>CM032431.1:11321913-11921913 GCA_019049465.1 Dryas iulia moderata | reverse complement strand
AAACTAATAAACAATACCATAAATTAACTGTTTCAATTATAAAATACTATATTCAATTATTTACTAAATGAATATGACTCGAAGGAGGTCAGCAGCTACGCCATTGGCTTAGTGTACGAGTGGTACACATGCCAACACTATTAATTAAGAAACGAATGTTCAAACGACTATGTTTTAATAGGCTAAGGTTTACTATGACTATGGTATTTTTTTTTATAATGGCGTAGACAGAGAACATAGTGTCTAGACACTGTTTTTTTTTTCTTCTCACCCTAATACGAGTCATTGCTTTTTAGTTACCTACAAGACTAAAGGTTTTGTCGCCAGAATGAAGATATGAAATTAATTTACTTAATAAAATCGTTTCCCCAAGTAGGAATGGAACCCAAAACCATTGCTTATACAGTCAGTTGATGACATATTGCGCCAGAAAGTCTGAATGGTCACTTTCATATATTTTAATTAATAATTGATAAAAAGAGTATTTATTAAGAAAATACATTGCAAAAAAGCTAAGATATTTAAAACAGATGTGTGTCTCCTTAAACCTCAATTTAAAAGGTTAAAAATGTTCATTGACTTGTGAGTAGTAACGAACAAACAATACTAGGAGGCACGTCTGTAAGCTTTTGCAACGTAAAATAACTGTTGTATTTTAAAAGATTCAGTTTTCAGTTGATTTTTTCTAATTTTTATATATTAAATAAATATTGAACTTGAAATTTATAAGAAAAATTGTTTTTAAAATTAAGAATAAATAAAAGTTTCACCTACCTACTTTAAATTCTGAAATACACAAAAATAATACGAATTTCAATTAAACCAACAACATAACGTTCCCAGATATTATATAAGAAAGTCATACACCCATTAAATACAGGCACGTTGTATGACAATAATACCACTTGCCGTTCGCGTTATAAAAACTAAAAATAAACTTGTTCATATTGAACTGAAATACCTGATCGTTCTGATCGTGGGTCAGATACAGCCAGCCTAGAAGAGCTTGCGGGCAGCTCTCCGTCTTGCCACACCACTGTGGAAGATCACCGCCAATGGCGGTCGGGGACATGATCACATCAGATTGTCTTATACTTAAAATTTCACTGCACATATGTTTTTTAAACCACTTTTATATTAAAAATAATATTTTTTTACCTAATTTTAATGTTTTTATACTAAGAAATGTACGGTTGTATGGGATATTTTTGGGTACAGACGGGATGCGCGCGCGCCGGTTTAACAGTGACTAGCGCTCCTTAAGACGGGAGATGTGTTAGAGATGATCGTGATGCCGTATCGAATTTTGTTCTGTCAGCTTTTTGAATTATTATATTGGATTGCTTGGTTAGTTATATATTTAATTTTGTTTGAATTAATTTTTTTTATTGCATATTTTTTGTTAGAAAAGTGTATGTTCATTACTTTTTTCCAAATTTATGAATTTAAGTTTATTTTTATGTTTTTTTTTCATTATTTTACATTTTTTTTTAATTATTATTTTTTAAATTTATTACAAAAGCTCAGGATTGAAAGTATACTCAAAAGCATAACTTTTACATAATTTCAGTAGAGCTTGTCGAATCACGACGATCGGGAATCGATAATAAGACACCTGTTCTTTGTAAATTACTATATCAATCTATTTTTATTTATACACAAGAATTTAACTAATTATTTTTATATTTATCGACGTTAACCTCATATTACAAAGTAAACAGTAGGTAGGTAAGCAAGTCTGTTCTTCAGTTTATGCTACTTTATGTATATACTGGACGGTGGATTGCAATCCTAAATTAAATAGAAGAAAAAAAAATCAAGACATTGCCGATTAAGAGACATAACCTTAAGTCGCACTTTGTCTTAATTGTTTTACAAAATATAATGGATACACTCCATTCTCCACTTCCCGCACCAAACCAACTTCAAGACCTTATATAATAAGAAAGGTAACTTAACGTCACACTTTTTCCAATAAAAAGCTTGTAAAAATAATAACGAATACAAAACAATAACAAATAACGTAACTAAACTTATTTAAAAGCTTATATAATAAAAAAATAAAATAAAAAAAAATAATAATAAAAATCATCGACAAATCTTGCACACAGCCATCTCTACGGAACATGTGGGCGCACCCAACGGCTCCTTGCAGCAATATTTTCGTTCCCCCCTACCAAGAACTATCGTTTGACCGGCCGAGTAAACAACTGTACGTGCTTTTGTTTACTTTTGACCACGTAACAGATTCATCAATGAATTTCATATTTTAGTTAAGCTTTTGAAAGCTTAACAGCTCTTTCATTTTTAATCTTAAAATAATATAGTAATAAAATAATTTTCGATTTAATATTGGTACAATTGTACCATTTTGTATCTTGATTCTTACTTATTCGTTTTTTATTCAATATGTGTTTACATTAATCAAGAGTATAAAACCATCATGGCGCAGTGGGACATTGTCTGGTCGTAAATGCGATTGAAATGAATTTAATTCCCATTCGTAACAATAATTATGTTTTATTTATGTTCATTTCTTCGCTCTGGTACCGCGGGATTGAGCTTCGCCACACACAATATCTAGAATCCGTATGTAATGTAAAGAACGGAGCTTTTTGGCACTAGGTTCTCTATGTTCGCTATGCAGGAAACAGCGTGACACTAAAGAAATACATAGAGTACATTTATTTTCTTGCAATTACAGTAATATCATAGCGTGCAAGAATCTTAGCAATAATACACTCGCAATATCATAATGTGCAAAAATCTTAGTCATAAATCACTCTTTTTTCTTAGATTTTCGTCTTCTTAAGAGCATTGTGGCCAAATAACAGAACTAACTGCCCAATTTGATTAACTAAAGAAAAAAGTTCTGATAATTTCAATAAAAACGTTAACCGAAACACGCCATCACACATTTTTGTATAAAATAGTTAATCATACAAAACACACTTATTTTCTATAAAATTTAATTATACTTAGTAGAAATTAGGTCAAATATCTAAGTTTAAAAACTTTAAAATACTCTAACATTGTAGGGGAGTTTGCAAAATACTCTGTTTTTGATTATGTTCACGGCTCAGCTCAAACGACGAACACATGTTCTGGTTTTTTCAAGGCGGAACATTTCTTTCTTGTACTTTTTTCTTATCATAATTACCGTTTTTTTTGGAGTAGGTAGAAAGATTCTAGAGAATTCACATTAAGAAGCACGGTTATTGCGCAACTTAACGCCACGCTTTATTTATATTTTAATATTTGCACCCAAAATAATCGATTTAAACTACTAATACTATGTGTGTCACGATGGCGTCGTACTTATATTTGACTTTAAATCTTTAAATATTTAATTATAATATAACAATTAAAGTTTTATTTATTTCAAATGTTAAAAATAAGCCAAAGGTAAATACTAAACTGTTGAAGACTAGCTTCAAATAAAAATAAAGCGCTTCATATCAAGAAAAAAATTCTTATTTAAAACGCGCTTTGATTTTTATAGCAAGTATCTCAAAGAGAGCCTAGGCTCTAGTGTTAAGACACTCCGTTTTCCACATTCTGTCCGAATTTAAGAAATCGCATGCTAGGTGACGGACCTAAACGCCGCGTTTTGACTTATCCGCCATATTGGAGTAAAATATTTATTGGTAGAGTAATTAAAATAAGTGGGACTGGGAATCGAACTCACGATCATTCGCGATTGTCGTCATACGTGGTCCCATTGCAAGACTGTTTTTGAAGAAACAGTTTCTTTACTTCTAAAATACTTTCAGCTCATTGAAAGTCACCAAAAGCTAACATTAAGTTTAAGTTCTTGAGCTTTTTAAGTATTTTAAAGTACATACTTCAAATATTAACAAAATACTTATAAATAAATTATTCATTCTCATGCAATAATAAAAAATAATTTACTGCTCACTTGAAAGTTATAGAGAGGTTCCTACAATTTGTGTGACTTTGTATTTATTAGGTGTTGATAACTAACTAAGTACTTCGACTTCCTTTCTAAGAACAAATACATGTTTGCTTTTAAACTAAATACTCGACGTCATTGTTTTTTTCAATTGCTATTGTTTATTTTTATAATATTATTACCTATGCTTATATTATTATAAAAGCTATCTTAGCTGTGGGAGAGAGTCTGACAGTAAGCACGATTGTTGTAGGTTCGATTCCCGCTCGGGCTAATGATTATAATTATTTTTTTTATTTTTCCTCTCTTGTACCTAAGATACTTAGGTGATCTTAGGATCAAGCACGGCGTTTAATTTTACTATTTAACAAGAAATGCTTAGATTTCGGCCGCCTAATGGAGGACAGAGTATCACGACACTAGATTCTCTCTGACTTCGCTATTTTGCAGGAAAAAATGTTAATCTACAATAAAAAAACCATACACATACTTATTATTGTTGAGGAAATCGTGGCACAGAGAAAAAGTATCTGACAGTAGGTTAATAGCAGGTTCACCACTCGGTTATCAAAAGTCACATGTTGTATTTAAATTATTTTAATTTATTCCCTTCGATAAAACAAAAAACGGTGTTATGTTCCGTCGAATGACGGTCGTTATATCTGGGATTAAGGCGAAAAGTGGAGAACGGAGTGTCTTAACACTAGATTCCCTCTATCTTCGTGAGCTAATTTTTACATATCTCTTTTATATTTTTACAGCTTCAAGCTTTTTCCCAAATAGCAAGGAAGTGAAATAGACTCCAGTGTCATATTATTACGTTCTCCAATTTCCGCCGGAAACCGACATATTGCGTGTTAAGTGTCCGAAATTAACGCGGTGCGTTGTCTTACATACCAGACCGAAGAAATAAAAGTGACCGAAGAAATAATAAAACTTTTTAATTAAAGTAATACATAATTATTTAAATCATTTACCATATAGTTAATTCAAAATTTAATACAATTTGTATTGTATAATCGGTTACAAAGCGCAGGGATCGTAATCGTTAACCTTATTACCGTTTTGTCATAAAGAAAATAAATTATACGGAATTAAGTCACGAAAGTAGACATTCTATTGACAATTTGCATAATGCTATGGAGTTTCTTATTTATAACGTTTAATGCAATGCTTATGTATATTTAACTAGGGGGCATTGTGGTTAGCGTCTGATTGGAAATGCGGTTGGTTGTGGATTCGATTACCACTCGAAGAATTTTTTTTTCTTTCAGCTTCACACTGTATCCCGCACACAGCAGGGTAGGCACCAGAGCAAAGAAAATGGAAATATTAAATATTTCCTCTTCTAGAATGGGAATCGAACCCACAACCAGTCGTTTAGTCACATGCTAGTGCCACTCGGGCCACGACTGGCCACAAGTTCAACACAAGTACAAGAATTTAAAATTAATTTCATTTACATATTTGCTTTAGTAAGACGAAGTGTCATTTTGAGTTTCGCCGTCTATTATATGATGTCTCTAGTTCAAGCGGGAAATGAAGAATAGAGTGTCTTAATATTAGGTTCTCTCTGTCTACCTTGCAAAGTGGAAAAATTATAAAGCTATGATTTGTATACTTAAATTTGATAAAGAAAAATACGATGTTTGTAAGCTAGATCACGTTCAGATCTTTTTTATATTTGTTACTAATATTTAGATTGACAGGTCTACGACAATAAGTATAATTTCAGAAGGTAGAAAATGAAGAGTAATGTTACTTGATATTTCTTTTTATAGCAGTTAGTTTTCTCTTACCTATAATATATATAATATAATAAAAATGGATAAGAAATCAAAAAAAGACGCTTTTAATATATACAAACGAGTAGTTTAATTTACTACTACATTGGATTCACCACATTTGCAAACTACATACCTCGGTATATTTATATACGAATCTTTACCTACAATTTTAGTATGTATAATAAAAAGCTATATTATTTGAAAACCATATAAAATACGACATTTTTTTTTTCAAACCTTTTGACTATGAAACTTTTGAAAATAAAATACTAGAAAGATACTGTCCAATAAAACTATCTATTAAGATTTATATTTACAAATAAAAATAAATAAGAATATTAAAATCTATCAACAACAATTCTACAAGTGATCGCAAATAAACCGTAGAAGTCAAGAAGTCGTCCACACTAATGTAGGAGAGTGAACAGCAAGTGTATATTCATTTGTGCGGGTCACTCGCCTTATTGTGCTCAATTAAAAAGCGTCATACGAAACAATTGGCTTCATTGGCGTGATGTAACAGTTTATTTAGATGTTACCGACTGTGGGGAAGAGAATTCTGTGTTATAATATATTTTTTAGCTTCACGCTGTATCCCATACTCAGCAGGGTAGGCAGAGGGAACCTAGTGTTAAGACACTCTGTTCCTCACTTTCCGCAGTGGCGGAACTTAACGCCGCGTTTTGCCTCAACACTAGAGGGAAGAAAATGGAAATATATAATACTAGCGACCCGCTCGCGGCTTCGCCACGTGAACTACCACTTTCATCCTCTATTGCCTATTTGGGATTGCTTTTTTTTATAAAAGGAGGGTAGTCTATATTTGACTACCGTCACTAATTATGTTCATGAGAAAATCATCGATACATTTAGTGCAATGTCTATATTATTTGATAACATATAGCGATAACTGTTCTAGTAAGAAAACGTACAAAATCTGCTATCATATGATAGTAGATTTCGTACATATATACCATCTGGTATATAGTATTATAAACCGGTCATAATATCTTAAATAAACTTTAAGCTTTTTATTTTACAATTGTGTTACTTATTGATATTAAAAATAGCTTTACTTGCAAATAGTCAATGCAATTTGACGTTGCCAGTTTTTTTACTTTTCTGCGGGAACTGTTTTGAATACCAGGGTAATTTTAAAAAAAGAGAGATAGCCTATGTTTGACCTTGCCTCATTAACTATTTTCCTGAGAAAATTCATTCATTTCAGTCAAGGAGTTTAGATCTTTCATTCTCACTATATACTAAACATACATAAGTTTCATCCACTGTTTCAACCTCCTAGGGTTTGATTTTTTATAAAGTAGCCTATATGACCTTGCATCTTCAACTATCTTCTTTACGAATTCCCGTCAAAACATAACAAATAGAAGAGATACAGATTTTTGCATTTTTATAATAATAATTTTAATGAGTGCGGATATTTCTAATACAATGTCAACTATATAATAACAAATGGCGCTACCCGTTGCAGAAAACGTAGTGACATCTGTTGTCATATAGATTATATAAATATATTATATAGATTGTATAAAGTTTTATAGACCGACCAAATGTATATTTAATAAAAATATTAATATATAAATATAGCTTCACGCTATATCCCGCACATAGCAGGGTAGGCAGAGGGAACCTAGTGTTAAGACACTCCGTTCCCCACTTTCCGCCGAATTCGGAGGCATTGCGTGTTAAGTGGCGGAACTTAACGCCGCGCTTTACCTCGACACCAGAGCGAAGAAAATGGAAATATTAAATGTTTCCACTCCTCGAGTGGGAATCGAACCCACAACCAGTCGTTTACAGTCACACGCTTGTGCCACTGGGCCACGACTGGCCACAATAGATAATTATTAGAAAAAATAATAATATTTTGTCAGACAATAAAGATAATATAGGTTTACAAAGGACTATACCCCAAGAAATAAACTAGTATTTAAATTATATTAGTGATATTGAAACAAATTTAGCTTCACTCGTGAACTATCGACGTAATTTGTTTTTTAATTTTATTTTTCTGCGCGAGTTGTGTTGAATACCGGGATGAAAACTATCCCATATGTTGCTCTAACCTTTAAGCTAACTCCATACAAAAATTCATTAATTTCTACCCGGTAGATACCGATATACAAATGATTTACTTATATCGGTTTTTTATTTTTTCCAAAAAAACTAAATAGGATACCGGGATAAAAACTATCCTATATGTACCTTTGGACTATAAGCTATCACCATACTAAAATTCATTCATTTCTATCCAGTAGTTTTTGCGTGATTGACGAACAAATTAACAGACAGACAGACAGACAGACAGACAGACAGACAGACAGACAGACAGACAGACAAAAATTCTACTGAATGGATTTTTGGCCTCTGTTATCGATATATTAACGCACCCAATTAAAATTTTTCTGAAATTTTTCATGTACAGAATTGACTTTTCTACTCTTTTATTATATATAGAGATTTCCACCCCCTCGAGTAGGAATCGAACCCACAACCACATGGCGTGTTTATTGAAGGCATTGAACGCCACAATTGGTTAACGTACTTAGTCGAAAAGACATTAGGAAATCGTATAGAAATTAAAACGCAGTGGATTTCGGACCCGTTAACAACAAAAATAAGTTGTAATAAAGCGTATAAAGATTTCCACGCAGCGGATAGTAGAACGCATGGCTCAGCGGTGAGAGCACATGGACGGTATTCAGGAGACGCGGGCTTGAATTCCGCTGCGTTCAAATTATTATACGATTACTAAATGTGGAATAACACTTTAAGTGTGAAATACCCTAAATGTGGAATAACACTTTAAAAATGTTTAGAAGTACTTACTAAATTACAAAAACAGCTTCACACTTTTTTTCCATATAGCAGAGTGGTCAAAGAGAACCTAGTGTCAATATATTCTGTTCTCTATTTTAGATTCAAAACGGAGACATTGTGTATAAAATGGCTGTACTCAACGCCGCGATATATCTTACTAGAGTGTTAAATGTTATAAATTTAAATATAATCAATTATTCGAAATGGGACTGAACCCACAACCAATCTCGTTTACAGTCAGACGCTGTCACTGCTCTACTATAGCTTCTTTCTTGTCAAATTATATATAAATGAATAGCGCATTTTTGCTAACTTTAGAAATTTCATGCCACACGTGATGGTTATTAACTACCATTTCAGTGTAATTTTAATGTATTCTTTTTTCATTTTTTTTTTACTAAAGAAATACAAATTCCTTGCAATTTCTTACAACAGGCGGAAAGTGTAAAACTTAACATTAGGTTTCTTCTACTTGTATACATTGTTTAATAAATTATTTTTAAACATCATAAATATTTATCTAAAACATTTTATACCGACACTCTAATTTGTTACTTTCTCCAAAATGCACAAATTGAAAGGACTTTCAATATAAAAGAATCTCAACATGTGTTAGAACAAAGATACATACGTCACCAAAACAATACTAGCCCGTTTTTTTGTAAACATCTGTTCCTTTGTCAGTTCCTTGTACAATTTATCCTGTCAAAAACATTATTATAGTAAAGAGAGACAAGTTCAATAAGTCAATAGATAGATTGACTTGGTTAATTTTTACATGCATTTATTTCAGAAGAAAATGCTAAAAAAACTAGAGCCACGCCTTTTCCCCGCATGGCAGAGTAGGCGAACAAAACTTAGCCTCAAGACATTCAGCTATATAAATTTCAGGTAAATTCTGGAATATTCCGTGTTAAGTGACGTAACTAAACACCGACCTTTGTTTCAAACGGCAAAATGAAAATACATACTGAAAATAAATACTCATTAGTGTGAATTGAATTTCTAACCACTGTCATCCATTAATAATAATCAAAAGAAACAATTTGATTACCTATAATATTTTTATGACCTTGCCACAGATAATATTCGATGCTTAACGCAAAATCTCAATTTTGGGTTGAAAGTGGAGAACGATGCCATAGACTATCTAGATTCTCTCTGACTTTATTATTAACTATAGACTGTCTGTCATACTATTTTTCGAAGTAAAATCCCTTAAAAAACTATATTAATAAATGTCTCTAAATTTTGCATTTATAAAATAAAAATATTATATTAACTTTTATTCAATTTAAAAATATATTTTCAAATATATAAAATTTCAAACATAGGCCACTTAAAGAATATTGATTATCTGTATATTACCAATAAGAAACACTGGCACTATAAAACTAAATATTTTCCCGCCATTATTGACATTCCAAAAAAATGATCCAAAATTGACAGTTAGTGTTTGACGGTGCCGAAATTTTACTTTCAGGCGATTTTAAAATATATATTGTTTGCAAGAAAATTATCATATAAAAGTTGTTTTGAAGAGTTTTTAGTTGACTACGTGTTTTGCTTATATTCGGTATGTATTCCTATTTTGGTTATTTAAAAAAATGAAATCATCCAGCTATATACATACGTATTTACATTTGTGTCAATTTATATAATTTAATTACTTGTTTTTTTCTTGGGGTATAGTCCTTTGTAAACCTAAAAATAAAATAAATAAATAGCTTCACGCTATATCCCGCACACAGCAGGGTAGGCAGAGGGAACCTAGTGTTAAGACACTCCGTTCCCCACTTTCCGCCGAATTCGGAGGCTTGCGTGTTAAGTGGCGGAACTTAACGCCGCGCTTTACCTCGACACCAGAGCGAAGAAAATGGAAATATAATTTCCACTCCTCGAGTGGGAATCGAACCCACAACCAGTCGTTTACAGTCACACTCTTGTGCCACTGGGCCACGACTGGCCACAAAACCTATATTATCTTTATTGTAAACCTATATTATCTTTATTTTCTGACAAAATACTATTATTTTTTCTAAAAATTATCTACATAATAGACTTCATTGTGGCCACTCGGCCACTAGCGCAGAGGTACAAAGTGTACTTTAAAGCGACAGGTTGTGGGTTTAATTCCCACTCGAGGAGTGGAAATGTTTATTATTTCAATTTTCATCGCTCTGGTGTCGAGGCAAAGCGCACTAAGTTCCCTTTGCCTACCCTGCTGTGTGCGGGATACAGCGTGAGGCTATAAAAAATTATATAATACACTTTAACATTTTTTCTCGCTTAGCAGATGAAGGTAATGAAAGAGAATTTAATGCCAAGACACTCGTTTCTCCTGTTTTCTAAATTCGAGATAATGCATATAGAATGGCGGAATATCTTTAAGTATATAAAGAATTTTTTTTTCAATCAAACTGACCAATACGTTGCATTAAAAACATGAAAATGAAAATTCATATAATAATTTCTTTAAACAATTTAAAAGATCCAATAATGATAAGCCATAAATAATAGTAATATAGTAAAAATATAGCATTTTCATAAAGTCACATATTATTATGTTTGTAACGTGGCCCACTAACCCGCCGGATGTGAACGGCCAGCGAGCCGCCACTTCCGATGTCTAGTTTCCCGTTCTAGTTTTACTGTTTACTCATTATAATCTTTTTTTATATGTATATATTTTTTGGTAGAACTTTTGAAGATTATTTTGTTATATGCTTTTTTTCTTTACTAAGTGCGACGTTGAGTGTTACACTATTCGACACGTGTGTCGACATATATTTGTATTATATTATTATTGTGGCCAGTCGTGGCCCAGTGGCACAAGCGTGTGACTGTAAACGACTGGTTGTAGGTTCGATTCCCACTCGAGGAGTGGAAATTATATTTCCATTTTTTTCGCTCTGGTATCGAGGTAAAGCGCGGCGTTAAGTTCCACCACTTAACACGCAAGGCTCCGAATTTCTGCGGAAAGTGTAGAACGGAGTGTCTTAACACTAGGCCCTTTGCCTACCCTGCTGTGTGCGGGATACAGCGTGAAGCTAAAAAAAAATACTATTATAATAAATGTCTCGATATCAAGAAGAAAGCGGAAAACAGAGCGTTTACTATATTGTAATATATTCTTTTCTGCATAACGGGGCAGAGAAAACCTAGTGTCTTATACAGGCAGTCGCAAAAAATTAAAACATGAAATCGTACACAACTTTTATATTAAAACTATATAACTAAGTCATTTTGTCCTAGTAAGATAAGAATTGACTTTATACTTCTTCCGTAAAAATACGGAAAGTGATGTAAAATGACGTATAGTACCCGGCAAGTCGAAGCTAACCGACTGTTTCATTCTAAGCATCGATGTGCATTATTTATTGCCGGGTACTATACGTCATTTTACATCAATTTCTGTATTTTTACGGAAGTAGTATAAAGCCAATTCTTATCTTACTAGGACAAAAAAAATATGATTCAATTGTATAAATTCATGTCCTTGGATAGGAATCGAACCTACAATTTACTTAAGTAACCGAATAATCTCCAACTGCACCACGAATGTAAAGTATCATATAACAAAAACATTAGTAAATAAAAAGTTACAATCTTAAAACGTTTACTTAATAACATTTCTCAGTAATAGAACTCAATATCAAAGTTCGATAGAGTTCAGCGAAGCTTGTATCAGCTAGCTGGCGTTATTCAAGCCCTTTATTCCAACCACGCTACTTGGAACTGATAAAGAATAATAGTAAGTACTCAGCGTCAGCAACTTTGTCATATAAGTCAAATGTATGCTTGGTGAGAAAGTAAGGTGGCACAGTTTTTAATATTAATTGGTAAATTAATTATATTTTGGGTGAAATAGCTGGTTCTTTTATTAGTATTGTGTGTATTTTTAAAAGTTGGTAAGAAACTACCTGAGAATAGAAAAGAAAATTGTTAAAATATACGTAATTGATTGATTTAAAATGATTTTAGGAATTTGTTACCCAATGCATAAAATCTACAAGATATTTTTTTCGGAACAGATTTTATACGAACTTCAAATTAGATCCGTAAAAATATTTTACGTGCGAAAATTATATTGAATTTCAAATGTATATATATTTTTAATTTTAAATTGTGTTTTTCAAATTAAAATATATATTTTTTACCTTTACGCTTTATGTCTAAAAAGGAGATAGAAGAGAGTGAGAGTGCGAGCGTTGCGGTCCCTACATATTTCTTTCCCCTTCTCCATGTCATCAAATCATTCATCCAGTATGTTTCGGATTATCTCCGGATTTTCTAAGACTATCCAAAGTCTCTCCTGCTTCCTAAATAAAGAAAAAACTAACTATTATTAAATACTCTATATTTTTTTATTATGATATATTTGTTTAGCTCAAGTTTTATCCCTAGCGGAGTAGTCAGAAGGAAGGGAGCGCCAAATATGTATTTGGAGAGGTTGATGACAGTGGACGAGGTGAATAATATATGTATATTATTCACCTCGTCCACTGTCATCAACCTCTTCATACACGCCCTCCGGAGGGTCCTCATGCTTTTTACGTGATCTTCCTCCAGTGTCATCGATACTGTGTTTTCTAAGGCAACCGAGGTCTTCCTCTACCTCTGTTAAATTTTAGCCTTAATAAAGTTCCTGCCTGTCTTTTTTTACTGTCACGTTTGCATCATATAACTTTTTTCTCATCACTCATCTTCTCTACATGCCCAACCCTAAAAAAATTCCAATACTTGCGGCCATATACTTGAAAATCTCTGGCGTAGACAAAACATAATTGCAGGCAATTTATGTACTCTTAGTACAATGTAAGTCATAGGTTTACAATTGCTATGGTATTATAGAACTTAATAGAGACCTATTAAAGCTTATTGCAAACAATAAATACAATGTAATATATTTTTTGTTCGAATGCTTATTCGTTAAATCTCTTAGCAAAAAGTAAACTTTGTATAAATATATATTGTTTTTAGCTTCACGCTGTATCCCGCACACAGCAGGGTAGGCAGAGGGAACCTAGTGTTAAGACACTCCGTTTCCCACTTTCCGCTGAATTCGGAGGCTTGCGTGTTAAGTGGCGGAACTTAACGCCGCGCTTTACCTCGACACCAGAGCGAAGAAAATGGAAATATAATTTCCACTCCTCGAGTGGGAATCGAACCCACAACCAGTCGTCACACGATTGTACCACTGGGCCACGACTGGCCACTTGTATAAATATACTTATTTTAATATAAGCTTTGCCTGCGACTTTCCGTGTAAATTTCCATCAGGTTTCGAGATTCAATCGGGATTTCAATTGCGTGTTGAGGAAAATACTATTTTTTCAACAAAAATTGACTGAAGTTTTTGAGCTAAGTTAATTAAACGTGATGAAGTACCAATTTATAAATAATCTATGTACTTTTATCAAAGTTTATTTTATTGATTTCTATTTTATTTTCTTCATTTTCTTGTGTCTTTTAATAGTACACTATTAAAAGTTAGTAGTTTATAACAATTTAACATAGTACAATCAATGATACCAAATGTGTATACTTAGTATATTTTTTAACATTCTGCCTAATTTTAGGGTTTTATAGTGTAAGTTGAGTATGGGAACATATAATGACTTTCATAGTGAAAATCATTATATTTTTCCCTTTCTACCCAAAAAAACCTAACCATTTAAGTTTCACAGCGTCACAATTCAAATTTCAGTGTTCAATATTGATTAGATTATCATAGATAGACATCTAATCAAACAAACCTAGTGTTCTATGGAGTATGCTTCAAAACTCAAAGATAAAAGTAACATATGTCTTTTAAATATGATCAATCTTTCGAATGGAGATCGTACCCACAACCAATCGTGTTTGCAGTCAGCGTCTGACTGGCCAGTCAGTGGCCAGTCGTGGCCCAGTGGCACAAGCGTGTGACTGTAAACGACTGGTTGTGGGTTCGATTCCCACTCGAAGAGTGGAAATCGAAAAAGCGCGGCGAGGTAAAGTTCCGCCACTTAACACGCAATGCCTCCGAATTCGGCGGAAAGTGGGTAACGGAGTGTCTTAACACTAGGTTCCCTCTGCCTACCCTACTGTGTGCGGGATATAGCGTGAAGCTATTTAATTTAATTTTTTTTAGTCTGACTAAACTCTTTATTTTTAAATATAAACATTATTTCTACTTATATCCAAATGATAATTTAAAAAATAAGTATATAAACAAACAAAGACAGGGCAGGTCGCTAGTATTTACACATACATAACTTGGGTCATTGCTCCTTCTCGTAAAGGAGATCGCTATCGCGTTTCATAATAGAAGCCTGTTATTTTGCGCCAGCGTAAGGCATAAAGACCGATTTACTTTGTTTATGACTTTTCAAAGTGGACTATGTTCATGAATAGATAGACAATACGTGCGTGTTTGCTTTAGGTCCGACAGTCCAATATCATATATAAAAAGTTTTTTTTTTAACTTCACACTGTATGTACTGTACACTGTATGTAAATATGGCTGTGTACGGGACACAGCCATATTTTCGTAGTGCTTGGAAAATAACTAGTCCGACATCTTGGATGTTCCGCCATGTTGGGTTTAGTGACGTTTCATGTTCAAGGTATGCATTATGATCTATACTAAAAGTGTATAAAAATTTCAGCTCTTAAATTCCACCCGAACAAACATACAATGCAAGTTAATAAAAAAACTTAGCAAAAACCCTAAATTAGAACTATCTGCCATTAATATAGGAAAATTAATAAAGCCTAATAATAGGAAAATTAATCTAGATAAATTTACAAATGTATTATAACTACTATTCTATTTCATATAATATTTTTTATTATTCGCTTTTCCATTTTTATTATTTATTTCATTACACCATCGTAGCGCAGTGGCACAGCGTCTGACAAACGCTATCGGTAGTCAGTTTGGTCCCCAATCAGAGAAAGTTTATTTATTGATGATTTTTGGTATTAAATTAATTTCTCCACTTTGGTAAAAAAAATGTGTGCATCGGCGCCAATCGTTCGAACATTTAGCCTCTAATTCGAGCTGGATGTGGAGAAAGGAGTGTCTTGGCTCTAGGCTTCCTCTAATTACCCTACTATATGAGAATGAGCGATAAGCTGAAAAAAGTACCATAATAATATATTCTTGAATATGCATTTTATTTAATGGCGTAGCGGCAACTAATTTGCTTTAAATCGCTATTACTCAATAGGAATGAGGGTAGATTTTATCATATTTTGTTATGTAAAACGTCACTTCGTTGGACGGCCGATATACAGTATACTATATATTGCGTAAAGAACGTTCCGTTCCGTAGAAGAAGTTCTACGGAAATGAGACAATAAATCATTGATGGAAATGAAAATATGTAGAAGATGTTATGAAAAATATGAATTATTCAAGAAAAGTATTTTAAATTACCTATTAAATTTACGGATACAGCTGTGAAAACGTAATAGGCGGAGGAAATAAGCTTTTTACGCTTTAATTTACTTTACATATATATTTATAAGATTGTAAAAAAAATATTATCGCTACTGCTATCAGTTAGTAGGAGTGCTGCGTGTGCACATTTAAGTGGGATACTGAATAATTTTAAGTGGGTGGGTATGCAGTTATATATCTTTTTTAGCTTCACGCTGTATCCCGCACACTGTAGGATAGGTAGAGAGGAACCAAGTGTTTAGACACTCCGTCCCCCATTTTCCGCCGAATTCGGAGGCATTGCGGGCTAAGTGGTGGAACTTATCGCCGCGTCTTGCCTCTGATACCAGAGCGAAGAAATTATGAAATATTGATATACATACCTTTGGTTTAATCTGAACTTAAATAGTCAAAAGCAAAAACTTCCACATTCTGGTAAGACAGGCGCTGCGTTGAGTCCCCCGCCTCTGGGTTCCTCTCCGTCTATTTTTTGGCGGAAAGTGGAAACACTTCAAAAATGTCTTGTGCAGCAGCAAAGTGGTCGGAACCCTGCTGTTGAGTAAAAAGCGTATAGGTATATTTATAATATTTTTTGCATATAATTATATGTGCAGTACACTATATATACATGTAGATATATAATTACCGTTTCTATAATTTAATACACAAATTATATGTCGTAAAGGCATAATTTGTAATCAGTCATGTAATTATTGTATTTTGTTTAAGGTCAACAGAACGCGATAAGCCGCAGTGGAAAAGTTCAGGAGTAATTTTAAAGGTAATTTTACAGTAATTTACCTAACATTAGCTTTGATTCTGAGACGGCGTAGCGCAATTTTGTACTAGCCTTAGACTTTTTCTAGTAGACTAATTACGTTATGACTAGTCGTTTGCCCTGGTTTCATGTGACTCATTATATGTATGATAATGGGTTACTTTGTTTTTTTCCCTTTAGTATAAAGGTATATTATGGTTTAATCTAATATGTTACTAAATTTAGAATATATACGGATATATAAATACCTATTATATTAATGTTATTATACGTAAATTTCTCATCATACTATCGTAGTGCAGTAGTATAGAGTATGAACATAAACACGATGGTTGTAAATTTGTGAAAAGCAGTGTTGAGTTCTATCATTCAACACGTAGTGTCTCCATTTCAGAGTAAATCGTAGAAATATCTTAACATTTTCTTTCGTCTACATTCTTATATTTTAAACAAAGTAGGATTGCAGGATAAAGCGTGAAGCTGAAGAAATAAATAAATTATACTTGCCTGTAGAAGAAATAATTAAATTATTGTGCCTACTACACAAAAATATATGTGATACTAGCTGTGCCCACGACTTCATCCGCGGGGAATATACGGAAACAGTTATAAACTGTAAAGTATCTTTATAAACTGTGGCCTATGTTTTATCCTGACGTATAACCTATATTATTATAAAGTTTTATTAAAACCCATTCAGTAGTTTTAACATGAAAGCGTAACAAATGTCCATACAAACTTTCGCGTGTATAATATTAATAGAATGAAATCTTTTAGAATTTCTTTTATACAAACCTAAAATCATTTTAAAATGTATCATGCTCTTTATAAGAGACTTCAAATATTACGGAGAACTTTCAGTTAATTTCAAATTGAAAATTTGACTCGTAACGTACAGTGTTTGTCTAAACTGTTTAACAATTTGACATTTATATCTTCAATTTTAAACAAATACGATTGAATAAACTGTCTAAAATATACGAATTTA
This sequence comes from Dryas iulia moderata, assembly GCA_019049465.1. Lineage (NCBI taxonomy): Eukaryota > Metazoa > Arthropoda > Insecta > Lepidoptera > Nymphalidae > Dryas > Dryas iulia. The sequence continues at coordinate 11,904,180 of CM032431.1, read as the reverse complement.
ATGGAATTCGATTAAAGATTGTGCATGCAATGTTTCTCTGGCCACCCCCTTGACCGCGGCCTCACGCGAGGGGTCGTTCAACTGTCGTCGTTAGCTAACTCTGCCACTCGTGACCACTAACAAGACCGAAACTTGTGATTACATTTCCTTGAAAATGCAGTTTTTGGTCATTTTTTTTTTTGAAATGGTGAAAAATAATGTTTTTTTGTTAATAAAATATATGCTTTTGTTTTACTTTGGCTATGGTGGGTGTTGAGCCTTCAAATCATATTCTAAGTAATATTTCAACATATAATCTAAAAAAAACATATCACGTGTTTAGATTCTATTGGATATCTTATATCATAAAGAGTTTCATTGTCACCCATCACGCTATCTCTGAAAAGATGCATTTGAAATATCAATATTATCAGCTTTAACTGTAATAATCTATCAATGTAATTTTAATCCATTAAATTTCACTTGTTGTTCGATTTTCTTCAAAGCTTGCACATGCGTCCGATGACAATACAATATTTTTTATAGCATGAGCTTTGCCAGGATTACAACTTTTAGTATTTTACCGTAGCCGGTGTCACATGTAGACTCCACAGTTTGGTTTCAAGTCTTTGTCAATGTACTTTCAAATACCAAAAGTATTATATAAAGTGCTTGTATAATATGGTTAAAAATAGTTATAAAATGTGAAATATCGCGATAACTAAAGATCTACGTGTCACAAAATAAACTTAAATATTGAAATCTATAATTTGACTGTAAACAGCTAAATTACATAAAGAATATTTCAGTTTTGAAGAAATATATGGAAACCAGGACATAAAACTGCACCTATTCTGAACTCTTATTAATATTTTATTTACACTTGTTCCAATTGTGGTGTATCTCAAATCAAAAATTCAAAGCAAGTAGCAATTATCACTGTTACCAATATAGATTCTATTAAATATCGAGTATATTTAATGCTAATTGTCTTAAGTGTTGCACTTAAGACAAAGCGGAGAAATGAAAGTATTTTAAATATAATCATTCCTCGAGTGAGGATTAAAGCCACTACCAATCACGTTTTCAGTCAAACATTGTCCCATTACGCCAAGATGATATCACCCTAATATTTATTATTACTATGATTTAATGACTGCTCAGTATACTCGTTCATATACAAAAATATTCTTATATTGCACATACTTTATAATGAAAGATTCCTGGAAATAAAAAAAGAACTTGAAATTAAATATTATCATGCAATTGCTATTACAGTTTATTACTTGCTTATCTTCAACAAACAAAATTCACTGCAAAAAGTTAGTTTACTTTATGAAACTAACTTTTACAATATATAAAAACTGAGCTTAATACAAAAATCGTATCTAGCTAAAGGATTTATAAACCTAAATACGGAACGCATTTACATCATAACTCGATGTCAGTCTTCGTTACCGTGCGGTCGTAGCCACTCGCGGAAATCGCTACGACGTAGCCGCTACGCTATTACGAACTTTTGAATTAAGCCTCTACAATCTTAACGGCCGTTAATATTATCGTTAAATCCGTTATAACGATATTTTCGTTATTTTTAATTGAGATTCGTATTTAATTATTTTATAGTTTACTTAAGTGAAGTGTTGTTTGGAAATTGATGAATTTATGAAATTGTACTTCCAAATTGAAAATTATCATAAAAGTGATAAACAGTTAATGGTAAAGGAAATGTTCAGAAATGTAAGTTGGCACGTGATGCTTTTTACGAGGTTGTTCGTGGTTTACGACATATTTTTTTTATTAGATATTATGTATGTGGTTTCGTTCGTTGTTACATTTTGCCAATCATTCGATGACCTTAATAATTTCGCTTTGGTTGTAGATTATGAAAGTTGTGGTTCTTTTATTATTCATAATATGTGGATTTTCGACATGAACATGTTTTTATTTGTTATTTGTGTTTATTTTTAAATTTCTGTTTTTAAATAGTTTAAGGTCTTTCTTGACAAAATATTATTAACTATACTTAATTACTTTCAATCATTTAAACTATATTCCCACTAAAGTATGAACGTATTCAAATGATGCGTTCCAGTAGACTTTTCTTAGCAGATGCAAAAATAAACTTTAAAAATTTCAAATCGTTTTTCCTAACAGCAAGATAGTCAGCGAGAACCTAGTGTCAAGACACTTCGTTCTCCAGTTTCAAAGAAAAAGATAAAATAATGTAATTATGGAATATTATTTTAGGTGTTAGTTGCAAATAACTATATAGTTACTATAAATAAAGAAAAGCATTTTATATATACGTTTTAATTGGTTTTGATTGAATTTTTTTTTCTTTTAAATTAGTTTAATAAAACTTTTAATTGTTTGTTTTCATTTATAAATTCAAACCTTTGAATAAATAAAAGCCTTTTTTTAATGTATGAAATTTTAAATATATAAAAATTCAAAGACGTGAATTTGATCCGATATTATTTTTTTATTAACATCTTCCACATTTGCAATCTCGCTACTTTAAGATTGCGATTTTCTTAGAGCAGTGAGTCGGCGTCTAATTGTATGTATTGTATTGCCCGATCGCAATAATCGGTTGTAGGTTCGATTCCCGTTCGGTGGAATATTTAATGATTTGAGCGTAAATCAGAGAATTGAGTGCTTTGAAATTAGACTGTCTCTGACTATCTTCTTATGCTAGAAAAAGCGTGGAGCTGAAATTTTAACAACTATTAAGATATTAATTATGTAAAATTGTACTGCAATAAATTCAATATATAGGTAAAAATATTTTTACAATATCCTCTATTTCAACCGGATGGTAGAGAAACACTACATTGTATTTCTCTAGTTAGAAGTTTTGTCTGCTTACACTGACATAATATTCAAAAATCTCATAAGAAGATACACCTTTTTTTTGTTTTTAGCTTCACGTTGTATTCCCCACACAGCAGGTTAGGCGGAGGGAACGTAGTGTTCGGACACTCCGTTCCCCACTTTCCGCCGAATTCAGAGGCATTCCGTGTTAAGTGGCGGATATTTGACGCCGCGCTTTGCCTCTGATACCAGAACGAAGGAAATGGAAATATTAAATATTTCCACTCCTCGAGTGGGAATCGAACCCCCAACCAGTCGTTTACAGTCACACGTTCGTGCCACTGTGCCACGACTGGACCCTGAAGATATACCTTAGAGTAAAATATTTGTAAATTTACTGTTTTTTTTTTACTTATTGGACTCAACCGCATTCATTTCCACAAACCATCTCCACTAAAATCGATCACTCCGACTATAAAGTTAGCAGTAAATTCGCCAAGACTGTCATGTGGCATCAAGAAGCCAAATATAGCGGCTCAACGTTTTTATTGATTACTATTTGTGATGCCAGTACGGTGGGGACACGCGATACTTTTGTACACTGAACATTTTTACGTGAAACGCAAGGGGGCCATCAGACTGGGAGAAAGAGCAATCGTCATTTAAATATACCAGCCCCCATTTATTAATCATTGACGTCGCAAGTATTTGCGAGTTGTTTGAACTTTTTTGTTTGTAATGAGGTTTTTTTTTTATTTATTGCTATAGCTTTTGACATTTTTTTCATGTGTTTTTATTGGTTAGTTATTTCTCGTTTGATATTGTGATAACTTTTATTTTTTTGTATCCCTAAAGCATTATTTTTGTTATATGTAACAACATTTTAAATATTACCAATTTATTTTAAAAACATTTTTTATTAAATATTAATAATATGAACACGCAATGTCTTGAAATCAATGGAAAGTAAAAAGTAAAATGTTTATACTGTAGAATGAAAACTGTAGAATTTCTTTTTAATAGCATTAAAATAAAAATATTGTTTAGCAATTTTTATCGTCGTTCAAATGAACCGCTAAATTAATATGTTAATGAACTTTCGTGTTATTAACTATGTATAGTTCATTACGATATTGTTAAATATTTTGTAAATAGTAACGAATGGAACTTTATACTACGTATCTTTGCGCTTCTGGTCTTATGTCTTTTTTCAAATTCAATTTGTCAAAAGTGTGACTCATATTTTTTTAAATTTATAAATAATTGTATTTAAAAATTATGTTTTTATATTTCGTGTTAATCTTTATTATAACGACGTCATTGTAGTGATGTAGAACGTATTACTGTACTTTCCATAGATTGAGGTTCAACCCTTACTTAGAAAAGGTCGTTGTGGCGCAGTGGGACAGCGTCTGACTGTAAATACGATGGTTGTAGGTTTGATTAGCATTCTGGAAAATTATATATTATTTTCATTTCTACGTTCCGATTTTTCAAACAAAACGCGGCGTTGAGTTCCGCACATGTATGAATATTAGACGAAAAGTGGAGAACGGAGTTTCTCAATACTAGGTTCTCTCTGCCTATCGTGCTATTCGAAAAAGTGTGCAGCAGCACCTCAGAGATCTTCACATAAATAAATATATATTTTATTGTGTCTCCCCAGTCGTAGTTATATAAAGTATAAAGTTAGATTCCTTCACCCTAACACTATTCTGAAAATAGGCAATGGACAAAGAGGTATTGAATACAATATAGGCTATCTCTACCCACCATCAATTGCAATAGGGGATCCTATTGCAATTTACTGAAAAATATTTCCTAACTAAAAAATGTTCTCATTCAATAATAAATCAATGTTGCAAACTGCAGTTTGCAGTTTACCTTTAAAGTACTTTAGGCAGTAATCTGACAGCAAAAATGTATAGATCGTTAATGTTTGTGTAGCCAAGTCTACCGTCATTGGGTTATAAAGACGACAGTGACACGCACGGTCGCATGGCACTTTAAATATTTGTTTTGCTATAGACTTATTTATTTATTATGTTTTCTTTAAACATGTAATAGATTTTTAAATGATTGTTTTATTGAATTAAATGAAATGTATGGTTATAATTGTGAGCCAAAGGATTGGTTTTCTTTTTGTTTAAAAAGTCATTGTTAGCTTTCATTAATTTTAGTTATGTGAATATGTTTAACGTTGATATAACGTAAATATTGGGTCGAAATTGGAACAAATATAACATATTATATCACACTTCAACAAAATTTGTATTATTTTATGTAAAAAGTGAAAAGAGATTCCGTTTCAATGAATTTTTTGGTTTCAATTTTTCTTTAATCACAATTTTTATATATATATATATATATATATATATATATATATATATATATATATATATATATATATATATATATATATATATATAGATATATATATATATATATATATATATATATATATATATATATATATATATATATATATATATATATATATATATATATATATATATATATATATATATATTATTGATACTTTGAAACGTAAATATTTTTTTACAGTTATAAAAATATTTACAACTTTTAGTACTATTTATTTCTACATTGTCGTAAGCAGAAAATGAACCTACGGTCTTTTCAATTAATTATATATGTTGTAGGTACTTCCCTTCGCAGGAACAATTTTCATAATATATTAACTATACTAGTCTATTTTATAGCAATAAAGTTATTAGGCGTTGACATTGACTTGGACTCATTACCTGCACGACAGCCCATGGGACATGGGACATACGTGCCGTGGTGGTACATTTTTTATGGTGTTTTAACATACGAGTATTTGTTATTTGTAGGTCTGTAGCCTTGAGTTTTTTTTTTATTTTCAATTGTGTATTGCAACATTGTTAGCTTATATTATATAACGTGAAATTGTGATTTTCACGTTCCTGAAAAATTTTGAGATATACTTTCTTGACGTAGACTTTCGTGACTGGACTGGCCCCTAATGGAATGGACTCTTTAAAGGCGCTCCCCTATAAAGAGTCCATTTGGCCCGCTTGGGGTAAAACGTAAACGTCTCTTACTGCCTCCTACACTGACTACATTTAAAATTTCACTTTCTTGCGCCCAATTATGTACGTTTTAGCTGTTCAATATTTCTCAGTCGAACAGTAAGAAACAAGCATTTTTTGTAAGTGTACTATTTTTTTTATAATTTGTTGTATGTAGCTTTAAGTAATATATCGTAATAAATAAATAATAAATCTATTCTCTTATCTATCTATTTGCTTAAATATTTTTAAAGTAGGTGTAGAATTAATATTATATAAACGTGTAACAAATAGAGACAAGGATGATTGAACAGTTTTATATAAAAGGAATGGGATCAAATTGATTTACTTTTATACCAATTTTAGTTAATGAATCCCAACTGGAGTTAATACAAAACTTTCAAAAGGATAAACACACTAATTGAGTTTCTACTTCAAGGCGACGATAGTGGAAATTAAATATTATTTTTTATTATACAACCACACGACAGCGGCCTTTATGAATTAAGTAAAAAGCTTACAAACCTTGCTCATTCAATGCCAAAGTTATTATACCATTAGTATAACAAAAATAGTAACAAATAGCTTGTACAAAGCGACACATGGTCACGGTCGTATTGACACATGGGGGAATTAAAAACCTATTTACTACTGGAGGCTACACTTCAATGACATGTGTCAAAATGACAGTTTTGACATTAGTTTAATATGCGATAATGGCGGAGTTTAGAAATTGGATGACATAGTGTTTTACGTTGTATTAGGGATGGGCTTTGTGGTAAACTTGACATGCTTCAAATGTCATATTTTTTCAATTTCAGGATTTTTCCGACGTACCAGAGTAGTCGCAGAGAACTTTGTTAAGAGACTTCGTTCTCCGTTTTCCATATATAATACTGTATCTTAAAAACTAGAAACTGAACTGAACTCGATAAAGCGAGATCCAATTTGTAGCTCTCTCACGGCAGTTTCTCATTTACAAATATGGCCAAAGGTGACTTAACTCGCTTAAAAGAAACTTTATATCTTTTAAATAAACAGCATATGTGGTGAAACCTTCAGTTTATTTTAAAGTCCGAAAAGAGACTCAATGTGGAGAAACGAACGAAAGAAGAGAAGATAAACTCAAATTGAAACCGTTTGGATGGAGTTTGAAATGAAAATAGTTAAAGAACCAACGTCAAACATAGGACGCTTTATTTTTCAAAAATCAACCCCCATAGGGTAGAAATAGGGAGAGAACAGTGTATGAAAAGTTATGTAGCTACGCAGGCGATGCCGCGAGCGATCGTTAGTAATAACTATAAGCATGCAAATAAATGTTTATAGTTATTATCGAGGTGGGATTTTAAATCACACCCACGTTGATGATGAGCCACTGACGCGGCTACGATGTGATTGTGTTTTATTATATTTTTTTTAATTATTTCCAATTGTTAAAATAAAATGTTTGATAAAAATTGAAAAATATTTGAAATTTTAGTAATATCTTCAATTTTTGCATAAATGTTAACATTAGGTTTACACAATATATGTACTTCTCAAAAAAATATTATTTTGTAAAACTATGAAGTAACAGTACAAGCTACTTTTCAAAATTATAAAATATACATTTATTTGTCCTTACCTCTGTCATTTGCGATACGACGATAATTATAGAGTCACCGTGGGAAGAATAAGGTGCACAATAGATTCAAGTTACAAGCTTAAAGGTTTTAAACAAAGAAAGAATATAAAAAACGTTTCCCGCTACTTATAGGATGACAGACAGGGCACCGAGAAAATAAACAGAATGTAGAGAAGCGGCTCAGCATAGCAGGATTGTCAAAGCTCATTTCGCCTTTTTCTGACATCGACACATTGCAGTGCATTAAAGGAGGAACTCGACGCTGTACTTTGCCTTGCCAGAGCAAAGAAGTGATAATAATTTAAATTTGAACCCCCTTAATCGAGAAGAAAGTAGAAAACCTTGATATACACGTTCCGTGGGAAGTTCCTATACAGGACGAAATTTCTGCGGTCGTTGGAATAAAGCGAGATTTTGTGTATTTTGGCAAATATGGTGCGGCAATAATCACATAGTCGACGCAAGAGACGTTACGGACAACGTGTCTACCATAATTATATTCACACTCTTAAAATCTATCTAATGATGACATATTAGACCGTTTGATTTTTTTTTTGTTTTTAGAAATTGTATTAATTTTTTAGAATTATATTATCACAACACCTTATGTTTTAGCGAGAAATTACTTTTTAACTAAAATTTAAACTTAAATTTGTATATTATAACTAAATTACACAAAATGTGTATGTATTACCTTTAAGCTATATTTTTGTCAAGCTTTATCTTGATCCGTTTAGTATTTTTAGTGTGAAAGAGTAGCAAACATCCATTCTTCATCACAAACTTAATAATATATTTTGAGAGAGAATGAATGTCAAAATTACAAGTACATACTTTACATATATATTTTATATATTAAACTTATTTTTGTCACTTCTACCATCCTCTATAGTTCATATCGTTTGAAAAATATCAATCACTGGAATAGGCCTTTGTCATTTTATAAATTTCATAATGGAACTATGTAGTTAACGTATTTTTTATCTATAGCTGTCCATTTTAAAACTTTTTTTACTACTATTATTTTTCCTTTTTTTACAATTATGACAGTGTAGCCTAGTGTCAAGATATTCCGCTTTTCCCTTTCTTCGAATTTGAAACATTGCTTATTTAGTAGCAAAACTTAACGCTACAATTTGTCTTGCCAAGGCTGAGAAATGAAAATAATTTAAAATATCAGTTCACCGAGTAAAAATCAAACCCACAACCTGAGGTTGAGACTCGAGGAGTGGAAATATTTACCTAATATTTCCATTTTCTTCGTTATGGTGTCGAGGAAAAGTGCGGCCTTAGGTTCCGCCACTTAACACGCAACGACTCCAGAACTCGGCGGAAAGCGGGGAACGGAGTGCCTTAACACTAGGTTCCCTCTGCCTACCCTGTTATGTGCGGGATACAGCGTGAAGCTATGAAATCTGTTACTCAAAATTATATGAATTTTAACTCGGAATCTAGGCCAGTCGTGGCCCAGTGGCACAGTGGCAACAAGCGTGTGCCACTGGGCCACGGACTTTAAACGACTGGTTGTGGGTTCGATAGCCACTCGAGGAGTGGAAATATTTAATATTTACATTTTCTTCGCTCTGGTGTCGAGGTAAAGCGCGGTGTTAAGTTCCGCCACTTAACACGCAAGCCTCTGAATTCGGCACACGCTTGTTGCCACTGGGCCACGGACTCTACACAACTGGTTGTGGGTTCGATAGCCACTCGAGGAGTGGAAATATTTAATATTTACATTTTCTTCGCTCTGGTGTCGAGGTAAAGCGCGGCGTTAAGTTCCGCCACTTAACACGCAAGCCTCCGAATTCGGCGGAAAGTGGGGAACGGAGTATCTTAATACTAGGTTCCCTCTGCCTGCCCTGCTGTGTGCGGGATACAGGTTGAAGCTAAAAAAAAAAATCTAATGTTCACATGATTTGTATTTTTTTTAAATTACTAAAAGAAACACGCTAATTCATTTATTTTATATCTTATAGTCTAAGAAATTACTTATAAATAAGAACTTTGTGAATCTAAGACGATATTATCTTGTTGGCAGGTTTAATGTTTAAACATGTTATATTGTGGACACAATAATGGACCGCCGACGTCGTGTCAGTATCTCCCCTTCCACTCCTAGGAGCAGGGCCATGGATAAATATGAACAATTAGCTGTTGTAAGTCTGCTACTGTTCTGGTTTATAATTATTCTTATTTATTTTAATATAAATAAATCTTATTGTAGAAACCATCTTGGTGCAGTATCTCTGCATCTGTCTGTAAACGCGGTTAGTTGTGGGTTCGATCACATCTGCGATTCGAAAAGATTATATTTAAATAATTTTCATTTCATATTCCCCTCTTTGGTAAGACAAAGCTCGGCGTTAAGATCGGACTCCTAACATGTTATGTCTCGAATTATTTTCATCATAAAATCGTAAAGACGTATCGTCAGTCGGTAAAATACGAATATACCACGCTGATATTTTATTTATTATTAGAAAAGTATATAAACTTAAAACTAAAAATGGAAACATGGAACCTGTATCTATACTAATATAATAAAATTTGTAAGGAACCGATCACGAAAATTCATTCACAATTAGAAAACTACACTATTCAGGAAGGCCATAGGCTATATTTTATTATGGTTAAGCAGAAAGTTCAGGGAATGTTAAAAGGGATAAAAGCTACAAATCACGTAGCGAAGCCGCGAGCGACAATTGTTCGGAACAGTGTTTTGAAACTACATTATCTCTACCTACCCTACAAGAAAAAGCGTAAGCCAAAAAGTAAATAATTATTTTACCCCGTTTAGTCAATGATTGTTTATAAATTACATTATTTACCGCGCTCTGATGAGACCAAGCCTGCTATTGGGTTCTGATACTGAACACGAAATTTCTTGATTTCCTGTAAAGAGTAGAAAATAAAGTCTTCGCACTAAATTATCTCTGCCTACCTTGCTATTTAGTAAATCTTGATTTTTTTCTATTTTGTCTTGCATGCAGGTAGGCGAGGGTTCTTATGGGGTAGTGTTGAAATGTCGGCGTCGCGACACCGGACAACTGGTCGCGATAAAGAAGTTCCTCGAAACGGAAGACGATGCCGCTGTTAGGAAGATGGCGCTTAGAGAGATTAGAATGTTAAAGGTTTGTTAATATGTAAAATAATATGTGAGGAATATGTATTTTTTTTATAATTTTATTGAACACTTTACTTAAATATTAAGCGGTTATAAAACTATTGTTTGTTTATTCAAATTTCGTTTAGTTTACGTTTTAATCATAGTTGTAAACCTAATGACATGTAATATATGTATTGTCATTGCAACGTGTATGACACTTAAGTGTATGACAAATCCATGGAGGTATAAATATACCTTATGTTAATTAGTTTATGTTATTTTTTTTTCTTTTTAATATGTTTTAAAAAAAAATTAAATATATTTTTTCAATATACGTTTTAAAAAAAAATTAAATATACTTTTTTAATATAAATTAATATAATGATGATTGACACAATCAATGCCATCAAAGCCATCATGGCATAATGTTGCACAGCAACGACAGTGGCGGACACTAAACGCAATGACTCTGGTTTCAATTTTCAATCGGAGATGTAATTATATTTAAATTAATTTCATTTCTCTACTCTCATAATACAAAACGCGGCGTTGTTTTCTGCTGATCAATATACAATCAAATCTCAAATTCAGGTGGAAAGTGGAGAACGAAACTAGGTTCTCTCTAACAAACCTATATGAACGAATAAAAGCTTAAAGCTGAAATCAATCTTGATGATTTGTACATAAAATTAATTCAGACTGCCAAATACTGCCTGTATTATGCTATATAAAAATTATAAATCTAATTCCAGAAACTACGTCATGATCATTTAGTGAACATGATCGAAGTGTTTCGTCGTAAGCGTCGCTTCTACCTTGTGTTTGAATACCTGCACCACACTCTGCTTGACGAGCTCGAAGCGTCTCCCGGCGGGTTGGGAGAAGACACTGCTAAGAAGCATTTGTACCAATTGTTGAAGGGCATTGATTATTGTCATCAGAATTCTGTAAGTATATGAGTTATTTAATTTGTTGATGTATTTTCTTATTGTAAAGCCTAGAATTTTATAATATTTTGAATCTTTTTAGGATGTTAGATATATATCTACTTAGTTACTAATTGTAAATAAGTTGAAATTATTTCATGAATTCACTATGTAGGTGTCTGATTATCTGTCTGTTCGTTTTAGCAGTGGAATTTGAAACAGTGTCTAGAATTTTACTACCAGATTTTTTTTTAGATTGAAGGGAGCCCTTTGTATACTGCATTGACACTGACGCCTGGAATGACTGGAGTAGGATGTCAAAGCATAATTTTGTAATTTTAGTATATTCTGAAAATAATAAACAGATTCTTTAACAAAACAATGCTATTGATTCTATTTAGGATTTAAAAATAGTATAAAAGAACAGAACAAATTAGATAGTGTTATTGAAAAAAAAAATATTAATACTCCTATATAGAAAAAGTGGCCAGTCGTGGCCCAGTGGCACAAGAGTGTGACTGTAAACGACTGGTTGTGGATTCGATTCCCACTCGAGGAGTGCAAATTATATTTCCATTTTCTTCGCTCTGGTGTCGAGGTAAAGCGCGGCGTTAAGTTCCGCCACTTAACACGCAAGCCTCCGAATTCGGCGGAAAGTGGGAAACGGAGTGTCTTAACACTAGGTTCCCTCTGCCTACCCTGCTGTGTGCGGGATATAGCGTGAAGCTCTATATAGAAAAAGAAAATATTTACTCTTTCTATGTTAATAAGCCTCCAATCCCAATTTCAGATTATCCACCGTGATGTGAAACCAGAGAATGTCCTAGTTTCAACTAATGGTATAGTCAAATTATGTGATCTTGGGTTTGCAAGAGCCCTCGCAGCCCCCGGAGAGCCATACACGGAGTACGTCGCTACACGATGGTACAGAGCTCCTGAATTACTGGTCGCTGAACATAGGTATAGAAAATGTATATATTTTTTTGTAGATTCACTCCGTATCACACATTTATGACACGAGTAAATAAAACGTAGAGACAGCGTCTAACTGTAAAGTGATGCTTGTGGGTTCGATTCCCACTCGGGTGAATGATTAGGTCACTATGATTCAGTTCCGACGCTCAGCACGCAAAATGTCTTGATTTCGGGCAGAAAGTGGAGGACGGAGTGTCGTTACAATAGGCCCTCTCTGACTACCCCGCGAAGCGAGCAAAAGATCAATCGAAAAAATTGAAAAAATATAAAAAGAAATTTTATATTTTAAGCATTTTTCTTTATGTTAACCCCGTGATAATACAAAAACGTAGTTTAAGTTAAAAATAATGTTTTGTAGATATGGTCCAGAAGTAGACATTTGGGCGATCGGATGTCTCTTTGCGGAAATGCTGACCGGCGATCCGCTGTTTCCTGGAGACTCCGATATCGATCAGCTTGCTTTAATTATTAAGACAGTGGGTAAGTTGTGGTTTTTTTCTTAATCACTTGTGGACCTACCATTGACGTGACCAACGTATTGCTTTATTAATGTTTATATTAATATACCAAAATATACATACTTAAGTCGCATAACTTCAAACGAAGGTAAATCCTATAATTGTAATATCGAAGATATCTTCCAATATTCATTTAAAAATCTATAGCTTCTGAAATAAATTTATATGATATTATATAAAACAGGTTTTAAATAATCCAAAAACGTTTAATAATTAAGACGCATGTATCCCCTGAGCTTAAATAATGTTCTTTTGGATTTATCTATAATAAGTAACATAACGAAATTTACTCGCTTTCGAATAAACTAGGCATGGGGTTTAATAAAATGTTAGTGAAGTCAAAAAATAACATTTTTGCTCATATTGAGCAAATGGTAGTGACAAGGTGGTTTAACAAAAATATAATTGTGAAATATCTCAATTTCAAATAAAATAAACACATTGTATGAATCATATCATACACTTACCTACTTGATAATTATTATGACTTAAAATGTTAAAAAAATATATAAAATTGTAAATGAGATTCCCATTCCATCGATCCAACTTCATATTCAGACTTCAGACAGCAGTTATGTTTTCGCTGAAAAGAACTTTTTTTTAATATTCCTTTTTATATCACTACACTTTGAGCTGCCCCTTTTAAGCTGCCTTTTTTTAAAATATGACTATAAAGGCTTCATTGCCTACTGACATTAAAACTTTGATGTCATTTTTTTGGACAAAGTAACTTGTGGTCATATTGCTCGGTATTTATCGATAATTTCAGATTAAATAATGATTTCAGTAACGGTATGTTTTCTTTTTGATTTGTTAGAACTAACGTGTTTTTTTTTAGCTTCAGGCTATATCCCGCACACAGCAGGGTAGGCAGCGGGAACCTAGTGTTAAGACACTCCGTTCCCCACGCACCGCCGAATTCGGAGGCATTGCGTGTTAAGTGGCGGAACTCACCTCGGCACCAGAGCGAATAAAATGGAAATATAAATATTTCCACTCCTCGAGTGGGAATCGAACCCACAACCAGTCGTTTACAGTCACACGCTTGTGCCACTGCGCCACGACTGGCCACTAGTAACGTGTTTTAAAATGAAATTATCTTAATCACTTTTTATTTGATTTATGTAACGTACTTTAAATATATAAACAAGTCGTTAGAAATAAGCGTTATGTCATTGATTATTTTGAGTACAGTTTTCTCACGTTGGTTTTTTCGGTGGTTGTTTATTAGTATACCTAATCCGAAGTTGATACTCAATACTAAAAAATAGATACATATACTAGCAAATATCAAATAAATCTAAATATCCGTATTTTTTTTATGGAATAAAGGAGGCAAACGAGCTGAAGGTCCACCTGGTGTTAAGTGGTTACCTTCGCCCATAGACATAAACAACAATACAGTTATGGATGCGTTGCCAGCCTTGGGAATGTAGTACAGAAGGAGGGAGGAAGGATAGGAATGGTGGGAATAGGGAGAGCTGGCTTACATGCCATCGAACCGGAACACATCATAAGATATTTGGCGGTTCGTCTTTGACATGACAGTGGTCGCGAACCAGTCGGAGAACGAATCTCCTACCACCAAACTACTTACTGGGTTACCCGCCTTTCACGGGACGCTACCCAGCGGCGGGGGGCAATTGTATTCTTAACCCGTCCCTCCATGGGACAAGCATTTTATAAGCACTTTTAACTTTATTATGCAACATTCTAAGAGAATTAGACGTAATACTTACACATCACTCAATAATATATATTTTTTGGGATTGGCATAAAATTAATATTATTTTCCAGCAGCAAGTTAGACATTACTTAAAAATGAATGATAAGTGCAGAAAATACATCATAGACTATAAATCGCAACAGACTCCCTATGTACTCGTATCTCCTCCATTATAAAGTAGAAAACTTGCAACTCTAAAACAATTATGAAAAAAGTAAATTTTAATATTATTATGTACAACTCTTAAGGAGTCATGTCAAAATCTTTGCAAAATACAAACTGAATATTAGAGTGTGGGATAGTTACAGTTTATTTACTTTTTCATTCTGCTTATGTTTCATCTTTGTGTTCATTCGTTTTCGGGATAAATATTGGCCCCAAATAAAGCCCGAAAACAGTCCAGTAAATTATAAATTATTAAGTAAGATTTAATAATATAACTGCTTAAATATGGGAGAAGTAACAAAAAACTATGAGTATTTTTAACAACAACTACCTCTCACACTGAACGAATGCAGCTTGCTTATTCACTAAAATGGTTTTGTCTTGATTACATTAAAACGGTTTGTTCGTTTTGATATAGTTTCGCGATTTAAATAGTACTTCTTTTAAAAAGAAATTAAGCTTCCCCTTTTTTCGTTATATATTTTTCATAATTTTTATAAAATAGATTTGGTTTCGTTTGAAGTTATTTAATTAATTCTAATCCATTACTAAAAACATTGGTGTGCCATATTTTCTTCTCCATATAAAATCTCTTTGACAAATTTGTACGGAAGACTGGGGAGCATAATTTATGTAAAAAGGAGTCTTGTAAAAATGTTTTCCTTCTCATCTGAATGTGTTATAAAAATAATATTTTATATCTACAGTAGGTACAGGACAATTACGAAATTCTAACTAATCAATCCGTTCATCTCTAAAATAATAAGAAATGTCTCTAAAATATGTTTTTTCTCGATGGGAAAAAAACACAATTGAATAACCAACATAATAGGTACCTAAAATATTATATATTTTAATTTAGTTGTTCAAAATTAAAAGAAATTGGACTACTTACTATGACCAAAGTGGCGTCCAAGTGCGGTTGGTTGTGAATCGATTTCATATGATTGATTATAGTTTAATTACTTTCATGGTACTACTTTGATTCTTAGGTATCAAAGTGCGGCGTTCAGTTTCGCCACTTAACGCGTTTTGACTTAACGGTGATACGATAGGAAATGGTGAACTTGTCGAGACAATCCGGTCTTCATCCTAGGCTCTCGCTGATAACCCTGCTATGCGGGTAAAAGCGTGGAACTAAAAAATACAATTACGATATTATTTACGTAATTTTTTTTTTTTAGTTTCATGCTGTATCCCGCAAACAGCAGAGTAGGTAGAGGGAACCTAGTGTTAAGACACTCCGTTCCCTACTTTCCGTCGATTTCGGAGGCATTGCGTGTTAAGTGGCGGAACTTAACGCAGCGCTTTGCCTTGACACCAGAGCGAAGAAAATGGAAATATTGAATATTTCCACTCCTCGAGTGGGAATCGAACCCACAACCAGTCGTATCCAGTCACACGCTTGTGCCACTGCGCCACGACTGAGCCACGACCTTTATTTTAATAAAAAAAATAATAATAATATAACCAGGTAAGCTAGCACCCCGTCACCAGCAAGTGGTCTCGCGCCTGTCGGGCGGCGCGTCGCTCGCGGCGGGGGGCGTCGGGGGGCCGCGCGGGGGGCTGCCGGGCGCGGCGCTCGCGCGCGACGTGCTGGCGGCGTGTCTGCGCACGGAGCCCCGCGCGAGGCCCACCGCCAATGCGCTCTTGAGGCACAAGTCAGTGGCATACATATAAATATACCTAATTTAATGATGCAAGGTAAGCTAGCCCCCCGTCATCAACAAGTCTCCCGCCTCTCTGGCGGTATGTGTGTGAGCCGAGAGCAGCGCTAATGCCCACAAGTGAGTCGATGAATTGGTTTGGATGGTTGGTTGGTCGGTTTTCACTAGGTTCCCTCTGCCTACGCTGCTGTGCGCGGGATACAAAGTGAAAGTCAACAAACAACACAACACAACAAACAATAACACAAGTAAGTGATGATTTGTTTGTTTGTTTTTGAAATGTTTTTGGTAGATTTTGGGTTATCCCGATCATTTTTTAATTTAAATTTTGATTAGACGGCCAAAATAAGGGGGAAAATAAGGGAATTTTTGTTGGGCTTAATTGATGATCAAGCATTTAAAAGTAACGTTTGTTTGTCCGTTCGTTTCTTTATTTGTTTTTGAAGTGTTTTCCATAGGTTTTGGATTATTCGTACTCTTAAGAAATAAGTATGTGCATGTTTGTTTGTTTTCGAGTATTTTTGATAGATGTAATAAACCTTTCTTTTAAAAGTTATCGATTATCAGTGTTGGTTATCCACACTCTTGAGACACAAATTTGTGATGGTTGTTTATTTATTTATAATATTTTTGATAGATTTTGGGTTAAATTTTAATTATATTTCCGGCCAAAATTAGTAGGAAAATAAGGGGATTTTATTAGGCTTAGTTGATAATAAAATATATAAAAATGACTATGGTTTGTTCGTTTGTTTGTATGCTTTAGTATTTTTATAAAATTACACTTATTTAAGACACAAGTGATGATTATTATTATATATCTTTTGCAGTTTTTTTAAAGTTTAGAATGATTTGTTTACTTTTAAGTATTTTTGAACAAGTGAATGAGGTGGTATATTTGGGAAGTATGTTTAGCAGAGAAGGAAAATATGATATATAAATATTGAAAGGCGTATTGCTGCCTGTAACAGCGTTGCGACGACGATGCGACGGCGGAACGTGAACATAGCCGAGCGTTTACCTGTGCACAATGCAGTGCTAGTACCGACGCTGCTATACGGCGACGAAACATGGGTATTAGATGAGATCTCTTCGAAAAATGTGCGGAGTCAGCATAGCTATGAATGTAGCAACCGCAATGAAGAGATACACACAATGGCAGGTATTAGCGAGAACGTCGAAGTAAGAATGAAGAAGGGCGTGCTCATATAGTTTGAGCACTTCGAGAGGTTGAGTGATGAAAGAATGGTAAGAAAGATGTATTAAGCAAAGGTGAGTGGTAAAAGAGGCAGGGGGAGACCTCGGTTGACCTTCAAAAACACAGTATCGACGATACTTTAGTAAGGTCACGTAAAAAGTGGGGAACGGATTGTCTTAACACTAGGTTGCCTCTGCCTACCCTGCTGTGTGCGGGATACAGCATGAAGCAAAAAAAAAAAAAAAAAAACGTAGAAAGTCTGAGAACCCCCCGGAGGGCGTGTATGAAGAGGTTGATGACAGTGGACGAGGCGAAGAAGTACGCAGCGTTTGGCGTTCCGATCTCTCTGACTAACCCGCAAGGGATACAGCGTGAAGCAAAAAGACAAGTTTGTGATTCTTATCTTTTCAAAGTGTTTTTCATAGATTAAGGGTTATCGAGACACAAGTAGGTGATAATTTATTTGTTTTTAATGTTTTTTGAACTTAAGAATTATTTGTTTGTTTGTTTTTGTGTGTGTTTTGTGCTGGTTTATGGTTATCCACGTTATTAAGACATAAGTTTACGATAATATGTCTTTTTGTATGTTTGTTTGTTCTTAAAGATTCAATTTTTATGTTTCGATTCGAATTTTTTTTTCTTAATAATAATTTAAATTATGTATAACACTCCTTACAGGTACTTCGTAGCTGATGGTTTTGCGGAAAGTTTCAATGCAGAATTAAGAAAGAAACTGGGCAAAGAAATAGCAGTAAGTGGTCAAATATTGATTATAAAAATAATATTAAAAAAAAATAAAATTACTTGTACTTAGAGTCAAACACATTTTTTTTTACATTTTTAATTTCACAGTAATCGAAATAATATTGATAATTACTTTGTAATAAGTATTTTTTTCCTTTAATAAATCTATCTTCTACGATACTTTGGGAGAACCTAGTATGTAGAAAGACACTCTATTCTTAATTTTCCGCTTTAAGCCGAGCTTTTTCATTCTTCTGCAAGTATTACCCGAGCTCTTGTCTCTAAATAACCATTTTAAACGAACTATTTTAGAAGATTATATTAAAAATTCATGTTTAATTCACTTTTTATCCTGTTTATTCGTTCATTTCTAAAATGCAGTCACCTCCACCGCAATCAACAGCGCGTCTTCCCGCCAAGCCTCGACAACAATGGACTCTAAACATTATTTCTGTAAGTTTTTGTAAATAGTTTTTATAATAAATAGCCTTTTCCTGTGTATGACACAATTAGTATGACCCTCTCTATAGCTTTTAAGTGTGCAGTCAATTATTTATATTAATAATAAAATAATAGTAGTATTAACAAAATATTCATTAATTAATAATTAATATTTTGTTAATATGTGAAGTATTGTAAAATATATTTTTGGATTGGTTATGCGGAATAAAGGGCTTAGCGGTCAGAGGACTAGCGCTAAGACGGTCAAAGGGCGCGGGTTCGAATCCCGCTGCGTTCAAATTTTTATACGATTTCTAAATGTGTATTTTTCCATTTCTGAAGTGCGTGAATGACTCTTTAATATATTAATAGTACTTTTAATATATTAATAATACTCAAAAATCTTAGCTTTTTCTTAGTATTTTTTTCTATTTTTATTCTGAAACTTGCGTAATTACTTAAATGTATATGTGTTGTAATTAATATGTAGTAATTCAACGAAGATGTTTACTTTTACTATAAAAACATAAAAATGTCGATTATAGGACCAGAATAGATCTCGCACTAGTAGTACGGCGGGAGAGTCACTCATAGATTACAACTATACACCTTGTAAGTATTGCTGTCTGTGTATTTTTTATAGTATTCATTTGTTTTTCTCATATAGCCAGAGAAAACCTAGTGTTAAGACACTCCGTTTTCCGCTCTTAACCATAACTAAAGCATAACATATAGAGCGACGGAACTCAATGCCACATATTTTTTGTTATTCATCAGAGCGAAGAAATAAAAATAATTATGATCATTACTCCAAGTAATTTTAATTTTTTCCTAGATTGTGGATTCGTTTTCTCCCAAACTTATTAACTTATTTTTGCTATATAATGTTAGCTATATGTTATAGTTATGGTATTAGATTTCGACATTAACTGTTTGTAGAACAACGTTTTCAAAAACTTTCAGTATATTTTAAATTATTTTATATTTAAGTTCATCTTAACTTCGAGGCCAGTGGTGGCTTGTGAGCACAGAGTATGTCTATAAACACGACTGGTTTTCAGTTCTATTCCCACTCGAGGAATTGCAATATTTCATTTTTTTCGCTTTGGTGTGGAAACAAAAGCAGGGTATTAAGTTCCAACTCTCAATACACGACGCCTTCAGAATTCGAAAGAAAATGGATAACGTAGTGTCTTAACGCTAGGTTCCCTCTGCCTAACCTGCTGTGTGCGGGATACAGCGTGAAGCTAAAAAAAATTGAGCAATGACGTACAGCTAAGTAATTGCTATCTTTTAGTGTCAGGCTATAATTTCATATGTTGCATGTATCATCCACGGTGTTTTCTTAAGTAATAAAACAGTGTCATCCTTTTTCCCACATAGAAGGGTAGTGAAAAGAGATCCTAGTGTCAAAATACTCCGTTCTCTGCTTTTCCTATTCCAGTTATTTACATTTAAGTACTAATTTATGATTTTAGCCACTGAAGCTCAAATGGAAACTGCAGCGGCTGATAAGAAGTCGTCACAGCCACACGAAGTAGATGAGGTATTTTCTTTATAAAAGTATTTACCGTAATATATTTACTAAAGAATCCAAGTTAGAGACGCAGTGCGAAAGCGTTAGACTTAGGTTGTGGTCTCGATTCCTATTTCATGATTATATTACATATTTGATGAATTAGACAAAATGCCACGTTGTATTCCATTACTTGTCTTGAATTTGGGCGAAAAGTGGTGAAAATCTTGATCATAGATTATGTCTGACTACTATGCTATGCAAAAAAAGCTTAAATTAAAAAATAAGGTATATTTAAACAATATTTAAAACTTATTTAAATGCATAGCAGGGTAATCAGAAAAAACTTAGTGTCAAGATATTCCGTTCTCTATTTTCCGTCTACAATCAACACATTGCATATTAATTGGTGAAACTATTTAAGTAATTATAATAACAATTTTATATAAAAAATGGCTATTCCCCAGACACTATCCAGTACAAGTACAGCAATACCGAGTACAATATGTGATTCTATACCTAATGGTAACGTTACCGGCGCGTCACTGAAGCCATCACTGCCGCGTTCCCTCGCGAGGGCCATAGATGAAACGTTTCAGAACTTTCCTGTACCAGTTAATTCTTATCCAAGGACGCCTTATATTAAGAAGTAAGTTGTTTTTTTTTATTTTTGATTGTACTTGTATTTGGTTGATATAAGTAGTAATTTAGGTAAGTAAGAAAATAAGCATTGTGATTGTCTGACTTTAAACGTGATTGGTTGTTGATTCTATTAACACTAAGGGGAATGATTATTTAAACATTTCATCCTTGCCTCTGGTACCTAAGACAAATGCGGCGTTAAGTTCCGTCATTGAACACACAATTTCGCGTGAATGTATAAAACGAAGTGTCTGGATTTTAGGTTCTCTCTGAGTAACCTGCAATACGGAAAAAAATATTATTATATGAGTTTTTTGTGAACAGAGACAAAACTTTTAAGATTTAACTATATCCATCCATACTTATATTATACTTGCGAAAGTCTGTGTGTTTGTCTGTAATGCTTTCACGGCTAATCTACCGATCCGATTTCGATGGAATTTAGAATGAAAGTAGTTAAAGGTACTGGGTCTAACATAGGCTACTTATTTTTTCAAAAACCAACCGCTAAAGGGTTGAAATAGGGGATGAAAGTTTATATGAAAAATCTAAACCGTTTGACCGATTATAATGAATTTTGGGCATAAATATAGTTAAAAATCTAAGCTTAAGCGAATAGGATTGCAATATAACGAATAGGGTATGTAGCGCTCCTCCAACTTGCCCTCCAAAATCGAGACATTTTGTGTGTTAAATGGCGGAACACAACACCACATTGTCTTTGGTACTAGAGCAATTATATTTAAATAAAATTATTTCCCTGTCATCGTTTTACTAATCAGACCTCAAATACATTTTTTTAAATAAAAGATTTCAAATATATATTTTTATAATATTTTTTTTAGCTTCTCGCTGTATCCCACACAATCATTCCACGACTGGACTTAATTAAAATTATATTAAAAAAAAAATAATGCCAGCATTTGTATTGTACAGTGTGTATTTTTGCAGAGTGAATAACAAGATTATAATGGAAGATGAACTGTTACGCGGTCGAGCGCTAGCTAAAAAGGCCACCAAGAAAATGACACCAGATTTTTCATTACCTTACGTGCCTGGAGGTAAATATATTGATCTATACAAATAAATTAAATTGGAGTGTCTGTCTGTTCGTAATATAAAAATAACCTGCTTTTTACTAAATGCATATATGTACCTATGTACATATGTATACATGGTACATGTGCTAAAATAAATATATTTTTTATTATTTTCATCTGTCTGTTTGTTCCGGCGAATTTCTGGAATGGCTGGAGCGATTTTAATGATACTTTCATTGCCAAATAGCTAATGTAATGATGAGTAGCTTACTGAATTTATTTTAGAACTATTTAGAACTACAACTTCCTTATTAAATATTGCACTGCTAGTTTTCAATAACTTCACAATTCCAAATAGTTTTGTTGTTTAATTTAGCCTTATTTTTATATTTCAGCCAGCAATAGCCCCATAAAGAAAGCTAAAAAGCCACCAGTTTACAATACGACGGTGAAATCACATGACGTTTGGAATAACAATGTAACTTCACGCTTTTCCTGTATGAAAGGTAGTCAGAGAACCAAGTGTCAAGACACTCCGTTCTCAATTTGCCGTGCAAATTCCAAGCATTGCGTTTTCCATGACGAGCCTCAACGCCGTAGAGGAATGATAATAAATAAATTATGAACACTCTATCGAGAGGAAATCAAACTCACAATCGTCGTGTATTTAGTCAAACACTGTTACACTGTGCCACAATGGTTTTCTTTTTTTATTGTTTTATTTCTCCATTTTCTGTCTGAAATCGCTTTTTTTTAGCTTCACGCTGTATCCCGCACACAGCAGGGTAGGCAGAGGGAACCTAGTGCTAGACACTCCGTTCCCCATTTTCCGCCGAATTCGGAGGCATTGCGTGTTAAGTGGCGGAACTTAACGCCGCGCTTTTCCTCGACACCAGAGCGAAGAAAATGGAAATATAAAATATTTCCACTCCTCAAGTGGGAATCGAACCCACAACCAACCAAAGTCGTTTTCAGTCACACGCTTGTGCCACTGGGCCGCGACTGGCCAATCGTTTTGTTTATTAATTAATAACAAATATATGTTATTTTTTGTAAACATCTTCACTATTTTTCTCGCAAAGCAGGCGTGGTCGGAGGAAACCTAGTGTCCGGACACTTAGGACAGGACTTCCACTCTCCGCCTGATATCTAGATAGAGATAGAGATAGTGAGCTGATTTGCGGAACTCAACCCCGTGATTTCTCTTTGTAATCTTTAATCTTTGTCACCAGAGCGAAGAAATGAATATAATTTTGTTACCATCCTTCCCCAGATGGGAATCGAACCCATAACTAATCGTGGTTATAGTCATTACCCCACTGCGCCTCTTTTTTACACTCTTTTATATTATTGTTCTATTTTATGCGATAAATCATCTTCTGTTATAGATTGTTTTTTTTTTATAAAATTATTAATATTTTGATACTTTATCCCTTATGTTGCAGGGCCAGTCGTGGCGCAGTGCCACGAACGTGTACTGACTGTAAACGACTGGTTGTGGGTTCGATTCCCACTCGAGGAGTGGAAATATTTAATATTTCCATTTCCTTCGCTCTGGTATCCGAGGCAGAGCGCGGCGTTAAGTTCCGCCACTTAACGCGCAAACCTCCGAATTCGGCGGTGCGTGGGGAATGGAGTGTCTTAACACTAGGTTCCCTCTGCCTACCCTGCTGTGTGCGGGATATAGCGTGACGCTAATAAAAAAAATATCCTTTATATTTAACAGATAACACCAAACTCAAGAACACCTACAAATCTCCCCTACATGTGACTATACGGACACGGCTTGTGGAAAGCCAGCCATTATTAAATTTATTGTTTATTTATTATTTAATTATTAATTTTATTAAATGTTATAAAAGAAAAAAAATAATCATTAAAATTTATTAGTGACGAATTGAGAAGTTATGAGGTAAGATGGTTTTGATGACTTGTTGGAACTATGTGATTTTTTTTTTAAAGTTTAAATTATAGTTAAAATATTATTAAAATAGTTTAGATGTAGGTATTTTGTAATAAAATTATTTTTAACCGGATTAATTGCGTATTATATTTTTGGTACACTCTAATTCTAAAGGATTCGAGATATCGAATTTTCAAAAAAAATGTATTTTCGAATACCAAAAATAAACGCGATAATCCGATTAAAACTAGTTTTCTTTCAAAATGTGTAAAAATCGCGAAAATAAAAGATTTTATTATTAGATATAGGTTATTAGAATAGATCAAGAGCTTATTATATAAATAGAATTATTTTTATGAATTATGTAAATTATATTTGTTTTATAATGTTTAAATTATTTTTTTTATATTTTGAAGGTTATTTTGACATTTCTTTATATCCTTAAGACACTTTTTTAATCTGCTCTTGGTCTAAAATTTAAAAAAAAATAAGGTTATTAAATAAATTATTTGTATGTGTAATCATTTATAAAGAAAAATTAGAAAGTAAAAATTGAGCGACTTTAGATGAGTTTTACGCGAGTAGTGATTTTCTATGTGACATTTGTAAATATTGTATGTACAGTTTGATATTCGAATACACGCGGCATTAAATTATTTATACAGATTATTAAATGTTTCTTATTTTGTTTTCCATATATAGAAATACATAAAATTGGAGTGTCTGTGTTTAATTATAAAATAATCGCTTTTTAAGAATTGATTTTTCCCCGTATATCGATGTAGCCGGAGAGATCCTGGTGGCAAGATTCTACGTTATCTGCTTTCCGCTCCAAGTCGATATATTGTATGGTTAAGTGGCGGAATTTAACGCCGCGCTTTGTCTTAGGTAAGAGAGGTAAGAAATTAAAGTTTGAATATAATCAATCTCTTGAGCGGGAATCGAATCTACAACCATCACGTTACAGTTAGACCTTGTCCCACTGCGTCACGACGTCCCATTAGAAACATAGTAATCATAATTTATTTCACAATTACAGTATTAATTTCACAACATTTACAGAAAAAAAAATATATGTAAAAGCAGTTAATATTCAAACATTAATTATGAATTTGGTGAATTTTTTCTATTAGATATAAGAAAAATACGCCATAGAGCATAGTACTACATCTTTGTAGCACTAAACCTGACCTTAACAATATATTTGTGTTTTGATGCGATGGTTTTGTTTGTATAATTTTATATGATTGCAATTCAAATTATTAATTAATTGCATTATCCTTTGACAAACGATAATTCGTAGAAGAATCTTTGCTGTATCCTGCATACAGCACGGTCGGCAGATAGAACCTAGTGTAATGACACTCCGTTCCTTACCAACCGCCGAATTCTTGAGGCATCGCATTTTAAGTGGCTGAACTTAACGTCGCGCTTTGCCTCGATACCAAAGCGAAGAAAACGGAAATATTAATTATTTCCACTCCTCGAGTGGGAATCGCACCCACAATCAGTTGCTTTACAGTCACACTTTGTGCGTATGGGCCACGACTGGCCCCAATCTTTATCTAAAATAATCTTTGTGTAGCAGAAATTTGTAAAAATCTCTCTACAGAGATGCTAACAACAAAAATAAGTTGTAATGAAGCGTATAAGGATTTGGACGCAGCCAGTAGTAGAAAGCGTAGTGCACACGTTCAGTGCGCGCGGACAGTTTCCAAGGGGCGGTGTGGGATCGAATCCCGCTACTTTCAAAGTCTTATGTGTAAAACTCAATCTCTTGATTTCAATATTATTATGTTAACTGCTATTAAGACATTACCCTCAAAGCCCACCTGAAAAAAACACAAGTACTATAACATCATTCAGTTTAACAGAATATTAGAAGTTAGAAACATTTGGCAAGAGAAAATCTTTTCACAATTTAGGGACTATAACACTACTTCGAGGCCAAGTAGAGTAAATTTAAACTCCACGCACTTTCTGTAAACTATAAAAATGAATTCGTAAAATTATTTAAAACTAATTGTGGTTTGGGCACGTCGAGAGGATGAGTGATGGAAGAATGTTAAGAAAGATTTATGAAGCAAAGGTGAGTGGTAAGAGAGGCAGGGGGAGACCTCGGTTGACCTTCGAAAACACAGTATCGATGATACTGGAGGAAGGTCACGTAAAAAGCATGAGGATCCCCGGGAGGAGGGCGCGTATGAAGAGGTTGATGATAGTGGACGAGGCGAAAGAAATATGCAGGGACCGTAGCGTTTCTCTCTGACTACCCCGCAAGGGATACAGCGTGAAGCTAAAAAAAAAATTTAAAAAAAAAGTAAAAAACAAATAATAACAAATATTAAAACTAATTAATAAAAGATGGCACTGAAAAGATAACAATTAGGCAAATGGCACCCCTCTGACAGCGACGTAAAGTACCAAGATACAATAAACAACCAAACAGGGACAGTTGACAGTGATAATTGGCAGTGACAGTTGACAGTTGACAGTGACAGCTCGGCTGACAAAAATTTAACACCCTTCGTAAAATAATTAAACTATATTTAATGCTATGACAATATTATACATTACTATTTTATGACGAAGCGCTACAATAAAGTTAAGGAGAGTAACAAAAGAAATTAGAATATTTCTAATTTTAATTAAAATTAGTAAAAAAACAGAGAAATGTTACATGTGTACGCGCAGTGTGTAGCCACATTTTGGTATAATTTTATTCTTAATTCTTTTACGTATATGCTACCAGCATTCATTTGTGAGTAAAAATAAAAATGATTTATTATTTATTTATTTATATCCTTTATTGCACACAATTTAAAAATAAATATGTACAAAAGGCGGGCTTGTCGCTAAAGAGGCATTTCGTAATGTTATTTTAGATTCATATAAAATAGATGGCGCTTCTAAAGGTGGAAAACCAATGAATATGAGGGTCACCCCTCTGGCTGCGACGTAAAGTACCAGGCGATAATAAAATACCAAGAGCTTCATGCAACAGTTGACAGTGACAGTTGACATAAGAAAAATATGAGATCTAAATCAACATATTATGATGACAGCAAATAAAAGATGGCATTTCAAAAGTTTCTCAATGTCGTCCCTGACTCCGACTTAAAGTACCAGGCGACCATAGGCAACCAGGAGCTTATAGCAGTCGCGAACTGGTCGGGGGTCAAGAAACTGGTCAATCTATCGACAACTTCATACATTTTGGTTTTCCGTCCACTTTAAATAGACCTCTCTAATGTCATTGGTTTACCAAAGCATGTCACTTGAATACGGAACAGTTATAATCGTGTTGTCTCATTCTAACACGGGTATTTGATAAGTGTTTTTCTTTGTCTTATTATTTCATAGTGTATGTGCGTTGTGTTCTTAACATAGGCACTGTCAATGTATGGAACTAAACTGATACATACTTCCTAATAACTTATGCTTTCCTAATGTTTAATGAACTCTGACGTAAAGTACCAAGACAACGAAAACGAAAACCAAGAAAGAGCTTAATGTTGTTGTTGAAAAACATGTTGTTGAGGGTATATATGTATACTAGCGGCCCGTTGGTGCCTTCGCCGCGTGATCTACGTAACTGTTTCGGTATATTGCAACACTCGGTGGTGGATTTTTTAAAAATAAAGTAGCCTATGTTTAACCTTTCAGCTTCACGCTGTATCCCGCACACAGCAGGATAGGCAGAGGGAACCTTAATACTAATTAAGATACTCCGTTCCCCACTTTCCGCCGAATTCGGAGGCTTTGCCTGTTAAGTGGCGGAAATTAACGCCGCGCTTTACCTCAATACCAGAGTGAAGAAAATGGAAATATTAAATATTTCCACTCCTCGAGTGGGAATCGAACCCACAACCAGTCGTTTACAGTCACACGCTTATGCCACTGGGCCACGACTGGCCACAACTATATATATATATGCCAAAATTCGTTACAATCGGTCAAGCGGTGTAGATTTTTCATATAAACTTTCATCCCCTATTTCAACCCTTTAGCGGTTGATTGAAAAACTAAGTAGCCTGTGACCTTATAACCCAGTGATTTTTACTACTTTCATTCTAAATTTCAACCAAATCGGACCAGTAGATTAGCCGTGAAAGCGTGACAGACAAACACACAGACATTCGCATTTATAATATAACCATGGATTATTTTCATTCGTTTACATGTTGAGTTTGCCAGCACTCATTTGTCAGAGTTCCCAGAATGTAAAAAGGACATCATAAAGTCATTTCAGATTCAAATAATAGATGGCGCTGCAAACGATTGTGAGATCCTTTAATTCATAGGGTCACCCCTCTGACTGCGACACAAGCACCAGGCGATCATAACATACCAAGAGCTTCATACAACGGTTGACAGTGACAGTTGAGAAAAATATAACTAACACATTCAAGTCAAAATATTATGACAATAGGCATTTCAAAGTTTTCTAAATGTCACCCCCTGACTCCGACGTAAAGTACCAGGCGACCATAAATAACCAAGAGCTTATAGCAAACACGAACTAGAGGTCAAGTAACTGGTCAACCCAGTGATGACTTCATACATTTTAGCTTCCGTCCACTTTAACTAGACCTCTCTAATATCATTGGTTTATACAAAACATTCCACTTGAATACGGAACAGTTATAATCGTGTTGTCTCATTCTAACACGTGCATTTGATATATGTTTTTTCTTTGTCTTATTATTTCATAGTGTGCATTGTTTACATACTTGAAGAGTCGATTTCTGTCAATGTGTGAACCTAAACTAATACTTCCTTATAACTTATGCTTTCCTAATGTTTAATGAACATTTTCGTGTGCAAAGTTTTTTTTATGAGTAAAAAAGGCAAAAATTTTGTGAATGGAGTTATTTTAAAATAAATTTGTTGACTTTAAAATAAATCTCTGAGTTTTAAAGTAAACCTTTTCAGGAAGGAAACTTTTTTCCTCTACTTTGAAAATTAAAAGACATTTTTAGTTCTAATTTTTAGACGTTTGCTAAAAAATATTTGTCTATTATGTTATTTATTTAAAAACTATTCAAAAATTGCTAACAAAAGATAAACTCACACAAATCTAATATCGGAGGAGAAGGGGACAATAATGCAAGAAAACACTTTTACAGTACTTTCAACATTTTAAAGTCTTTATTCACACACTGTGAACTGCGTGTGTGACTGTAAACGACTGGTTGTGGGTTCGATTCCCACTCGAGGAGTGGAAATTATATTTCCATTTTCTTCGCTCTGGTGTCAAGGTAAAGCGCGGCGTTAAGTTCCGCCACTTAACACGCAAGCCTCCGAATTCGGCGGAAAGTTCTGCTGTGTGGGGTACAGCGTTCTGCTGTGCGGGATACAGCGTGAAGCTAAAAAAAAAAAAGAAATTCACACACTTAGGAAATTGAAACAGACATTTAGAACCCTATAAAAATTTGAACGCATGGCTTAGCGGTCAGAGCGCTTCGATGGTTTCCATAGGTTCGAATCCCGCTGCATTCAAATTTTTATACGTTTTCTTAATCTCTTTTTCTTTAACATTTTTACAACTTTTAACTGTCTGTCTGTTTCTTCCGGCTAATCTCTGATTCGACTGTACCGATTTTGATGAGACTTCAATTGACATGTGATTGGTGTAATAACGAGGAACTTAAGTCAATTTTATTAAAAAATTATAACTATTTTTGTAAAATTGTTCATACCCTAATATACCTGAAACATGTTGAAATTAGTGTTATGGTTGCGATGATACATATGTAATATATATATTTATGTTAAGCAATATATTATGTACATTTTACTTTTTAAATATAATATGTAAAAAAAAATTAAAAATATAATATGTTACGAGCCTAAACCAAGGAAGACAATGAAATATTGAAAACAAATATATGTGGAGGTTGTTTATAAAAATGAAACAAAAATATATAAATTTAATATACTTTATTAACCTAATTGGCAGTTAATGACTAAACAAAAAAAGATCAAAAATCCTCATCTCAAGCAACGCATCCACTATAAAGCAATGCAGATTTCCGAAACAGATTCAGCTTTGGTTTTGCCTTCAACCCTCTAGGGCTTATCAATAATACTGAACATATAAACCAATAGTGTATCATTAAAGTACGCGCATTTTATCTTGAATAGTCATATCTATGCTTTTCTAAGCTTTGCTCCAGTACAGTGAACCATCCAATGAGAGTTGACGAGTGACTGAGACACAAGATATCATGCGTAATGAAATCTACTAGTATTTATCTTTCGTCTGTCTCGCTCACTCCCTCTTACCACCAATCACTCCCTAAAAGTCGGTTTTGCGACGCCTATTGTAGCTACGTTCCGACCTTTCAAGTTACAATGCGCGTACTATAAATAATGTTTAAATTAAATGAGAATTTTACATTTAAAAAACATTTCGGCTAATCCGACGTTTGTTTTTTTAATTTTATACAATTTATAGCTAAATTATTAGCACCAAGTTTATTAAGTAAACTAAAAAAAACTTGTAAATACTACAAATAAACACTTTTGAGTATAATTGTTCTAAATTGGATACATAGAGAAGCTACATAATGAAAAATTATGTTCAAAAATAATAAACCTTAATCTTACTACAGACAGTCGTAAAAATAAATGGAAAAATAATAAAATAATTTCAATTAAAATAAGAATTATAACTTATGTTTAAAAATAATACATTGACTGAATATTAAATGGTCCCTAACATCTATACAAGTATCCGAACGCAAGATGGCGGCTACATGACAGGAGCTTGCGCGGGAAGGCACGGTGTTGTTAGTAACTCTCCGCCACTCTCCGTGATTGTGACTTTTTTGTGATAATTGATGAGGTCAGCTGAAATAATAAAACAAATAATGAACATAATTTCTAATGTATTTCAAACATGACTTTAATTGATGATTTTTAATTGTTATGTTTATGGTGTGAATATAGCGAAATTATTTCAACATAGACAACATTCATCATAAATGTTGTCCAAAAAATAACTTTCATTTCATTTTGATATCATTTAATGAATTTTCATTTAATGGTAATGTTATTTTCGTGGTGATAATCTATCGTTAACCCTAATGTGTAATCTAGACATTAGAATATAGATTATTTTTTTCTGAACAGAAAAAAATCTTTAAAAAATATCAACTTGGAATTCTTTAATGTATTTAACATATTGAATTAGTTCGTTTTAACTTCGTAGACAAGTTTTCTTTTTTATTTTTAAACTTATTCTTTATAAAGAGAATCATATTCAAGCATAAATTTGAAACTCAAAATAATAAAAAAGCAACATATAAAACAACCTCAAAACCAAAAACATAACATGTTTAAAATCAAATACATATTTAATTTACACCGCAAATTAGTTACTTGGAGAGAACCTAGTATCAAGACTTCCCACTCACCGTCTCCACTTTCCATCAAAATGAAAGGAACAGATAAATAAAAACAATTGAATTACGTTTTTTTTTTTACCTTCACGCTGTATCCAGCACACAGCAGGGTAGACAGAAGGAACCTAGTGTTAAGACACTCCAATCCCCACTTTCCTCTAAATTCGGAGGCATTGCGTGTTAAGTGGCGGAACTTAACGCCGCGCTTTACCTCAACACCAGAGCGAAGAAATTGGAAATATTAAGTATTTCCACTCCTTGAGTGGGAATCGAACCCACAACCAGTCGTTTCCAGTCACATGCTTGTGCCACTGCACCACGACTGGCCCCTTAAATTACGATCATTCCTCCATATATCGAATCTATAACCAATTTTTTTTTTTTTCTTATTAAATCACAAAACCTCACCCAAACTCTCATGCCTAATCTGTCCAGCGCCAAGCAACCGGTATCCATCGCTGGCGTCCACGAGATAATGCTTGCAGCGTTCAGCGCGGTACGATATCGCGTAGCCCCACACGCGCTCAGAGATGCGCACCAGGAAACTACCTTCAGATTTGGTTGAGAGGATCTGTTCAGCTTCTGACCGGGTGATCAGACCTGGTTGGGAGATTTTGCTTATTAAATAAAAGAAAAATAGAAGAAAGTCCGCAACATTTCATGGTAATAGCTTTACCCATCTCGTTGTGGATGAGCTCGAAGCAGCGCCTGGGACAGTGATGGGAAAACTTTTTTATCCAGGAGCCAGAAAAATGTAGAAGTTTAAAAATTTTGACAAAGGAGGGCCAAAAGTATAGGATTGGCCATTTTGAATTAGGTCATATTAATTCTAAACGTGCGATGTGTGCAACGATGGTGATTTTAATTTTTTACAATATATCAAGACTGTTTGCTGTCCCGGCGCCAAGTGTAGCCGTTTCATTTTAAATCTTAATTATTTTCTTAGCATCACGCTGTATCCCGCACACAGTAGGATATGCAAAGGGAATCTAGTGTTAAGTCACTCTGTTCCCCACGCACCGCCAAATTCTGTATGCAATGCGTCTTAAGTGGTGGCTTAATGCCGCGCTTTGCCTCGAAAATGGAGACATTTCAATTCCTCGAGTAGGAATCAAACCCGCAACCAGTCGTTTTTAAATCTCAGTTATTAAACCTTTCTATTCGCCCCACCTCCAAGGTTTTAGTTTCTTATCGTTTACTTACCGTGAAACCACTCAACAGGTTTGTCATCGTCATCGAGACCCACTCCCCGCTTCAGCTCGTAACTTCTAAACCACTCCAATACGGCTTCTCGGTTCGGAGGCTTGCCAGCTGTAAAAATTTAGATTAAATTTATTTTTATTTTCTTTATTCATTGCCATTTCGACGCAGAGGCGGCGTCAGACTGTAAACACGATGGTTGTGGATTCGTCTTGTACTCGGAAAATTTATATTTAAACTATTTTTATGAAACAAAAATAGTTTAAATATAAAAATAGATTCTCTGAAGAATAAGTCTAAGAGTGGCATTGATATCCGTTACGCAACTTGTTAAGTTGCGTAAGTAGATATGCAATTTCTAAATTTTTAGACGGAATGCAGAGTACGTAGAGTTATGACACTAGGTTCTCCTCTGCTTAGCCTAAGCGGGAAAAAGCGATACCTAAAGCTTTATTTTCTATATTCAGATCGCAAAGAAAAATTGATGGCAAAAGCCTATTTTAGCATCGCATAATTTTACACGTGTTGAGCATTGGAAAGAAAAACATACATCTATCATAGATATAATTATAGATAGATCTATCTTTTTCTTAAAAAAGACATTTTAATAAGACATTTAGAAAACGTATAAAAATTTGCAGGCAGCGGGATTCAAAACCGCGCCTCTGGGAAACTGTCCAAGCGCTCTGACCGCTAAGCCATACGTTCTACTACCAGCTGCGTCGTAATTCTTATACGCTTATTACAACTTATTTATGTTGTTAGCATTTGTTTTTTATTCTAATTATCTTTCTTTTTAATTAGATTATATAATAGGTTTTTTCAACGTTCTTACCAATAGTGGGAGGAGTCGCTGGTAGGTGAGTGCTGCGACGATGTGCCTCTCGGGCAGCTCTGGCTATCTCCCTCATAGCTGCTTCTGCCTCCTTTGCTTTACGTTCTGAAATATAATAGTGAAATATTAATTAAAAATCTTTCTTAGGACATATTCTGTTGACTTTGGCAGGCTTATTAAAATTGAAAGCTAAATTGGAGATCAAGGATTTGATTACCAATCAACTTAACACCTCCAACTACCAAAATCTTTTCGAGTGATCCACTCAGATTACCATTCAGTTTGTTAATTAGCCTTTTGAGTGATAGCAGAAAATGATCCATAGGAGACGTCATTGTTGAGCAATTTTTGATTATTAGCAATATTTTTGGGAGTTTATTGTCATTTTTCCACTTTGGTTAAACGTGCAGTTTCTCTGCTCGATACAGAATATCTTAAATTCAGGCGAAAAGTGGAGAACAAAGTATATTAACACAATCTTCTATTTAAGTGGCCAGTCGTGGCCCAGTGGCACAAGAGTGTGACTGTAAACGACTGGTTGTGGGTTCGATTCCCACTCGAGGAGTGGAAAATATATTTCCATTTTCTTCGCTCTGGTGTCGAGGTAAAGCGCGGCGTTAAGTTCCGCCACTTAACACGCAAGCCTCCGAATTCGGCGGAAAGTGGGTAACGGAGTGTCTTAACACTAGGTTCCCTCTGCCTACCCTGCTGTGTGTGGGATATAGCGTGAAGCTATTTATCTTTTTTATCTTCTATTTAAATACTGTTCTATTGTGAAAAAACATGAAGTTGCAATACTAAATAGAGATTTTAATTACACATCATTCTATTTTCCATTTTAAGCCCTCAATTCCTAATAACGTTAGTAAGTTAAATTCACCATGATCAAGTTTTCTACATATTCAATAAGCAAGCACTTTTATTGCATTACTATTATGGTTAACAAACCACATATAGCAATATCGATACAAAAAAATACTTTAATACAAAAAAAAACATTACATAACATAACAACACAACAAACACAAACACTGCGCCTAAATGTACAAACAATTAAAAGTCAACTAATACAACTTACAGTACGTATTTCTATTAACAACTAGCGGCCCGCTCGCGGCTTCGACGCATGACTTAGAGTGTTTGGTTATATTGCAACTCTCGGGGGTGGATATTTGAAAAGTAAAGTACTCTCTGTTTAACCGTGGATTATCAACTATCTTTACGTCAAAATATATTACAATCCGTCAAACGTTGTAGATTTTTTTAACCCCTATTTCAATCCTTTCGTTGATTTTAGAAAAAATAAGTAGCCTATATTGGACCCAGTAATTTTTACTACTTTCATTCTAAATCTTATCAAAATCGGACTGATTAGCCGTGGAAGCGTGACAAACAGACAGCCATTCGCATTTATAATATAAGTATGGATGCAATTAAAACAACACTATATAACTCACCCTGCTCCCTCCACACAGCATCCTCATCCTGCGCCTGTAGCTGAGCATCTCTCAGCGTGCGCGCGCGTCTCGCCCTCAGCCCCCTCAGTATGTCGCCGGCGCGCGCGGCCGCCACGCGCCGCTCCCACGCCGCCACCCTGAGGGACACCCCGTCGCCGGTGCGCGGGAGGCCAGAGTCCTTGGGAGGAGATTTTGTTTAGCTTTTTTAAGCTACACAGCAGAGTAGGCAGAGGGAACTTAGTATTAAGACACTCCGTTCCCCACGCACCGGCGAACTTAGAGTATTAAAGACGGAATTTAAGGCCGTGCTTTGCCTCGACACCAGAGCGAAAAAAATGGAATATTGAATATATCAATTCCTGTGTGAGTGAGTGGGAATCGAACCATTCACTTTACAGTCACACTCCGTGCCTCTACGCCGCGACAGGCCCCATAGATATTTTTTATTTGTATGGGTTTTAAAAAAGGTGGGTTTAGGTAATTTAATTTTCTTTATGTCACCGTTGCGAGGGAGTTAACAATAACGTACGAGAGACGGAGAGCTGTGGCGTAGCAGAAAAAATAATTTATTTTAAACAAAATAATCATGATAATTCCACCGAGGGGGATTCTAACCCGAGAAACCAACGAGATATAGTATACAGGGCAATACATAAGATTAATGAATATTTTAACTAATCCCAAAAAAAAAATAAAGATCTATCATAACAAATCATATCATTATTTAGACGACGATGATTTTGAGTTCGATTCCTATACTTGAGATATTTAAAGTTAATGAGTAAATAATATTTCCCTGCTCTGGTACAAAACACAAGGTTGAGTTCCGCCAACGTGTCTAACTTGGGCATAAACACGACAAGAAATAAAATCACAAATTTTACTCACTTGTATAACATCCCTTTTCCCTTCAATAAAGTTGAACTGCAAAGTATTTTTCTTCAAATTAATACGATCTTCACAATAATCCTTATCGGCTTCATTGTCACTTTTGTCCTTGACTTCCGGTTCTAAAGCCTCAATCCGATGTCTCAGTTCATCCACTGAGCAATACAGATCCAGGGTGTCCTCTAGAGAATCTACATTTTTTGGTGATAAATCGAACTTCTGTAAAAAATATATTGTTTTATTATAATATATATACATTTGTGTGGTCTTCTTAAATACTATATCTTGTGGAAAAACAGAGAATGTAATGGTGAGTTACTTTGTTTTGTATTTTTAAACATATTAAATATTGGGGCCAGTCGTGGCGCAGAGGCACAAAGTGTGACTGTAAAGTAATTCGTTGCGGGTTCGATTCCCACTCGGGGAGTGGAAATATTTAATATTTTCATTTTCTTCGCTCTGGTGTCGAGGCAAAGCGCGGCGTTAAGATTCGCCACTTATCACGCAATGCTTCCGAATTTGGCGGTGCGTGGGGAACGGAGTGTCTTAACACTGCGCAGTGGGACAGAGTAAAAAAAGGATTGTCTTGACACTAAGTTCTCTCTAGCTAAAAGTGAAAAAAAAACGTAAATCTGACTACATTCAGATGCAAATCAGTGAACATTAACTATGGTTTAACCTCGAGTTACTTTAACCTTTGTATTATGACCGACGTTAAACTTAATTATACTTATTTGTAAAAGTTTATTGTCATGAAAATCCATGGTAATTAGTCACAGCTTGATTGTTAAACTTACAATGTTATTTTACTAGTTTATTTAAGCTTTGTATGTATTATTTCAATGTGTCCATTTTTAGGTTGTATAGTGATTGTATTTCTTTAAAACGATAGTATTTTTGTTTTTTTACCTGCACGTCTTTACCTGCATCGTAGTCAGTAATAGTCTGACATAACCCAGTGTCAACATACTTAGACGAAGTCGAGACAATGCCTATAGAGTAGCGTAACTCAACGCCGCGCTTTATCTTATTAAATATGATCATCCCACCGAGTGGAACCCACAACCAATCGCGATTACAATCTTAATCTGTCCCATCATGACACGACGGGTGCAATTATATTGCATTTAGTTAATATGCAATATGCATCACTAGAAGGAAGAGAAGTGTGATTTTTAAATGAGTCTCATCTATGCATTTTATACCTATGCAGTATTATACTTAAGTATATATACATCACGCGAAAAATAAACAACGTGGACGCCGAAATAGCAAAATTGGATAATAAATACAATCTACTACTATAACGAAAAAAGCTATAGAAAAGTACATTCAATTTTTTTTTTTAAGCCTACCTGTTCTAAGCTATCAAGAGGTTTGTAATCGATCAAATGAGTCAATTCCTTCTCAACGGATTTACGCAGTTGATGAGCTTCTTCCCGAGCCTGAGCTAGAGCGCGTTGACGAGCTTCTTCAGCGAGGATGTTCTCAATGGACTGGTCATCTGGATGCTCTCCCATTACCCACACCTGGAAATACAAAATTTTGATATTTAATTAAAAAACCTTTTTTTTGTTTTATACTTATATGGCGGCATATTTGAACAAATCGGGCATGGTAGGCAGGGCAGGCTATGTGGCATGTGTATATAGGGGCCAATTAGTTATTAACATAATGTCCTATGGGAATAGTCCAAGACAACTTGATATCAAGAGACGGAGAGGCGGAACTTAACGCCACGCATTGCCTTTGGTACGCGAAGATGAAAATTTAAATATTTTTGACATTTCTAATGTGTTATTTACACACTTAGGACGATTTGCAAAAGCTGCGATTTGTTCAATTTTTTATAAATCTTCTAAATTTGTTTTTTTTTTAATTTACAGATAAGACGTACATATTTAAATATACATTGGGTTTGATTCCCAAACATTGCCTCGTCGGAACGAACCCAAAATTATCATCAATCGTGTATACAATCAGATTCTGTACCACTGCGCCACGGTGAATTTCTACTTTCTTTTAATCATTTGAATACAACCACGGTTACAGTCACACGTTGTCTCAAAAAATGTTATATTTGTACATATAAGTACATGAATAATAAAAACATTCAACTCAACTAACGTAATGAAGAACACAAAACATTATGAATGATTCACAAACACAAACGATTATCATTCGTAATGGCGAGTAACGCAAACAAAATACACTACACGTAATCTTAACAATGAAGTTAAAAAATATATTTGTAAACTTTATAGTATTCATTGAAATCATAGGGTAGTTCAAACGTACATATATAAATACTAGCGGCCCGCTCGCCGCTTCGTCGCGTGGACTGCATAGCTGTTTCGTTATATTGCGTCCCTCGGGGGTAGATTTTTGAAAAATAAAGTAGCCTATGTTTACTCTTGGATTATCAACTATATTTATGCTAAAAATCATTATAATCGGTCAAGCGGTTTAGAATTTTCATTCTTCAACCCCTATTTCAACCCTTTGATAAGATAAGTATAAGTTGGACCCAGTAATTTTTACTACTTTCATTCTTAATTTCATCCAAATCGGACCAGAAGATTACTCGTGAAAGCGTGACAGACAAACAGACAGACATTCGCATTTATAATATAAGTATGGATAGATGGTTACAAGTTCAAATGTCACTCAGGGGAACATTTATATTTGACATCGTAACCTGTCATATCGCAATAAAATGGTGGGCACAGTGCGATAGTGTATGATTTTAAAGACTTACGGATTCGATTGTCATGCGGGAAAATGATTATACTTAAATTACTTTCGTTGCTCGGATGCAGTAAAAACACAAATTCGGGACGTTGAGTTTCGTCACTCAAATCGTAAGGTCTCTATTTTTGACTAGTATCGACAATAGTTCTTCTTGATTACAGTGCTATGAAGAGACAACGGTAAAGCTAGTAAAAGAATAAGCTCTACTTATGAAATTTACTTAGAATTCTATGTTTGTTTATTGTTTTCTATTAACTAAACTATTAGTGAAATTGAAAAGAAATATTAGCTTCTCTTGCGAGTGATCGACGGAAAAACGACGGAGCTGCTTTGAATACTAATATAATGTGTTGCTCTTGGCTTTGAAAGCAAAATTCATTAATTAATTAAATTACATAAAATATTTAAAAAAATCACGCCTATATAACCATTGTAGCTAATGAACGCATAGTTCAACGCTCCGAGCGCGTGGGCTCCAAGCGTTTTACAAGAAGCGCGAGTTCGAATCCGGCATCGTTCAAAGTTTTTACGGGTTATTTAAAAATGTTCCAATTAATATTTTTCTTAAATTAAATTGGTTTTCAATGTTTACATGGCAAAAATGCGTATCGCATCCAAAGGCTAGCGGAAAAATACCTTTACAGTACAGTATGTACACAGGTGAACAAAGTAGGTTAATTTTATTGAACCGAATGTTAACCTTGAATTTTCATTACTGATTAACACCTTGCTTTGTGTACGTTTCGAATTCTATAGAACACACCTATGAACTGATAAATGGTTAGATTAGGACAATTAGTAAGTAGCTTTGGGCCTTTTAGCTTTTGTAAATGTATCAACATTTACAAATTTCCTGCTTTTGAGCTATAATAATTATTATTAATTACTAGTAGCTGCCCGCAACTTCGTTTATTTAGACTTAATGACTTTTTCTACCAAAATACCCATCGCGCTAAACAATTTTGGTTTAGGCCCTATTTTCTTATATCATATAGTATAGCAAATCTTTTATTTTTTCTTAGTGTCACGCTGTATCCTGCACACAGTAGTGCAGGCAGAGGGAACCTAATGTTAAGACACTCCATTTCTTTCAGTGCGAAAAAATTGAAATGTGTATTACATATTCTCACTCCTCGAGTAGGAATGAAAACCACAACCAGTAGCGTTTACAGTCACACTTCGTGCCACTACGCCACGACTGGCCTCTATTTTAGTTCTACATAATTAAAAATCAATTATAGCATAATCCCTGCCTAAACTTAAGAGGTATACAACAAAAAAAGTGTTTTTATCTTCATTCGCGCCTTTCAGTAATTCTGAAGAAGTACGCGTACAAATACTCTGTTTTTACTGTTTTGTTATCGAGCTAGATTTTCTATTGTGTAAAGCGATATAACGTTGCTAAGGCAGCGCGAATTGTACGCTTTAACCGATAAATGATGAAAATCATTTGATAGCAACCGGGGGTTGGGCAAATATTTGTTAAAATATAAATATATATAATGGCTTGAGGTCGAATTAAAGAACTATTCACTAACAACCAGATTAGTTAACAAATAAACAAATAAATATAGATATTTTTTTATTTCTAACCACATCACAGTCATAGTACCAGAACTAATGATAAGTACATTATTAAAACAATACAAATCTTACTGGTCATAAGTGTGTTTCCTTGTGGTTTAACTCTTCCTGGGCTATTTGTAGTAGACCTCTGAAATTTAGCAGGGATATCGAGCACAGTGTCTTGTGTGCTGTGAAGTTTTTTGGTGACAATTGTAATTGTAGTTTTTGAATAAATGGTAATTAAATGGTCAAAAAGTGCCCCTAGACTTAGGCTGTGGAACGTTAAGTGTATATATACTTCGCTCAGCTGTTCCCGCCATGCAGAGTAAAGACGCGGTTCCTTGTTTAAAATATAGCCAGTTACAAAAAATTAAATGTATCTGTGAATATCTTTCAGTAGTAGTTAACTACTTAACTATTAGACAAGCCAGATAAAAAATAAATAAAACAAAAAAAACGATTGATTAATAATTAAATATAGCTATATTTAAAATTAAATGCAACCTATTCTCTAATGGATTCTATATATCAATTAATTGGACAGATTGTTCCACTCAATTCGATTCAAGGCTAAAAACATAAAAAGCAGACATCAGCACTCTAATGCAGGATGATGTAATACGTTTTGGCTGAAGACCTTTTTGTGAGACCTTAGGATTTTTTGTCAATATATCTGACAATGGGTAGAAAATGATGGTAATTCTAATAATTTCTCGGTTTGCAATTTAAAAGTTAACCCTCATTTTGATTGTTGACAATCTTATTTAATACTAAATAAATACCCGCTCGCGGGGTCGCTTGCATAAATTTACTTTCATCCAATTTTCTTAGCGATTTTGCCGAACATTTTAACTATAAATGTTTATTTGTCGATTAAAAAAAGATACACTAAATTATCAGGGTAGATTTCCAAAACACAATAATCAAAACTGTTTTAAAACTGTTTCTGACATTGGCGTGAACAAACAAACAGACAAATAGAAAATATGTTAAATAATGATTGTTTTAGGTTTTATTATATTGATAAACGCCGCCAGTAATATTTTTCTCTTATATCTTCTATATACAGACATCCATCATTTACATTGTTAATTTTTGCAGGTATAGACTATAGAATTGAAGAAAATAGCGTGGACGGAGAAGTATGGATTTGGCTTACATAAAGTTATAAAGGGGAAATGAACAAAGAGAATATTTTTTACAATCTTACCCAAGGTTCACCATCTTCTCCTTTAAGAAACTGCACCTGCTTCTTGTCATTCGTCTGAAACTTTGTTCGGCCATCCTCTTCCTTGCTTACTTTTTGATCCCAAGCTTGCCATCGACGCACCTGGAAAATAAATAACATTAACTTTAAGAAAAAACGACTTCAGAATCTGATGATATTATAATTTTATAGCTTTAAGCTATTGTCTTTGCAAGAACAACCAGGATTACGAGTCATTTAAGCACCACTGTCGCCACTCTAGTCATAATATTTCAATTTTAAAGACGAAAAGTAGTAAACGCAAAGTCTTGACACTATTTTTCTTCGTCCTCTATCTACCCTCAACTTTGTTTTTAGGAAAACGCATAATTTTTGTTAAATTAATTTCATGTATCTCGAAGTATAGAAAAATATGTCACTTTGCACAATATCATATATTAAGATTTAATTTACTCCACATTTAAAAAACTTAAGGTACGTAAAACATTGTTACAATAACCGCAAAATCAGTTCGCTTCAAGTATTTGTTTACCATCGATATACGTGTTGATTGTTGCCACACCTTGGAATTCCAGTCATAAAGGAAGGTGTGACCGTGAGGGGACTGTCTGAGCGTTTGAATCACTATATTGTGTTTATGCACCATATTACAAGACGAATAATAAGGTTAATTTTTTATATTTATACCCACGTAGAGGTAGACAGACTGGGGTAGTTATAACGTAAAGAACGGCGCTAACAGAGCATGATTGATAAAGTATTAAAATTAATATTTATAAGTTTATAAAGCTTAGTAAGAAGAATAAAAAAAATGGGGCCAGGCCAGTGGCGCAGTGGCACAAAGGTGTGACTGTAAACGACTGGTTGTGGGCTCGATTCCCACTCGAGAGGTGGATATATTAATATTTCCATTTTCTTGGCTCCGATGCCGAGGTCAAGTTTTTTTAAGGTTAAGTTCCGCCATTTAACACGCAATGCCTCCTAATTCGGCCGGAAGTGGGGAACGGAGTGTCTCAACACTAGGTTCCCTTTGCCTACCCTGCTGTGTGCAGGATACAGCGTAAAGCTAAAAAAATAAAATAAAAAAGAAAATAAAAAAATGTCTTAACGAAAACATAAGCCACGAAATCCGGCAGATAATGAAGAACAGGGTGTGTTAACACTAGGTTCTTTTTTGATACCTTTATTTGTATCGCTGTACAAAAAATCCTCTTGTTCAAAATGTAATTTAGTTTAACAGTATAACCCACTCATCTCATAACATTAAAAGAAATGATAAAACTGATAACAGTGTCATTCAAATAAACATTTATCAATCAGTGTTAAACATTTGTTGTGATAGTGCTCGAGAGGGTTACGACTTACAATTACAATACAATACAATTGTGTGATACATAAAATAAAAAAAAAACAGATTTTCGCTTTATCCTGCATGTAGGATAGTGAGAGAGAACCTAGTGTCATGAAACTCCGTTAACCACTTTCCATACAATATCTAGGCATTAACATTAATTCCCCGAAAGGGAAGCGATTTCACAACCATCCCGTTCACATTCAGACGCTGCCCCTCAGCGTCATGACAGCCTCAAGATATGTTACATACATAATATAATATTTAACATTTTAGAGTTTTATTTACACCAAACCTCAAACATGTTTCTTTTCAAGTTCTTCACTTAGGGCAAAGTGAACCATATGTCTGCTTTTTTCTGAATATTGATATGATGATTGATACGATATGATATTTGGAATACAGTTGTGTATAAGAGATCAGTTTTAGTGATAAAGTTTAGATTTTCAAATATAATATTGCATAATGATCCGATTAAATATATTTTTCTTGATGGGTAATTATTTTTTTTAATCTTAAAAAAGACATTTAAAGAAAACGTATAAAAATTTCAACGCAGCGGGTTTCGAACCCGCACCTCCTGAGTACCGTTCAGGCGCTCTCACTACAGAGTTCAAATTTTTTTACGTTTTCTTTAAATGTCTTTTTCAATTTTCTTAAGTGTGGAATAACACTTTAGAAATGTTTAAAAGTTTTTTAATCTTATTCTTATCAGCGTAATGTTCAGCGCCAGTTCTGTTTCCCTTAGGGGCACACGCAGTCAGAGCATCAGAAAATCACGTATACGACGCTCAAGATTTCTTAAAGTAAAAAATTAACTAACAACAGATTTTTTACATACATCTCTTGGTCTATTAGTGTCCAAATAAATATATTCTTTATCATCTTCAAATCAATTTACAGTCATGTTTAATTTACTTACACTCTAACTAAATCTAATTTTAAAATTTTACCTACGACAAAAAATACCTAGTAAAAACTAAATGTCAAATTATTTTTACTAGGTATTTGTTGTAGTAGTTAGTTAA
The DNA here is from genome assembly GCA_019049465.1 of Dryas iulia moderata. Taxonomy (NCBI): domain Eukaryota; kingdom Metazoa; phylum Arthropoda; class Insecta; order Lepidoptera; family Nymphalidae; genus Dryas; species Dryas iulia. The sequence goes on along the minus strand of CM032431.1, from coordinate 11,860,445 downwards.
ACTATAAGGGCGATGACTTACCCAAGCTTAAACCACAGAAGTGAATGGTCACTGTAACTAATCTTGTCTAATACTAACCTTGAATCAATGTTCAATCTTATATCCTAAGTCCGCCTCTTAATGAATATATTGAGTAAATGGTGAATTTCAAATTGTTGATACTGACAACAAAACAACGATAATTCCTTACCTAATTATTTCATTTAAGTTATTTCACACATATTTTACAAGTGTTTTTCTTCGAAAGTTATTTGTTTTGCGCTTAGTATTACTAACAACTGCATAGTTTGATAATCAAAAATACGACTTTTGTAATGTTAGCGACAACATTTGAAGCCAATTTTTGCAAAATACAAATTCTGCTTTGAATAACAGTATTTGTTGGGGCCAGTTGTGGCGCAGTGACACAAGTGTGTGAATGTAAACAACTGGTTGTGGGTTCGATTCCCACTCGAGGAGTGGAATTATTTAATACTTCCATTCTCTTCGCTCTGGTATCAAGGCAAAGCGCATCGTTAAGTTCCGCCATTTAACACTCAATGCTTCTAATTTGGCGGAAAGTGGGGAACGGAGTGTCTTAGCACTAGGTTCCCTCTGCCTACCCGATTGAGTCCGGGATACAGCGTGAAGATGAAAAAAAAAACTACATAAAAAAAATAGGTAGGTACCTATTTTCCGCATAGCAAGGTAGTCGAGAGAACCTACCTTCAAGAGACTTCGTTCTCCACTTTCCGCTTGCAATCTAAACATTACGTGGTGAGTAACAGATCTCAATGCAGCGCTTTGTCTTGTTACTATACTGAAGAAATGAAACTAATATAACTATAACCTTTTCCCGAGTGGGAATCGAACCTGCAAACGGGCGCTTTACAGTCATATTTGTGCCTCTGCGCCACGACTTGCCCCAATTATAAATTATTTAATCTAAATTATTTGATCTTTTGCACGTTTTTTTTCTTCGACACTTATTTGCTTTGCGCGTAATATTACTATCAAGCGCATAGTTTAATAATAATGCAGTAAGTATTATCGACAGGATTTTTTTAAGCATCTCTCGGGTAGTAGAGGGAGCCTATTTGGAAGACCATCCGTTCTCCCCTTTCCGTTCGCAAAAACATTACGTGTTGAGTGACATATCTCAATGCAGCGCTTTGTTTTGTCACCATAATGAAGAAATGAAAATAATATGACTATAATTCCCCGAGCGAGAATAGAACCCACGAACATCGCGTATATAGTGAAAATACACACTAAGCTACGATGACCGCAATTTTAGTTATTTTTATAATTCTAAGCATGCGTCTAATATTTAAAATATTATAAAGTATATAAAAAAATAAAGGATTATCTACAAAATGAAGTTTTAGGAATGCAAGGTCGGAAATTTCATCAGAGCCCGGTTTCGTTAGATAACTATGTAAAGATGTGGATACTTGCATAATTTATTATTTAATTTCTACTAATATATGTATACATTTTATGTATGTCATTCTATTTATATGTTTAAATAAACAGATATTCAGCCAACGTTTTTTAGATGCTAATAAAAAGAACCAGGCCAGTAGTGGCACAAGCGTGTGACTGAAAACGACTGGTTGTGGGTTGGATTCCCACTCGAGGAGTGGAAATATTTAATATTTCTATTTTCTTCGCTCTTGTATCGAGGCAAAGTGCGGCGTTAAGTTCCGCCACATAACACGCAATCCCTCCGAAATCGGCGGAACGGAGTGTCTTAACACTAGGTTCCCTCTGCCTACCCTGCTGTGTGCGAGATACAGCGTGAAGCTAAAAAAAAAATTTAATTTAGAGAAGAAGCGCAAACGCACCTTTTTGTTATAATAAATTATAAATATATTAAATTAATTTAATAAATATAACCGTGTATTTAAGATACACTGTTGTATAAAGTAAACATTCGCGTTACCAAGGCAACGTACATTTTACTCGTCAACGAGGCTACTAGTTGTTTAAAAAAAAATGAAGGCCTGAACAGCCTGACATAGATTGATCATATATACATATATATTTTATTTTTTTTTATATTTTTTATATATTTATTTATTTTATGTCGTGATGTTAAAAATAAAAAAATACAAATAATACTATTACAATTTATTCACAAGTAACTTGATGGCATTCAGGTACATCTTTTCATGGTATTTACTATTTTTTAAAAGAATGACACAAACCGATCTTAATTCTTACAAATTAAATATTTTTACTCATTGTGTTTTTGAAACATTAAAATGATACAGAGACTTGATAATAGTAGATTGAAATGCGCAAGGTTAGATTAAGATCCGCCCTTTTTGTGTAACATGATGTAATAAGTTTAGTTAAATAATAGCCTATTATAATATACGGGTGTAAGGTCGTAACTGCTAACTACTTGTTTGGTCTAAATATTTTTTGTTGGAAATACTAAAACAAATTAAATAGTAATCAAATTTAAAATGTATACAATTGAGATTTTAAATTAAGAAAATATTATAATTCTTGTTTGTTCTCGCAATGATTGACCTAACTTAGCTGGTCGATCAACCATCGACGCTCTGAATACCCTGAAGACTCGGTCGTTGGCCGCGACGTCGGATAGAGATGTTCTTCTCGCCGTCTCGCTAGATGTGGTCAACGCCTTTAACAGCCTGCCGTTTGAGACGTTAAAAGAGGCTCTCCGGTACCATGGAGTGCCTCTTTATCTCCGGCGGCTGTTAGATGACTACCTCCACGATAGAGTAGTCCTATGGATTGGGGGGGGACGGTAAAATCGGTCGACGAAGTGTCCGTTGCGGTGTTCCACAGGGGTCGGTATTGGGCCCGATACTGTGGAACGTCGGTTATGACTGGATCCTGCGTTGCCGCCTTCCGCCAGGGATGAGTCTCATATGTTACGCAGATGACACTCTCGTTACAGCCCGGGGTTCAACTTACCAGGAGGCAGCACATTTGGCTGAAGTCGGCACGCGCGTTGTTGTCGACCGTATTAAAGCGTTGGGTCTGAGGGTCTCCGTGCCAAAGACTGAGGCCCTCCTATTCCATGGCCCACGTAGGGGACCCCCCCGTAGGGCTACTCTACACATCCAGGGACAGGAGGTGGAGGTACAGGCCCAGATGAAGTATCTGGGTCTGACTCTGGATGGACGATGGTCGTTCGCGTCGCACTTCGCTCAACTTGCGCCCAAGCTTGTGAACGCCGCCGGGGCCCTTGGCAGGTTACTACCGAATGTCGGAGGGCCGGATTCTCCATGCCGACGGCTCTATGTCGGTGTGTTGAGATCCATGGCATTGTACGGTGCCCCCGTGTGGGCTGATGCTCTCACCACTCGTAACAGGGCCCAATTGCGGAAAGCGCAACGGGTCATAGCGGTGAGAGCAATTCGGGGATACCGAACGGTGTCGTGGACGGCGGCTACTCTTCTGGCTGGCGATCCACCTTGGGAGTTGCAGGCGGAGGTGCTCGCTAGAGTTCATGCGTTTCGCACAAGTGAGCGATCGCGAGGCGAGCAACCATCGACGGACGGTGTCGTGCGGATCAGGAGGAGAGCGGACGAAGCCCTGATCCGGCGATGGAAGGAGGACTTGGGGTCCCCGGTGGCGGGCCTGGCGACAGTGGAGGCGATTCGCCCTCACCTAGAGGGCTGGGTTAAGCGAGTTTCGGAAGTCTGACGTTAAGGCTGGTGCAGGGTGCTTGACGGGCCTGGTTTTGATTCGGCAAATACCTGACCAGATGCACGTCGGGAGATGTCGCCGGTATGCCATGAGGTAATGCGCCTGTTGATTCGGAGTCGTCGTATCAACTCTGGCTGAATGCCCCTTTGGCCCCACAACGTCACGCCTTGATGACTGAGTGGTTTGGGTAGGGACCTCTCACTACCCAGTTGGGTAGGGGGCTATGCGGGAAAGTGAGAGGAACTGGTCGGGGCGATGGTCTTTTCTGTGAGTCAGTCAAAAATTTTTTTCGCATTGAAAGAGGCCGCGGAGAGGGTTCGCGGAGTCCAGTAAAATGCAGGCCCGCTCCCGTCGTCGAGGAGGCTGGCTAGGGAGTGACGAAGGCAGTATGCACGTCCTTAACTCCCCCTACCTTAGAGGAAGCTACTGCGGAGGTCAGGTGATTCTCCTGCATGTAATCAAGGCTGGCGGGTTCTCTGTTAGTAAACCCTGGAAGCACCCTGAAGACGACGGTGGCCCGCAATAGGCGGGCTGTCCACCGAGGGTCGTAGCAGAATGCGCGAGCGAACTGCGACGTCTCACAGGGGTGGGAGGGTTTCCGCTGGTTTAGTGGGTAGTGTCGACTTGTCGATGAGCCCCACAGTATCATTCGTACGTCAGGTAGTTCGCCTGCAACGTAGAAGGTCTGCGTAAACTGCATCCCAGCGATAAAAAAAAAAAGAAAAAAAAAAAAAAAAAAAAAAAAATGCCACACTGTTAGTTTCTTGCTCTTTTGTATATCAAGGTAGTCGGAAAGAACAGACAGAGTGTGCAGAATACTCGTTTCTCCACTTTTCCGCCCAAAATGATATGACTTTGACTAACAGTACTTAAGGCCTGTGTCTGTCTTGCCAGAGTAGGGAGATAAAAATAATTTAAATAAATCACTTCTCCGAGTGGAAATCGAAGCCAATTTCGTTTACAGTCACAATTTGTACCACTGCACCACGATAGCTCGCTAAGAATTTTAACCAAAACAAATACAAAGAGACCCAATTACCTGTTCCTCACGCATCTTACAGAAGAGCGTCTGCTTCTGGGTCTCGTCGAGCTCGGCGAGGATCTCCGGGTCCACCCACATGTCTCGCAATATCTGCTGCAGCATTGTGCCGGTCCTGGAAAGATAAAAAACATCTACTTATTAGGTTATTTTACTTTTCGTTTTATTTCTACTAGTCTGTCGCATTATCTGGTAGATTTGAAACTTAAGTATTTTTCATCCAAAAAAATAGGCAATATCGGGTAGATTTGAAACCTAATTGTAACCTGTATTTTTCATAAAAACCTAGGCAGAGAGAGCTTAGTGACAAAATACTCCTTTCGACATTTTTTGCCAGAGTACGAGCATTGCGTATTTAGTCGTTACATTTTATTTTACCGGAACAGATGAATGACAACAAATTTTAAAGTAATCATTCTTTCAAGTAGGGATCTATCCCACTATCTTCATATATACTGTTAGACAATGCCATGATAGAACCAAACAAAAGAATCTTTACCTCCTAAACATTCATACTAGACTTACAATATTTAAGTAAGAAAAAAAACTAATTAATTTTGACTTCCAAAGCAATATTAACCCACTAACCTCAGTGAACGTAAACATTCGGGCATTATAATAATATTTTAATAGCCGTAACCGCGGCAATTACGAGAACACAAGAGTTACTGTGTAGTTCTTTTAGAGTTTTTGTATGACACAATACTCGGTACATGTGTTGTAAAATTTCTTAGCGTAAAGTTACGTATTTACAAAGTTTTCTGGTGTTGCGTATTCTAATTTAAATTATTATATAAATAATATATTTTGCAATATATGGTCATATTTTGAAGATTTAGGTAATTTTTGTGGATACCTATTTTTGCAAAGTATTAAATCACTTGGCTGATTCTTCTGACTGTAATCGACTGGTTGTGGGTTCGATTCCCACTCGAGGAGTGGAAATATTTAATATTTCCATTTTCTTCGCTCTGGTGTCGAGGTAAAGCGCGGCGTTAACACGCAAGCCTCCGAATTCGGCGGAAAGTGGGGAACGGAGTGTCTTAACACTAGGTTCCCTCTGCCTACCCTGCTGTGTGCGGGATAGGCAGAGGGTAGAGAGAGATACAGCCTGAAGCTATAAAAATTTTTTTTAAGAAAATCCAGAAAATCTGTTATTAATGTTGTGGGAAAACTTTTTAAAGGTGTTTATGAAAATTGACACAGGCTTCTTAGCTTATATAAAGATGAAGATAATTTTTATAATAGTTGATCAAAAATTCATTCGTTTAATAAAATAATATTAAACACTATGCGTTAAAGTTACATTAGAGTAGACTTTTTCGTGTCAACGACATTATTAAAAGTTATAAATATAATTTAATCACATGTGTTTTTGTTTGTGTTATATCATATTATCTAAAATGAACTTGACAGTACGATATATATATCAGCTGTCATCTGACTTTTATCTGTGTCGGAAATACCATATCCAATATTAAGAGAAACAAAAATAAAATATTTGATATATACTAGAGGGCCTGTGGGCGATTTTACATCTTACAGAAGTATACTAAACAAAGGGTACTGTGCGGTGTACTGTGTGTAATATTATTTTATAATTATAAAACTTATCGACTTTCTACGTCTCTCTTGCACAGATCAAGGGGCTCCTTTAAAATGTGCATTTAATGTTACCTCCAATGTCCCGGCTCTTCTACCTAACCAATTTGAAAAGATCCTACCAATACTGCACGCTACAAATTGATGCTAGTTATAGACAGTCAAGATATTTTAGTAGATTATAGAGAGATTCCGCTGTTATACCCCTCGCGCATACTTCTGCCGCGTGTATAGTAACTCTAAACTCTAAACTTTACTTTAACTTATTTACTTTGAAATGATAGCCTTTTAGAAGGCTTTTAAAGATCTACGAAAGTATGAAATTAAATATAATATATACGTAATATAATATAATAAACTATAAGAGTTATGTAAATTTAAACACTACGCGCACAACGCAGTCTGAGGCAGCGTAAGGTTAAACTAATTTCAAAAGTTTTTGTTAAAGCATAGTTATTTTAATATGCAAGTGTCTTTTTTTGGCATCTCGAAATATATTTATATTGAAGTATTTCAAGGCGTTCTGAGTCATAATTCATAAATCATAGTTTTTGTTATGATAGAAATCTGTAAGCTGTTATCATGATTTACTTACGAATATAAATAGATATAGTTGAGGCCATCGTGGTGTAGTCGTAAGTGTAAACGATGAAGATGATGGTTATGAGTTCGATTCTAACTCGGAAGAATACATGAATTTAAATTATTTTTATTTCCCCGCCCTGCTAAAAAAAGCGCGGCGTTGAGTTCCGCTCCTATGTCTCGTTCTATTTGGCTCTATTCTATATATCTGGTTAAAGAGGGGAAGATAATATTTAGACACTACACTACACTTTGAATACTGTAAAAATCATATGTAATTTGTTTACAAAAGATATTTTTTTAAATTCACAAAAACAAAGACATCATACTACTCAGAAAAATCAAACTACTTTAGATCTTTGAAAACTCTGATAAACCATAACAAAAACACAATAAATAAATATTTTACTTATATATTTTAATATAAAAAAGCTTTCCAAAGCACGGTCAGTGGGGCGACGTTACGAATCACAATTAATATACGTCCGTTAATTTTCCCAGAAAGTATGAACAATGGTTGGAATCTTGAATATAAATGAGGTCAGTTCAGAAAATGCGTAACCGAGTCTTTACTAAGAATACTAACCAAAATATGCAAGTATGCACCTAATTATTTTTAAAGGGAGCGAGAACCTAGAGTTGTGAGTTCGATTCCCACTCGAAGAGTGGAAATATTTCATATTTCCATTTTCTTCGCTCTGATATCGAGGCAAAGCACGGCGTTAAGTTCCACCACTTAATACGCAATGCCTCCGGAATTCGGCGGAAAGTGGGGAACGGAGTGCCTTAATACTAGGTTCTCTCTGCCTACACTAATGTGTGCGGGATACAGCATGAAGCTAAAAAAAAACAAAAAGAAAAAAAAAGAACCTAGTGTCAAGATATTTCGTACTTCATGTTACAAGATTGAAGAAGTGAGAATAATTAACATAAGCTTTCCCTCAAGTGGGGATCATAACCCACAACATATCCTACTTAATGTTGCTATTCTACATAACCACTACAGAATTAAAATAAAATTTATGCGCAATACATTTTTTTAAATCGCTGTTGGTCACCGAACAATAACTGTAGATAGATCGAAAAAATGTACTTTTATGACTCAGTTACCATACTATAGTTCTGCAAATACTATATATTAACTTTTAATAAAATTTAGATTAGGTCACTTTGCTCAAACAAAACAAATTATCCAAACAAGCCTCGTAAATCATTCAAAATGTGACTTGAAACTGGAGACAAGTAATTTAAGAAATTGCTTCAATTTTACAGGAAGATATATCTTAACTATTCATCAAAAGCTCGTAAAAACAAAAAATAATATATCATATATTGATGTGATTTAGCTTTATGTAATATATGTAAATATAACAGTTCCAGCTTCCTTCAGCTTCATATTTTTTCCCGTATAGCATGGAAATGGGAGAGAATGTAGTGTCAAGGCACTCCGTTTTCCACTCTACGTGTTTCAGGTACCAGAACAGAGAAATGAAAATAATTAAAGCTTCTAAATATAGATAGTAGAACCCAAAACTAATTGCGTTTACAATCAGTTGCTGTTCCACTGCGCTACGATGGTCTCTAATAACAAATTAGTTTAAATAAGAAACTCAAAACTTTAAATTCTATATAACTGTGAAAATATTGTAATGAAATCAGATCCCAATACGTGTATAAATTTGCAAGCAAATCCAATGCCACAAAGTGGGTCAAAATAGCTTATAAAAAAGTAAAGTACTTATTAAAAAGTATTCAATACTGTTGCAATCTTCACAACGAAAATACAAAGTAATTTAATTAGAATTTTAAAGAGGTTAATTCTTTAAAAAGGTATAACTTTTTTTGGCATACCTATAACCACTGTTTTGGTTAGAAGAGTGTTAAAAAATAAAGACTTTTTTGCTTTATACTTTTTTTTGCAATGCAAGAAGAATCTAGCGTAAATACATTCCATTCTCTTCTTTCCGCAAGACACTATGCTTCGTTTGAGACGGAATCATTCCACCGAATGAGACGGAACTCAGCGCCACAATGGCTTATAAAAAAAAACAAAGTTAGTGTAATAATACGTACTTAGTATAAGACTGTATTGTATTCGACGCATTCAACGAGCTATTTAAGTTGCGACGCAAAGTTGCAGATGTGAAGCTGTGTATGACTAAGCTTTTAAGTTTAAATCCTTTATAAAACTTCGTGCGAGACGAATGCGTATGCTAAAAATATATGGGAAATTTTACAATGAAGACGTTTCTTTGCAGTATTGAGTGATTGATTAGTGGAGAATGGAGGGTCAAAACACTAGGTCTTTCTTCTAATAGAAGAAAAAAAATGTTTTTTTCATATATCAGTATATTTAATATTTCTATTTTCTTCGGCTTGGTGTCGAGGCAAAGCGCGGCGTTAAGTTCCGCCACTTAACACGCAACGCCTCCGATTTCGGCGGTGCGTGGGGAACGGAGTGTCTTAACACTAGGTTCCCTCTGCCTATCCTGCGGTGTGCGGGATACAGCGTGAAGCTATATTCTAATTTTATTATAATAAGTAACATAAAATCGCACTTTAGATATTTACCATTACATACTATATGATTTGACAACTTACTACTTCATTTAGTACTTAGCATATATTATTTTATACTAGTTATTACTCGCCACATTGCTTCTGTGGACTTTAGGAATATACTTACTTTATATATGCCTATATAAGTGGTTTATTACCAGTTTTTTCGTTCTCAAGAAGTCCCATCTTAGTTCTCCCCTAGATTAATCAGTCATAGTCCAAAGTAATGTTAATTAATAAATAAAACATATACCTATCTGTCTACATACAGTCGTATAGAAGTCGCAATACATATTAACTTGTCTGCCTTCTTAGACAAAAGCAGTGTAGGGTTCCGTCATCCATTGCAATGTCGAAGGAATTTATCATAAAGTCCCCGTTCCACTTCGGAAATATGTGACAGTTTTTAACAAGCTTTTATTAGCTTTATCTATATATATCTATTACCGGAAGAATATCTGGTAGCCGTATTTTGATCCGCTTCTTGGTGTCTGATTTGGCCTAAAGTTTGCACGTGCCCGTATATCCTAATAATACAAACATTTTCGTGCTATATAAACCTGATTTCCTTATCAGAACGACCGAATAAACTAGAAAACCATTTAAGGTTTTCCTTTTAGTTTTGTTTTTTTATTAAATATGTTACTGAATGCCCTGCCTGCCTGCTTATTTTCAAATAAATTTTAATGAAGTCATATTTTTATAAATATTTAACATTTTTATACATATTGTAACATTTTATAGCATATGTTTTATGCATCGTAAGGTAGTCTGAAAAAACCTAGTGTGTGCAAAACACTCTGATCTCCACTTTTCGCCTGAAACATTTTGACTCAATAAGAAAACATCAATATCGTGCTTTGTATTAGGTCATTAGAACAGAGAAATTGTAAAAAATAAATTGCAATTAATCCAAAAAATGATAATCGCATCCATAACCACAGAATTCAGATTAAGTTAGGTTCAGTAATATCAGAATTCTACCATAAGCTATTTATTATATTTATAGCATCGCTTTACATGTAGTATAAGCTTAAATCACGCTTAAAAGTGAAGGTGACTGCGAAATGCCAGTCGTTAGACGGAACCGGTCGAGCCTCTTGTACTTACGCACACCATAGTTACCTTATTGTGTTACTATTATACAAATATATATACATTTAATTTATTTATATATGTATATAATGTATGTCAAATAATATTTTTCTATAGACGAAGGCTAGCTTGGTACAGAGAAACTAGTTTTAAGACACTCCGCTCTCTAATTGCAGTTCAAATTTTAAACATTGATTGTTGAATTGCGTAACTCAACACCACTTTTGGTGTTGATTGAATTAGGAAATAAGATAATTTAAATGTCATTTCAAATCATTTTCTATCCACCATCATCGTGTGTGCACCGAAACTATAATATTTTTTTTACCTTCACGCTGTATCCCGCACACAACAGGGTAGGCAGAGGGAACCTAGTGTTAAGACACCTTATTCCCCACTTTCCGCCGAATTTGGAGGCATTCCGTGTTAAGTGGTGACTCGACACCAGAGCGAAGAAAATGAAAATATTAATCCTCAAGTGGGAATCGAACCCACAACCAGTCGTGGTACAATGTATACGTATTTCATTTTATTGTTACCATGATACCACGCCTATTGGGCATAGCAGTACCCTGCTACACAGAGAAGGTATTAACATGACACTGTTCTCAAATTTAGCAGCAGAGCAGACGAATAAAAAAAAATATATAAACACAACTCCGCAACCAATTGGATTTTCAGTCAGGCCATGGCCTCACCATTAATTTCAATATTATTTACCACAAACCCCTTACGTACGTCAAAATAGACATATTAAATATTGCACCATATAACAATTTCAAAATATATTTATTGCAATGACAATAAGATATCAAAGCTATCATTTATTGGGCAACAAAACTTTTTAAAGCGACCTTAAGAGCAAGTGACAGTTGATGTCACTAATTACTGATCAAAGTCAAAGTCAAAGTCAAATAATTTTATTCAAAGTAAGAAGTTACATGCTTCATTTTTTGAACGTCAAACAATTTACCACCGGTTCACTAAAGTTAATGCCTCAGACCTGAGAAGAACCGGCGCAAGAAACTCAGCGGGACGATTTTTTTTTTAATATATATATTTTTTTAAGTCAAGCATTTACAGATAATTATATTATATATTGACAATGATACCATTGGAATAGCCTGGAGCGAGCATTTCATTCCCAAGGCGTGTTATCGTTCAAAAATTCATTAATTAGGTAATAACCTTTAACACACAAACGTCTCTTCACAATTTTTTTGAATTGTGATATGGAACATTCTTGGACGTTTTCTGGGATCCTATTGTAAAAGCGTATACATTGTCCCATGAAAGAATTACGGATTCGATGCAATCGGGTTACAGGCGCAGTAAGTTTATGTTTATTTCTGGTATTTATGTTATGTGCATCACCGATCTTGGCAAAATCATTAATATTTTTTTTTACATATATTATATTTTCATAAATATATTGTGACACAACTGTTAATATATTAATTTCTTTAAACTTTTGCCTTAAGGAATCTTTAGGACCTAAGTTATAGATTGCGCGAATAGCCCGCTTCTGCAAGACAAAGATTGTATTAATAGCGGCTGCATTACCCCAGAGTATATCTACCACGAGTATATCTATAGCTCGATCTACCACGCACGTGAGTCATGAAATCCTACGCCATTGCACAAGATAAGTGGGATTTAATACAGGATTTTGCAATTATTATATGTATATCTATTATTAGCTAATCATTTTCCACTGGGGGGATATTCATACTAATAAACGCGAAAGTCTGTCTGTTTGTCTCTCACGTTTTCACGGCTAATCTATCGGCCCGATTAGGATGAAATTTAGAATAAAAGTAGTAAATAATCCCGGGTCAAACAATGGCTACTTATTTTTTCAAAAATCAACCTCTAAAGGGTTGAAATATGAGTGTGATAAAATGACGGGGATGAAAAATCTAAACCGCTTGACCGATTTTAACGAATTTTGGAATATATATAGTTGATAGTCCAGAGTTAAACATAGCCTAGTTTATTTTTCAAAAATTCATCCATCCAACCCTTTGGAGTGGCAATATACAGAAACAGTTATATAGTTCACGCGCCGAAGCCGCGAGCGGGCCGCTAGTATATAATATATATTTAAATTATATTCATTTTTACGCCCTAGAGTACAATGGCAAAATATGGCGTTAAGTTCCGTCAGTCAACACGCAATGTCTCGATTTCGGACGGAAATTGGAAGAGAGAGTGTCTTGACACTAGGTTGTCTCTGATAACTCTGCCTTGCGGGATTAACGAGACGCCTACTGTACTGTATTGTTTTATGTTATGCAAATATGAACAAAAACCATACTAAGCGTTAAATCAGACCGTGAAGAGCTCGCATTATGGGAATTATCCCATACGCTAGCCATATGTTGCAAAAAACCATATTTATGTAGAGAGTAATCAGTTGAATACGTACAAGATTAACTACACATGTTTTTCTGTTTTTCTTCTTAACTATATTTCTGATAACACACTTCTCTCTAGTATTACTGACACCGCGTTTTGTGTTATCAGAACGTAATATATAAATATTCCGAGTTGGGATCGAACTCCCAACCACCGTGGATACAGTCAAATGCTGTCCACTGCGTTACATTTTTTTTTAAATATAAGTAAATATACTTCTACACATATATATACATGCAAAATATATGTTTATAATTGAAAGCGGAGATTGAAATGAATGTATGACATCGTGATGACTCGGCCTGTAGATTAATCTTGGCAATTGTGAACATGACAAACGCGACAAGCTAATCTTAATCAATCAATTATTAAAACATGGCGACATTCTTCAATATAAGAAACTATTTTTTATTTACATTTATATACTGGACGTTTTATATGATGTATTGTGTGGGGCCAGTCGTGGCGCAGTGGCACAAGCGTGTGACTGTAAACGACTGGTTGTGGGTTCGATTCCCACTCGAGGGGTGGAAATATTCAATATTTCCATTTTCTTCGCTCTGGTGTCGAGGTAAAGGGCGGCGTTAAGTTCCGCCACTTAACACGAAATGCCTCTGAATTCGGCGGAAAGTGAGGAACGGAATGTGTTAACACTAAATTCCCTCTGCCTAACCTGCTGTGACCGGAATACAGCATGAAGCTAAAAAAAAAATTAAATATTATTTTTTTTTAGCTTCATGCTGTATCCCATTGAGATACAATAAGAACTTCATTAAATGAATTGATTGTGAATTCGCTTCTGTCGAAGCAATGATTATTTATTTAATTAAATTACTTAGAATGCTAAGGCAAAGCCAGGCGTTGAGTTCTACCACTTGACACACAATGTCTTAATTTTGGGCGAAAATACAGAACGGAGTTTCTTCACACAAGTTCCCTCCTACAAACGTCATTAGGATAAAGTATTATAAAGCTGCTTTTTTTTTAAATAGAAAAATGCGTGTTCGTTTTTTATATCTATTACATTTTAAATATTTGCCACTATTTTATCTTGTATAAACTAAAAGTATCTATTTTAACGCAGTTTTAACTAACCTTTAGGTTATTGGACTAAACACTTGCTATATGACACTTATACTTTGTTTTGAAAGGGACATTTTAAGTTTAAAGTGTCGATTTTAATAATCACAAAAATTATAGATATAAATATGTATCAATAATTTTAAAATGTGTCATACCTTTGAAAATATTGACAGCATAGCTAATTCAAAATAAAATTACCTCATTGAAATTCAATTTAACTTGCAGCCTAAAACAAAAGGCATACAAACCAAAACGAACCAATGGCTACGACGCATATATACAATTAATATTAAAATATAATTAATGTAAAACAATAGCATGCCATAGTTATTGTGTTGCTTATTAAAATTCTTATTTGGTGAAGAAAGCGCTCGCTGTGTAGTGTACCCGTGGGCGTGACCGGTCAGGCAGTCAAGGGCATGTTAGTCTCGACATAAGCTACGCTGGTAGAAGCGTTTTAATACAAGATGTTGTTATTATTTTTGCAGCTTCCGAACTTTTTTCGAATGGCAAGAGAGAAAATAACTAGTGACACGACACTCCGTTCTTCACTATTGAAATTCGAAATATTGCAAGTTAAGTGGTAAAGTCTATGCAGTCTACGTAAGACCAGCTCGGTATTGGGTTCCACCACTCAAGAAGCATCATAACACAATTTGTAGGAAGGCGGTGTACGGGATGTCTTTATACTAGATTCTTTAGTCAAGTATAGTATTTTTTTCAAGGGCAAAGTGACAAAAAAGCAAGTGTGTTTTAGTCCACACGACTGAAGTAAAAGTTACGAAAGGGTAACGCTGTGAAAGAGAGAAAGAAAATGTGTATTCCTCACTGTCTTACAGGGATACAAGAAACTCAATTCTGTCTTTCTATTTTCACTAACTTATATCTACCTCTATAGTATTAATTTTAATTATACATAAGTGTTTAATTCCCTCTCAATTCCCGTTCGCCTTGCCCGATAACACTTTTCGTAACGCTCCCGTCACGTACCCGTCAGCTTATTCCCCAAGTCAAGCGTGCGTAAAGAAGTTTTACTGCAAAAAAGCTTCTCGTTTTCCCCGCAACGCCTCAGAAAGAATCTAATATCAAAATATTAGATTATTTACATCCGTTCTTTTAATTAGAAAAAATCTAATAAATAAAACAGTAAACAAAAATATAGGTTTCTAGGATACAAACAGTATTTCACAATTTCAAACTAAGATAAACGACTAACGTTGTAATATAAAAAAGTCATTATTATGTGCATAAACTTCTCATATCACGGATTTGTGGGGTTAATTGACTTTGTTCCATATACGAGTACACGTTTATTTATTCGCAAAACTAACTGTAGTTAACAACTGGGCTAAATGCCTTAGAAAACGTTACTCACATAAGTATTTTTCTTCGCATGAATCTGGTAAACATATAATTTGACGTAAACAGTCGAAAATTTGTTGTTTTTCACTTTTTCTTTGTGCTAAATACCTATCTATCCATTTTGTTTATACCGTTAGGTTTATATGTGCATACGCTTGGAATGAATTTTTTATTAGTATTATTTATTTTCATTTCCTCGCTCTGGTAAGACAAAACAGAGACTGCCATCCGCCATTTAACATATAACGTTTTGTATTTTGGCATAAAGTGGAGATCAGTAACAAGTCTGAATCTCATTTCTGGATGTAGAATAGACAGTCTGGCACTAGAATATATCAAGCCCTGAAAAGCATGATTTTTTAAAGCATTATTTAAAATTTGTGATGTCGTTTGGCGCAACCGGTAGGTTTTTTGCTAAGAGCAATAATTTCGGGCCTAAATTTACCGACAGTTACACGAGATATTTTAAAAATGAAAGGAATATAGGGATACCACCAGACTTATTCATTATTTATTTATATCTTACTATACACTACTTTAATTTTAATGAATAAAAAATACCTTATTCTGTAAAGACGTTTAAAATTTAGGGTATATCACAAACGAAACAGCCCCTGAATAATAAAAATATGTATGATGCTTTTTTATACTTCTAATAATTACATCCATATTATAAGTGAAAATGATAAGTCTCCAATTTCCAAAATATTATTTTATCACAGTGAGTTTAACTCGATTATATTTTATACAATTTACGATATTTTTTTAAACATTTTCAAAGTTATTCCACACTTAGGAAAATTGAAAAAGACAGTTAGTGGTGAGAGCGCCTGAACGGTATTCAGGAAGCGCGGGTTCGAATCCCGCTGCGTTCAAATTTTTATACGCTTTCTAAATATATTTTTCAATTTACGATAAATAAACATAATACTACATATTATGAATTGTCTGAAAAAATATTTTTACACACACGCTCCAAAGGCTGTATACAGTACATCTATAGCTACGGACTACGGCCTTGGTAAAATGCCTTGGCACACTTCGCAAACATCCTTGTTAAAACCAGACCGGTGAAATTTGAATCATTCAAATTACCTGTGGCAAATTCTAACAAAGGAGCACAATACAAATGTCAGATAATAGTGAATGGGGAAACAATGTGGAAAAGTGGGTTACTAGAATACAAGCGTATTGTCGTTTTGGTGTTTTTTAACATGACTTTTGTTTTTTTTAGCTAAAATGGTTAACAAAAAGTCATGTCTTTTTTAAGCTAAATAAGAGAGAAATACCATCATGGCGCAATTGAACCTTTTATAATTATATTTTTACGCTTTAGCCTGTATAACAAGGCAGGATTGAGACACTCCGTTCAACGCTTTTCACCACAATTCGAGACATTACGTGTTTAATTGGTAGGATTCATCAGACATTCATCATTCATTTAGACACCTTGCTCATTTTTACCAGGTCAGAACACAAATGAATATAATTCGAATTCTTACTTTTTCCCGCGTCTTGTCAATAAGTTATATGGCTTAGTTCCATTATGAAATTTCTAAAGTTCTATCTTTGCCATATAAAAATAACTTCATATCCTAAGAAAATTATTTATTTACTTATTAATCTATGCATCTATTGGACTAAGCATATTTTTTACTGTTTCCTAACATAAAATGCAATCAGTTTATTTCACTTTATACTTTCAGCACAGTATTTTTATTTCTATGCCAGTTTGCAATTTGTAATACACTCGCATGCGGGTGACATGTCCACATGACAGTTTACGGGTCAATGAACTTTTTTTTTTTTTTTTAAACTAGCAATATCTTTGCACTGAGTAATTACTTTTCGTCACATATTTGAATACTTTTGTGTAGTTTAAAGTATTACTCACACGCTTAGAATAAAAATAAAAAGAAAACCTATAAAAATTGAATGTAGCTGCATTTTATATAATTCTAAAAATATACTTCTATCTTTATTTTATATTAAAAGAATATAAAACTAAGACCTCCTTTTTGAAAAATAATGCCTGTAAGTATAATTATGTGATATGAAATTCAATACCATTACCTATGCAGGCGTTGAGATAACTCGCATTCTTTTAAACTATCAATATCACGGTAGAAATCAATCTATATTATATATAAATAAAACTTCTTCATTACTGGGTAACAGACAACGTGCTATTTATACAACTTGGCGTAGAAATCCCAAATTTGACATACAGATTACTTGGGAAGTAATAGAAAATTTAAAAAGAGATGATTTCCAGAAATTTCTATCGGGGATAGGATTACACTATTTTAAATATTTTTTAAAATATACGGAACACAGCAATGAAAAATAAGTTACGGACAACAATAAGTAGCATAGAGGCCATCTCGGCGCAGTGGGACACAGTCTACATGTAAGCGCGATTAGTTATGGGTTCGATTCCCATCCGGAGAATGATTATATTTTAATCATTTTTATTCTTGACAGTGAGTGAGATAGTCAGTGAGTGAATTCTCGTCGTTGAGTTCCAGCACTTAACACGCAATATGTTTCCAATGAAAAATGGAAAACAGAGTGTATTGACACTCATTTATAGAAATTAGTCAGATAGCTGACTATACTGAAAAGAGTAAAACTGTAAAATTAGCAACACATAAGCCAACATATTACCAAAAAAACAAGCATTTAAAAAAAAAAAGAGTAAAAACTGTTGAATACGAATACTATACAAGAACCGCAATTGAGACAATAATTTCAGCATAAATTCACTTTCGTAACGAAATGACCAATTACGAAACAAGTATTCGGTCGTTGACCCTCGGCGGTGGCTTGCGGCTTGTCTAACGTCTAGTGTAAGTACACAGGAATCTATAATTAAATCTCACTAATTAAATTACATTTCACTAAAATACTAATTAAGTCAGTTTTTTAATTATTTTGAAAGACAGAATGTAAATGAATGGAGGCCAGTCGTGGCCCAGTGGCACAAGAGTGTGACTGTAAACGACTGGTTGTGGGTTCGATTCCCACTCGAGGAGTGGAAATTATATTTCCATTTTCTTCGCTCTGGTGTCGAGGTAAAGCGCGGCGTTAAGTTCCGCCACTTAACACGCAAGCCTCCGAATTCGGCGGAAAGTGGGGAACGGAGTCTTAACACGAGGTTCCCTCTGCCTACCCTGCTGTGTGCGGGATATAGCGTGAAGCTATTTATTTATTTATTTATTTACAGAATGTATCTGATTTAGCTTACTGTGTAATAAATAATGAATCTACTCGTATATTACAATGTAACCATTATAGTGCAGTAGGACAGCGTCGGATTGTAATCGTGATTGGCTGTGGGTTCGATTCTCACTCATAATTTGATCTCTTTTATTTCGTTCAGGTGAACGAGGCAAAGCGCGAGGTTGAAATCCGTCACTCACTATGTCTCAAATTTGGGCAAAAATTGGAGAACGTAGTGTCTTTACACTGAGTCCCCTCTAACTACACTACGATACGTGAAACTAAAAAAATATCTATATTTTTTCGAAATCAGATGCCATGAATGCATTTATAAATTAATAATACCTACTGGTTTACTACTTAAAATTTCTGGTTATTTCATAATCAAAAAACCTGAACGTGTGAAATATACACAATCTGAGATCATTTTTGTCACTTAAACTGTATATTACGTAAAAATTGAAAAGTGGACCAAAACATTTATTGTTATAATTTGTGCTTCCATATTAAAATAATCAGTAACCACATGCTTAATCTATTTCCGAAAACATATTGTATTGGTATCGGATCCGGACACGTGTACAAATTTTCAATGTTATCCAAAAATTCTGAATAGCGTTCTAAGACGTGAAGCTTATAAACGCGTGATAGAATACTGCTAATTAGTTATAAAGCTTCACGCTTTATCCCGCATAGTAGATGTAGTCAGAGAGAACCTAGTGTCAACACGCTCCGTTTTACACTTCCCGCCTGAAATTGAGACATCATTGAGTGGCGGGACTCAACGCCGTGTATTATTTTGTATATCCATATAAACTACTTTTTATTTTCTTCACGCTGTATCCCACGCACAGCAGGGTAGGCAGAGGGAACCTAGTGTTAAGACACTCCGTTTCCCACTTTCCGCCGAATTCAGGGGCATTGCGTGTTAAGTGGCGGAACTTAACGCTGCGCTTGACCTCGAAACCAGAGCGAAAAAAATGGAAATATTAAATATTTTCACTCTCCGCGAGTGGGAATCGAACCCATAACCAGCCGCTTTTACATTCGCACATTGTGCCTCTGAACCTACTACTTAACTACTTAATTTGCAAAATAGACAGAATAACCAAGAGGTAAGGAAAGGTAAGCTACAGTTAGAAAATGGTACTTCTTGAATACGGAATTAATAAAATGAGAATAAACGGTGTGACATAAATAAGATTTATTGACCCAGGCAAGATCAATTTACAATCTAGAACGAGTAAACGTACAGTAAAGAAACTAATTTTTATCAGGTGATTGATTGCTGCCACGTGTTTTGTCTAATGTCATGATTTTATTTTATTTCTTCTATATAATTTATATATTGGCGTGTGACATTAAAGCTTTGTAATTGTTTTTATTTAAGTATATAGGTCAGTCGGGGCGCAGGGGCACAAAAGTGTGACCGTAAAGCGACTGGTTGTGGGTTCATTTCCAGCTTGAGGAGTGGAAATATTTATTATTTCCATTTTTTCCGCTCTGAGGTCGAGGCAAAGCGCGGCGTTAAGTTCCGCCAGTTAACACGTAACGCCTCCGAATTCGGCGGAAAGTGGGGAACAGAGTGTCTTAACACTAGGTTCCTTGCCTACCCTGCTGTGTGCGGGATACAACGCGAGGTAAAAAAAAAATATATAGGTATATAATTTTAAGTCAAACTATCTAATCTATACTATAATAAATCTGTAAAAAAGTTATGTCTGTATATTGAATATTTTTACGAAAAACCAACTCAGGGGGGCTTAAAAATAGTAATAGAATACAAATCTATCATTTTTGAATTTTTTGTCTGTCTGTTTGTCTGTTTGTACGCGCACATCTTTTGATCCACAGGACAGATTTGAATAAAACTTTTTTTGTTCTATTATCCCTGAGCAGGTTATAGACTTGTCATGTATAAAGACTTGTACGCAACATAGATCGATTAAGATGTATAATAAAAAAATACACTTAGGCAGTTGGTTATATTTATAATCAACTGAACAACATGTCGCATTGTTGGGTATAAATTGATTGCAATTAAATATTAATAATTAATTATTTGTTTGTAGGGAAATCACATAAAAATCACAATTAAGTACAAAATTAAATAGTTCTTAATGTTCACAATTAATAATTAAATAATTGTTAATTTTGATTTTTGCACAAACAAATGGTCAACTTTAAATTTTTAATTGTAACTGCAATTTAATTTTGCCCAAATACTGTTTACCCGGTATCGTAACACAAAATGTTGTACTAGTTGTAGTAGCTAGTACAGCAGTACTTACAGTGATCCGAAAATGATGGACGGATTGAAATATGTATATCGTTAAAATACCTATATATTCTGCAAGATGTAAGTTTTTTTTATATTCAAATGCATCCTTTTACTTATAAAAAAAAACTTATTTATAAAAATACATGTCTATGAGTTAGAAAATCATTTTCTAAACACCAAATTTCTTTTATTGTATTTTTCACATTCTTTTGCAACGGCAAAAAGTTATTACGTTATTTAAATAAAATTATCTATATAAAAGTGTATAGTTAATGTTAATATTACAATTTTGAAATTTAATATTTATTATTAACAAATAATAGTTTGATTTTTTTTTAAATGATTTTAGAAATTATTACATATTAATTAATTAAGTACCTACATCCGATCAAAAACGAACGACCAAGATATCTGCGATGCTTCCTAGTACGTAATCGGAAACAAATCGTTAAAGATATTTATCTAAATATTATTAAAAAAATCAACACGCAGCGTTACGTTCCATCACGCAACGTGTATCGCCTTAACACAATGCGAGAGAAGTCAATAACTTATAGTCAGTTACTTATAATCAGTCATAACTTATCTTACATTTTTAATTTTATTATTCTACGGTAGTCAACTAATTTGACAGACGTTAACATTGACATAAAGAATCTGACACAATTAAACTTCGTTCTTTTTTCCGGATAAGGCAAAAGTATACCAACGTAGGGCCTAATGTGAAAAAATGAAAATTTAATATTTAAACTCGTAAATGTCATGTTACTTTAATAATTATGTTTTTTTTTATTAACTTATAGAATAATTTAGCAAAGGATTATGTATTTGTATGATATTTGTAATTATATTATACGTGTAGGTACATAAGACACATTCCACACTGATTTCACATCACTTTTTCCAATCAATCGCTAAGAAATGGAAAACTAGACTCGTATAACACAATTACGTATTCATAATTCTTTCCGCATCGTTAGAATGTGTGTCGATGTTAGAAAAAAATCCGGTAGTGTGAAACGTCCTTATCTTATTATGCCTTTTTAAGAATAACCTCGCTCTATAGGAAACTCATTTGTTCCTGTATTATAAGTACGAAGTTGATGTATGAATGTTTGTATGGATATTATGGTGGAATCGAGATTCATCTCATATTTTTAAGAAGTTATACGCTTTGTCCCACATACCTAGAACCTAGTGTTAAAACTCCGTTTTCTACTTCCAGCCTGAATTCTTGACATTAAGTAAAAGGATATATATGTCTTGAAAGCTAAATAATGAAAACAATTTAATCATCTCCTCTAATGGGAATCGAACCTTTAGCCGACACCACGTTTAACGTAGAACGTTCCATTGTGTCACGATGTATGTATGTATATCTTTGACATAATTAAGATCTAGAAACAAAAATTCTTATAGGACTATAAGTGGTTATATAAACCCTTAAATATTATCAAAACAAATATGCAATTGTAATAGATTACTTTTGCAATGATTATTTTATTTACGGAACAAAAGAAGTGGAACAACTCAGTGTTTTGTTATTTTGATCATCGTATTGTTATGATTTACAATTGGATAATGTTTTATTCGCACATTCCAAAAAAAAAATATTATTTATTATTTTTTTTTAATTTGAAATTATCATAAGAAACTCTTTGATTAAATTTTTAGAACAAGGTACCAGAGTGTTTAATTTTATACAAATTTAAAAATGATTGACTCTTGATGCTTTCATAAATAAAAGACTACTTATGTTCATTTTAATTCTTCAGTTAATAGCTTTGGCTTCCTAAATACCGCCTCTTTGCGATGACAACGTGACATACGAAATGTCACGTTCTCTAAAATATATATTTTTATATTTTGCTTGATATTTGACCCAGTGATGGGGCTTTGTTTTTATGAAAACGCAGTATTTTTCAATCACTCGCTTGAAAAGAACCCTTGTTTTTGTACAAGAAGGTTTACAATTATTACAATTTAGAAGGTTTACAATTTCAATTACTGAGGGAAACGATTTTAAGCTGTCACTTTGTGATCTCAAACAGACAATATAAGTACTGCAATTTACCAATCTATGGAAGATGTAAAAGCAAAAAAAGCAGCTTCATTCTTTTTCCTACACAGCGGGATAGTCAGCGTGGACCTAGTGTCAAGACTCTCCTTTCTCCACTTGCCACCCAAAATCGGGACATTAACAAAAAGATATACAAGCTTAAATTAATTTTGATGGTGAATAAATCACAACTGACGTTCAACAACCATTTTTGTCTAGCTATCAAGAGGCAGCCATTCTATAAATAAACTTATCGCTACATCCTGTTTCCTTCTAATGTAATGTGTTTATCCTTTTCAACTGTATTATAAATTCGCTTTAGCTGTCAAATTTTACTTGATTATTGAATTAAAATAATAAATACTAAATAAGAACGTATAGCATAGGTAATTGGTTACAGCCCTTGCAGGAATTCCAAGAGGCACAAGTTCAAATCCTGCTACATTCATACTGTTAGACATGTAATATTTTTCGTATTCTAAGTTTGAGACTAAAAAACTAATAATAAAATGTAAAAACAATGCCTTAATAAAATTTTTAAGCTGATTTTTAAGTCGCTGTTTCTTGTATAATCTGAGAAACATACTAAGTTTTATAAAATGATTGATGATGAATTGATTTTCTAACATAAAAAAGAAACAATGAATAAAATGAACATTACGCTATAGATTTTCTATACAGTATATTTGATAACATTTATGTATTAAAGTTCTCTATCTAAAGACTATGTATACAAATTGGTTAAAAGTATAATTGTATAACAGAGATATGGGGCCAGTCGTGGCACAAGCGTGTGACTTTAAGCGACTGGTTGTGGGTTCGATTCCCACTCGAGGAGTGGAAATATTTAATATTTCCATTTTCTTCGCTCTGGTGTCGAGGCAAAGCGCGGCGTTAATGCGCCACTTAACACGCAATGCCTACGAATTCGGACGAAAGTGGGGAACGGAGTGTCTTTCCCTCCCTCCCTCTGCCTACCCTGCTGTGTGCGGGATACAGCGTGAAGCTATAGAAAAAAAACAGAGAATGGAGTCCTTTGACATTGTGATCTCTTTGCCTATGCCTTTCTTTGCGAAAAAAAGCGTGCACGTAACATAACATATATGATAGAGCACTAATAATTATACTTAAAAGTAAAATTTTAATTTTCTTTTATTTGTAACTTGTTTATTAGGAAGTGTAGAGATACGTATCAAATTAAATTCGATATTCAAAGTAAATGTCAAATGACCTTTGACAGCTAACACAGACAACTAAAATAGTATTTGATTTAAGCGTCTGTTTTCTTTTTATACAAATCATTCATTCAAGTACTAGAGAATGGAGTAACAAGGTCAATTACGATATTCCTAACAAATTGAGATTTTAGAAAACATTGAGCTATTATGAAAGTGTTCAGACATAGTTGACTGATTTTAAAGCACTTTTTTATCAAGTGTTATTTATAAAATATTATATGAAAAAAAAAGTTGAATTTCCTTCAATAAGTGTTAATGCAATCTCTATAGGTAAGGTTGTCGTCTACTTTATTATGAATGTAGTTGCAAAATTTATCTAACTCCGATATTTACCATTTAAGTATAGGACAATGATGATTACTGTATACGCGATTAGACGAATTATATTTAAGTTATCTTCGTTTCTCTGCTTTTGATAAAATAGTGTCTTTGAGTTTCACCACTCAACTCGCAACGTCTCGAATTCAGGTGGAAAGTGGAGAACGGAATGTTATGGTAGTAGGCTCTTTTTGCCTAGGGTTCGATTCCCAAGCACCCTTGAATTCCGGTACTCAATGCTCTCGAATTCAGGCGTAAAGTACACAACTGAGGAGTGTCTTGACATTATATTTGTTCTCGCTGCCTACTTAGCTGCAAAAGCTTAAGAGTGAAACGGATAAAGGACAGGAATTATTTCATTTTTTTATCTTCACGCTGCCCGCTATCCCGCACACAATAGAGTAGGTAGAGGGAACCTAGTGTTAAGACACTCCGCTCCCCATTTATGTATTTATGAATGATCCCATAACTGTTACAATGTGCAAAGTAATCTGCATATTTATTTCATACTTGCGACGCGTGCTCTGCAACTTTTATCCCCTATTTGAGTTCCTTTAGGATTTTCTGAACTTTCTGCTCAATGATAATAAAATATAGCATATAGCACTTCTGAATAATTTTGAAGGAATTTAAATATGCCATCCATGAATAGCCAGTGTTGGTTAAAAATACGTACAGTACGTATATTACCTGAGCTCATAATTTTTTACAAAACCGTTAAAACTCAAGCGTACCAAATGCTTTAAATAAGCGTAAGTCAGAAATTACAGTTTGGTATAAATTATTATGTACGAATATATTTACGTAGAATATATATGTACGTATTGCTTAGTATAGTAACAGTATTTTTTTTCTTAAAAATGCTTACTTTTTTTTAGATTCACGCTTTTTCCCGCATAGCTGTGTAGTCAAAATAAGTCTAGTGTCAAGACACTTCTTCCTACACTTTAAACCTTAAATCGAGACTGCTCATTGTTGACAGAACTCAACACCGCACTCTATTTTTGGTATGAGCACAAAGAAATAAAAATTGAAATACAATCATTCCCCTGAGTGGGAATCGAACCCACAAAGTCAGATGCTGTCCCACTGCGCCCCATCACATATGACCTCTATACAACATTTTATAGGTCAATCACAAGCACAAAGAAATAAATACAATCATTCCCCCGTGTGGGAATCGAACCCACAAAGTCAGATGCTGTCCCACTGCGCCCCATCACACATGGCCTCTATACTAAATATTGTAGATCTATCACCTACACTTATACCAATTAAAAAGCCCACTTTAAACCAATAATCAGCTCGTATTTTATAGAATTTCTTTAGTCTTAAATAACGCAAATCATTCTGTTAGAGTGCGCTGTGTCAAGAAAGTTGGTGACAATTATATCTGACACTACATAAACGCGCTTTCTCCGTGCGACGGTTTAGTGAAAATGTTATAAGCTGTTTACGTCAATCTAGCCGTATATTATCTACTAGCTATTTATTACCCGCGGCTTCACTCGCATTGTCTATGGTAATTAAGAATAACCTGCGTCATTCCATATCTTCGTAACTTCAATACTTTCCTATAAATGTTATATTACATATTTTATCGAAGAACAACAAACAATGGTATTTTTAGTAGTGGTTAGTAATTAATATACGCATAGATGTCGATCTCCCTACGGGAATGAGATGAGCCTCTAAAACTGTAACCAAAATTTAAAAATTAAAACCTAAAATCGCTTAATAATAATTTATAATAATAGGATAGATTGTGAGAGATCGCTATATTGCTTGTTTATCTACCCTCTATTCAAAGATTTAATATTTTTACTAACAAACTAACCTAAATATTAAATTTTAAGGTTAAGTTAATAATGTAAGATATCAATAAAGCAAAGTTTATATTTAGTTGTTAGAATTTACTTTTAAGCGAATTACAATTGATAATTTTAACGAACCAATAATAAGACTTACTAAAAAACATTAAGTAAACAGCTTCGTCTTCAATTTTTTTTTTACTAGCGTAATATATTTTATATAATCTGCTTCCCTTATCATTTATCATTATCGAGTAAATCGAACCCACAATCAGATATATTTTCTATAGTCAAACGCGGTCTCACTGTGCCACTATGACCTGGTAATTTGTTTAAAAGAATTTTCTAAAAAAACATCATATTTATGAAATTCATACAAAACACATTCACTTTTAATAATAATAATCAAAACAATATGTGTTTCAAAATATATAATTCATAATCGAAGCAAAGCAACCCACACGAATGAACCCACGGCTTAAAGTTATATACCTATTTTTTTTTAAGTATAAGACAATGGCAGTATAAAGACGGTTCTCACATCGATTACATCCGTAGGATTCACTTTCGCTGCAACTCGATGCCGAAAGCGCGAGTTTTTTTTTTAAAACAATTAAAATTTTAATTTCAAGAGAAAACGTTATGAATATGCAGCAAAAACTGAAATTAATTATTATTTTCGTGTTGCAATCTTAATCTACGTTTTGTTATAGTGAAGAACTGGTAAAATTAAAATCAGAAATCGATTTTTTTTTCTAAACAATCGATTATTTACGCTAGAATAAATCGATAATATGTTTACTTTCACTAGACAGGTCATTGTTATATTAATTTAATCTATGCATATAATAAAAATGCAACTGATCGCGGTCTTGACATGAAGAAAAAAATATATTGCGGGCTTTTAAATATAATAGAACCCAAAACAATTATTTTAAATTTCTTTTCTGTTTAACTGTTTTTTTGTGAACGCTAATCTATCTAAAAAGGCTAAACCTATTTTAATGCAGTTTTGATTTACTTGCTACTTAGTTCAACATACTTGCTATAAAATAACTGTTAGTTAATCTCAATAAGTAACTTGGTGAAACTTCAATTCACGCAAGCGAAACCGCGAGCGGGTAACTAATTTATAATAATTATTATTTTTTTAGCTTCACGCTGTATCCCGCACGTAGCAGGGTAGGCAGAGGGAACCTAGTATTAAGATACTCCGTTCCCCACTTTCCGCCGAATTCGGAGGCATTGCGTGTTAAGTGCCGGAACTTAATGCCGCGCTTTACCTCAACACCAGAGCGAAGAAAATGGAAATATTAAATATTTCCACTCCCCGAGAGGGAATCGAACCCACAACCAGTTGTTTACAGTCACACGCTTGTGCCACTGGGCCACGACTGGCTATTATTTTTTATCATTAAAAAATAAAAACAAATCAATTATTACGGTTAGTCCAAAAATAACAAAACAACAATAACAAACATTAGTCACACACAGATAATAAAAAAAACCAGTAGATTATGATAATGGCTTTGAGATTAGCCTAACCTAGAATACATTAGTGAACTCATTTTATTCTTTGTAATTAATTTATCGGACGATATTTGTTTATTTCCGATTAAGTTATGATATAAGGAAATACCGCTTATCTAATATTCACAATTAGGTAAATGCGACATCTGTGACGCATTTAGAAAATGACCAAAATGTCCGACAATACGCGATTGTTTTCGGATTCATAGGTATCTATATCAGTTTTTTTTTTCGGCTTGAAGCTTCTCCCTAATAGCAGAGTAGTCAGAGAGAAATTAGTGTTAAGATATTCCGTTCTCCACTCTTCGACCAAAATCTAGACAAAGCAGTCTTAGTAAGCAAGCAGATAACACACATTTAGGATAACAAAAAGAGTTTTATAGTAGGGGGCCAGTCGTGGCTCGGCACAAAGTGCGACTGTAAAGCGACTAGATGTGGGTTCGATTCCCACTCGTTAAGTTCTACCACGCAATGCCTTCAGAATTCGGTGGAAAGTGGGGAACGGAGTGTCTTAACACTAGGTTCCCTCTGCAAAAAATAGAGTTTTATATAAGATGCATAATTAATTGAATATAGGGTACCTTAAACGCGCCTATCCAAAATTTTTTTTACGTTTTCTAAAAAAGACGATTATTAATTTAAACAAAGCGTTTACGATAAGAAGCGGAATACAATAATATGATGACTTTAATCCTAATTAATCCTATTACACAGAGGTAATTAACTTCTATCTTAGTTGAAAGAAAAAACAGAATCATATAATTGAAGACATGAAGGTCGAAAAGATAACATGTCGCATTTTCGCAGTCTTCTCCATGATGTTTAAGTGCATACTAGTATAAATAATTATAAACCTTAAAAACGGTATTTTCGCTTTATTAACAAAAAAAAGCATAAACTAAAAAAAAAACACTTGTTTTATTAAAATTTCTTTAAAAATTATTATTTAAATTTTGTTAAGAAAGAAGGTACATTGAGTTTTAATTACCTAGTATGTAACTACTTACAAATATACACTATAATAGTTACGTCAGCTTCACGCGTTTTTATATATCAGTCAGAGGGAACCAAAGTGAATGTCAAGAAACTCTATTCTTCAACCTCATACTTTTCTTTCTGCCCGAAATCGGGATATTGCGTGGAAGTGGCGAAACGTGGTGGTCGTGTGCTTTGTCCTCGATACCGGAGCGGATAAATGAAAATAATATATAATCGTTGGCCTGAGTGGGAGTAAATAAATGCTCATTTACTTTTATAAAAAAAAATTCAAAACCTTAAGCAAACTACTTGAATGACTCTTAACATTTTGACAGACATCTTTGATCTTATTTTTTTTTTTTGCTTCTCTCTGTATCTCGCACACTGCAGGGTAGGCAGAGGGAACCTAGTGTTAAGACACTCCGTACCCCACTTTCCGCCGAATTCGGAGACTTGCGTGTTAAGTGGCGGAACTTAACGCCGCGCTTTACCTCTTATCTTATTTTCTATATATCACTTTCACCAATGTCTTGTATCTATATAGTAAATTCAACATAAATGAAGCTAAAGATCGTCATAGGTTATCAGTTAAGAGTGATGGGTAATATCTTCTGTCTGTCTGTAACAGCCGCTATCACCGGAAGGGCGTCTCAATTATGAAGTGACTGCTCTTGCTTCGTCTGTGCAGGACAAATTATCAAATAAATTTAACGTATCACATAGTAGAATAGAGGTCGTCGTAGCGCAATGGGGCAGTGAACTGCGATATTATTTTTATTTTTCCATGCTGGTGCCTACAACAAAACGCGGCGTTGAGTTCCGCGATAACACGTAATAATCTTGGTTACAGAGTGCCTTGATAATCTTCTAGGTTTTTTCTAACACCTCGCTATGCACGAAAAAGGGTAGATTTGCTAAATATACATTATATATTTTATAACTTGCTGTAGCCTACATTTCTTCAATGGTACCTACATTTCTCCCTTTTTGATTTAACTCCATGTTGACAGTTTTAGTCTAAAAATCACATAGCATATTATATTTCATCTGAAATATTCGTATATCTATAATAATTAAGAGGTAAAGTTGTTTATAAGGGCTAATCTTCGGAAATACTGAACTGATTATGAAAATTCTTTCACAATTAGAAAGCTAGCTCTTCAGGAGTGCTATAGGCTATATGTTATTATGATTCTAGCAAGTCTTTCCGCGTCTAGCAAGGTAGTTTTCCACTTCGCAATCCATAGTACTACTAAGCTAAATAAATACACTTTGTGGAAATCGAACCCAATCAGACACTGACATTGCGTTAATCCGGCTTTATAAAATAGTCTATTATTTTTCCATTATTTTTTATATGAAACCAAACATAATATTTTTTATAATATAATATTCTAAAACAAAGGTTCGTTACGGGCCTTCAATTGGCAATCAATTTTTGCGTGACGCACGAACATACACGCGTCAATTATAAATTTAATATGTATGTATGTATTCATAAAGAGATATCACTCAAAACAAAATTATTATTTAAACAATTTAAGTTTATTAGGTCAGTTGGAAATTGCAAGGTATAATAACCATTATAGTCGTGGAATTTAGTTTGTTTATTTTTCTTTATACAGTTTTGTTTATATATGTAAATATCATGATTAAAAAAAATTGAAACAATGCATTAATTTTGTTGTTTAAAATAACGATTTTATTTAAAAGCTGATTCCGAAATATTTTCGATATAGTAGTAACAAAACAAGAACATGATTTTGACTCCTTCAATTATTTAGTACAACGACAAAGAAGTTACTATCTTTACACGTATAGATAGATAATTTCATAAAGTTTTAAATATTTAGGTATATTTTAACTTTGATTAAGTAGCCAAGTTTAAGTAGCTAAAAGCTTGGTCATTGAAAACCCCTTAAGTCTACTTTTGGGTCACAAATCCCAGGCACTGTTCAGAGCTCGTCTTTCTGCAATATAAAGAATACTAGCTGATCGCGCCAATGATGAAATGAGACCCAAAACTCTTTAAGTATATATATATTTTCAAGGCTTTTACATTAATTTGTGATTTAAAAAGAATTTAAGGAAAGTTGTTATTCGGTCCGAGTCTCAAAGCGCAATGGTCAAATGACGTGTCGCCGCTGCTGGAATGACGTGCGAAATTTCATTGTCTATGTAAATTGACAGGCGTTATGTTTAATCGGCTTGAACATCCTCCCCCCGCTCGAAGTCCTCAGGACTTCGTGTAGATTCAGGAACAGGCAGTAGGCAGAGATTATGAACAGCCCGACGAATGATGCCCTTTGAAGTGATGACGTCCACTACTCTCGACACTCCGTCAGAACCTGGGTATAATTTGTGAACCCGGGCCATACGCCACTTTAAAGGAGGTGCGTTGGTCTCTTTGATGACAACCAAATCTCCTTCTTTAAGTCCTCGTTTATTCATTCGCCATTTATGTTTCTGCTGAAGTTCGCTTAGGTATTCATTCCTCCAACGGTCCCAGAAGTGCTGTCGCATCTTCTCCAAGCTCTGGTAACGGTTAAGTCTGCTCGGCTTCACGTCTAGTAGATTATCTGATGGTAAGGATGTCAAAGGTCGGCCGATCAAGAAGTGTGCGGGAGTCAAAGGATATAGGTCATTTGGATCGGAGGAAAGGGGAGTTAAAGGTCTGGAATTTAGGATAGCTTCAATTTGTGTGAAGAGAGTAGATAACTCTTCAAAAGTTAAATGTTTGTCACCTAAAATTCGAATTATATGGTATTTAGCACATTTTACGCCTGCTTCCCAGATTCCCCCCAAAATGTGGAGAATATGCCGGTGAAAATTTAAATTGAATGCCTTCATCGGCTGCGAAACCCGAAATACTTTCATTATTTGATTTTAAGAACGTACTAATCTCGTTGTTTGCGCCGACAAAATTAGTGCCATTGTCACAATACAATTCCAATGGCTTTCCCCTACGAGATACAAAACGTTTTAGACACAACATGAACACATCAGTGGACAGATCACTTGCTAACTCAAGATGCAATGCCTTGGTAGTGAGACATACGAATAAGCATAAGTAACACTTTGAAATCTTACAGCCGCGTCCCTTACGATCGGTAATGAAAAAAGGCCCGGCGAAGTCGACACCGCTAATATGAAATGGGGAACTTGGAGTAACTCTCATGGTTGGTAAGTTTCCCATGATGGGATTTAAGCCTTGTGCTTTCATAAGTCTACATAGTCTACAATTATTGACGGTACTCCTAGCTAAAATTCTGCCACTTAAAGGCCAAAACTTGTGTCTTAATGTGCTAAGTAATAGCTGCGGACTTGCATGTAAAAGTGTTTTATGATAATGTGTAAATAACAGTTTGCAAAAATGATGATTTGAATCTAAAAGAATAGGATGTTTCTTCTCGTAAGGTTCACTCGAATTATGGATTCGTCCTCCCACACAAATAATGCCGTCTTGGTTTATAAATGGAGTTAATGATAAAACACGAGACTTTGGAGGTAAGTTATGTTTATTTTAAGTAATTTAATTTCTTCTAAAAAACATATGCCTTGATGTTGTTTTATTAATATGTTTAGCGATTTATTTAATTCATTTGTTTTCAAAGGCCCCGTAATTTTGCAGTGTTTATTTTTTGTGTTATGAATAAATCGCAGAGCATAGGCAAGGGACCTTTGTAAAATTGTGAATTAAATAAATCGTTAAAAGTGTATAATTTCTAAAGTATTTATCTTTTTATGTGTAATTGATTGTAATGTAGTTATTATTTTTTTAATTTTCTTTTCAGGTAAGTCATGAATAGTAGCTGTGTTGATGGATCTTGGCCAATGACTGGGATTTTCAGTAAGAAATGACGGACCTTCCCACCACAGTGTACTTGATTGTAATGATTTTGGATTTACACCTCGGGATGCTAGGTCTGCTGGATTCATGTCACCAGGAATATGTCTCCATACACCTACCGATGTCAGTTCTTGTATTTCACTAACGCGGTTGGCAATAAAAGTTTTTAAGTCAGTAGACTGTGATGCTAACCAACCCAGCACAATTGTTGAATCCGTCCAATAGAACACCAAATCAATCTTACAACGTAACGTCTTCAACACCTTGTTGGTTAAGCGTGCTGACAACAGGGCACCGCATAATTCTAGGCGTGGAATGGTTAACGTTTTGACAGGGGCCACCTTAGTCTTGGCACAAAGAAGCTTCACAAGATTATTACCTGAATTGTCACATGATACGATGTAGATAGCTGCAGCATATGCGACCTGAGATGCGTCAGAAAACGAATGTAATTGTATGGTTTCTGATTTCTGAATAATTACATTTCTCGGTATTTTAAGTTCTGATACAGAATTCAAGCTAGACACAAAGCTAAGCCATTCCTTTTCCAAATCACTATCAACTGGATCATCCCAATCTAACTTTGATAACCAAAGTTTTTGAAGAATAATTTTGGGTATAACGGTACATGGACTGAGCAAGCCCAGCGGATCAAATAACTTTGCTGAATGTGACAAAATCATTCTTTTGGTTATAGTTGAGCTGATATTAATGTCAACTGGAAATTGTAGTATGTCTTCAGAAGGATCCCACTTTAATCCTAAAACGCTTGATTGTAACGATGTATCTAAATTCTTAGGCAAGATAATGTTTGATTTATTTTTAAAAATAGCAGGTGTATTGGTTCGCCATTTTCTTAAAGGTAAGCAAGCTGAGTTGAGTTGGTTTGTCACAGATGTGACTATTTCTTCCAGAGCGGTTTCAGTATCAGCCCCTGAAAGAAAATCATCTACATAAAAATCTTCTCTGATCACTTGGGACAATTTGCCATCACCACATTCTTTTGATAGTTGTAAAAGGCACCGGGTACTCAGATAAGGCGCTGAAGAAGTACCGTAAGTAACAGTGTTTAATTGGAATATCTTTATAGGTAGTGATGGCTCATCTCGCCACAAAATAAGTTGCAGATTACGTTGGTTGTTGTGTATTAATATTTGGCGGTACATCTTTTCTACATCTGCTGAAACTACATATGTATGCTGTCTATATCTAAGTAAAATGGAAAATAAGTCATCTTGCACTACAGGGCCAATGTGTTGGATGTCATTAAGCGATACTCCAGTAGAAGTTTTAGAAGAGGCATCAAACACCGCTCGCAATTTTGTTGTGTCACTTTGTTCTCTTATTACTGCGTGATGTGGAAGGTAGCAGCCAAATACTGGTTTATTAATCTCTGTCATGTGTCCCATGTGTTCATATTCATGAATGAAATCCAAATATTGTTGTTTTAATTGTGGTTTATTTTTTAATTTCTTCTCAAGTTGAAGTAGCCGCTTTTCTGCAATGTCATATGAATTACCCAATAATTCAATCGATTTTTTTAATGGAATTTGAACACTAAATCTGCCATTTTTTTCTCTGCGAGTTGTTTTGCTGAACAATATTTCGCAATAGTCACTAGTGCTATTCTTGCTTACTGAAGGAACATCTTCAAGCTCCCAAAATCTTGACAACTGCGCGCCAATGTCTTGCGAAAAGTTACATTGTATGTTAGAATTATTGTTCTCATAAAATGCACCTGACATAGATCCAGCCACTATCCAACCTAAATATGTGTCATGTAACATTGGTCTTTTAGGCCCCAAGTGTATTCTAGAAGACTTAACTAAGTCCCAGAATACATCAGCGCCCAAAAGTAAATCTATTTCTGAAGGTTGATAAAAGTTAGGGTCAGCCAGTTGGATGTTGTTTGGAATGCCTAAATCATGTATACGCACTGCGACCTGAGGCAGGTGTTCAGTAATTTTAGGTAAAATAAAGCATTTAATTTTTGTGTTAAAGGAATTATGCATGGAGTGCAAATGTATAATGCAATGGTCCGTAACTTTTAACATAGTGTTGCTAATACCGGAAACATGATGAAAATAATCTTTTACTTTATGAGAACCCATATCTCTTCGTGCTCTCTCGCTAATAAAAGACGATTGCCTACCAGAGTCCAGTAAAGCCCTCAAAATAAATGTTTTGTCATTGCACGTAACCTTGACCAACGCTGTTGAAAGAAGTGCTTGATTGGTGGTGACGGCTGACAAGGAAACTGAAGTGGAGGGTCCGGAGGCAGTGGAGTCGACTACACTCTCAGGTAAGTTAGGTTCTTTAGTATTTATATTTTTAGTGTTAAAATTAATGTTTTGAGTTGATTGTAAAGAAATATGTTTATGTAATAATGTATTGTGTTTTTTATGACAGATCCGGCAGCCGTTTAACCTACATTGATAGGACTGATGGCCTCTGCGGAGACAATTATTGCACAATTTCATAATGGACGCTTTAGCTAGGCGTTCTTCGATAGACAAGGATTTGAATTTAATGCATTCGAAAATTCTATGGTCTTGATTACAAAATGGACATTTCTTTTCTTTAAGGTTATACTCTACAGAGGATGAAGTTATAAATGATTTAGTTTGTGGCAAACTATGTCGCTTTTCATATTTATCAGGTCTACCAGCGTTCACCGTTTCCAAAACTGTAGCTCGATTGCGAAGAAAAGAATAAAATTCTTCAAGCGAGGGTGAATCCGAACCACTCCTAAACTCTTCCCATTTACGCGCGGTTATAGTGTCGAGCTTCCCCAAGGCTATGTAAATTATTAAAGTATCCCACTTATCAGTAGGTTCGCCTAAAGATTTCAAAGCGTTTAAATTCTTAGATAAACTGTCGATTAGTTCACGTATACCTTGCTCACTTTCTTTATGAAGTTGTGCAATTGAAAATAATCCCTTAATATGTTCATTTACTAAAATACGCTTGTTATCATACCGTTGACATAAAAGATTCCATGCGATTAAATAATTACTCGAAGACACGGTTATAGAACATATAACAGAAGTGGCCGACCCTTCAAGGTACGATTTTAAATAATGAAATTTGTTTATATCTTCTATAGAATCGTTCGTATGAATAAGTGATATGTATGTATCCCTAAAGGAAAGCCACTGGTTTGACTCACCATTAAAGGTGGTATTTTTAACGGAGGCAACTTTATTAGGCTATTACGATCCTTATTTGAAGTATTAGAAGCCCTATCTACTTTGTCTTTGTTTTCAAAATACTCCAATAAAGACTGAGCCTTGGCAATTAAATTATAAAATAAATTCTCCGTTGTGTCGCGCTCCTCAAGCTGCTTTGACGTATCATCTTCTATTAATTCTATTTGTGATTGTATATCGTCAAAACAGCTTGAAAGGTCACGCACCTTGTCACATCTTAAGCGAAGTTCATTCAATTGTAAAGCATTAAATTCCTTACATTCCATTAACGGTGTCAAATATTTATCAAAAAGAGTTAATCTACCCCTAATAGTTGCTCTTTGCTTAAAAAGGTCTTTTAAATTACTCATTTTAACGGCGGAAACAACGCACAAATAATCACTGTTTGTTTACAAAACTAATCTAAAATAAAAATATATAATTATTGAATGTGTACTTTACTTGAATCTCGTTAGAAACCGGTTTCGCAGCCAGCCCGTCTGTGAGAAGCGTACGCTTGCACTTGATATTTATTTCCTGGAAATATCGGCAATTATGTTTTAAATATTGTTTTTACGTAAATTTAAAGTAACACGTTGAACACTTAAATGTTTTTAATATTATAATTATTTCAAATGATACTATAAGTAGATTTGTTGTAAAATGTAAAACATTAACGAAATAAACTATTTAGGGTTTGTTATTTAATTAATATACTAATGCTTAAATTGAATGCACGCCAAACACCATATAAATGAATATTATAACGGAAAAAATTACGAAATTTACAATAATGTGGATATATATATTTTTTAAAAAATGAGGGTTGACTTATAAAAATTCTCGTCCACCGTTTTCACACAAATCGAAGTAAAAGGAATTTATTTAAGAAGGATTAAAGGCACACTTCCCTCGGATTGATGGCTGCAGCAGGATGCTGGCGATGTCCTGGAGGGCGAGTAGTCTCGGCTTCGTATTTCGATAGGTGTCACGGTAGGTGGATTGCTCGATAAAGATCACGTCGGGGTCACCAAATGATCGCGCCAATGATGAAATGAGACCCAAAACTCTTTAAGTATATATATATTTTCAAGGTTTTTACATTAATTTGTGATTTACAATGAATTTAAGGAAAGTTGTTATTCGGTCCGAGTCTCAAAGCGCAATGGTCAAATGACGTGTCGCCGCTGCTGGAATGACGTGCGAAATTTCATTGTCTATGTAAATTGACAGGCGTTATGTTTAATCGGCTTGAATACTAGCCCAATAAACGCATGGATGTTTAAAAAGCTTTACCATAAAAAAGTTGTTCCTTGTTCCTTACCCCTCACAAGCAATTTCAAAGGAACACATAAGAAAAATCTCCACTAACTAAACAAGTCTCGATCTCGTCATATAAGGCGGCCAAAGGAATGCAGCAAGAATAATAAACTTTGTTTGTTCGTAATGTCGCTCTGCAATTATGTAAGAGGTCTTTATTCACGATTATTCAACCGGCAAGTATTAGGCATAAATTATAATATACGAGTATGTATCTAATTATATCGGCTTTTTCTAACGATCGTAAGAAGTGGATGATAGATTTCAAATGTTATTGAACTTGATTTATAATTATAGTATTTATATAATTTATTTAAAAGTTAACAGTAGAATGAATAGAAATTATATTTAAATAAAATAATATGCCAGTCGTGGCCCAGTGGCACAAGCGTGTGACTGTAAACGACTGGTTGTGGGTTCGATTCCCACTCGAGGAGTGGAAATATTTAATATTTCCATTTTCTTCGCTCTGGTGTCGAGATAAAAGGCGGCGTTAAGTTCCGCCACTTAACACGCAATGCCTCCGATTTCGGCGGAAAGTGGGGAACGGAGTATCTTAATACTAGGTTCCCTCTGCCTACCCTGCTGTGTGCGGGATACAGCATGAAGCTAAAAAAAAAATGAAATATTATGTTCATATTTAACATTATATGGCATAAAAGTAAATTTAAAAAATTACATACATCCAGATGTCAAGACGATAACGTAATATATTTAAGGCTATATTTTTTTTATATTTTATATTAAATAATAAATATTATGTATTAATGAATTATGAGGCCGCCGTTGAAAGACAAACAATCTCGATCTCAGGCGGAAAGTGGAGGTTGGAGTGTCTTAACACTAGGTCCTTTCTGACTATTCCGCTATGCGGGAAAAATCGTGAAGCTACTTTTTTTGAACAAATAATTAATTTTTTAAATCAATTCCATATCAAAAACGAAAACACTTTATTCTTTATCTCCTCCTTTTTTCTTTCACATAGCAGGTTAAAACAGGGAGAACCTAGTACTAACACATTCCCTCCTCCACAAAAATACTTTTTTTTAGCTACACCCTGTATCCCGCACACAGCAGGGCAGACAGAGGGAACCCAGTGTTAAGACACTCCGTTCCACACACACAAATTATTCAATGGTTTATAACAATTTAACATACAAATTAATCAACATGGTCACAATAAAGGCTTGTGCGTCTAAATTGCATCGTTTGATGACGCTAGCACGATAACCGTATCGCTATTGTAGTGCGTATTTGGAGCGGAAAGAAAAATACAACTGTTAAATTCTGTCATCTATATGAGTTTCCAGGTTTAAAATTGAAATTGTAGCCATTTTAATACGCTTTATTAACGTTATTTGTTGACGTGATTTCGTCCGCATGTAATATAAGAAATATATATATTCTGAGAAAAAGTCATCACCATCACCTACCTGCAAGTGAAAGTATCGCTAAAATCGGTCTAATCGTTCTAGAGATTAGCCGGAACAAATCGAAAGACAGACAATAATTGTAAAAATGTTACTTTGGTATATGTAATGTGTATACCTACATACTTGTACGTATGCGTTTAGTAAAGAACTATTATTTTAATTTAAAAACAAACATGTCCAATTTTACTTATTTATAATGGAAATTCTTGTATCGGTGTTTTGAAAATTGTACACGTATCCGAATCCTATAAAAATGCAAAAATTTTAAAGCAGCTTGATATCTTTACCAAGCAGATAAGACCCGTTGGGGTGCGGCTTGAGAATACAACTCCTCTTCGCCTGGGTAACG
The DNA here is from genome assembly GCA_019049465.1 of Dryas iulia moderata. NCBI lineage: Eukaryota > Metazoa > Arthropoda > Insecta > Lepidoptera > Nymphalidae > Dryas > Dryas iulia. The sequence goes on along the minus strand of CM032431.1, from coordinate 11,821,459 downwards.
TCAAGTAAAAGACGGGTAACACAGTAGCTTAGTGGCAGGAGATTCGTTCTCCGACTGGCTCGCGGCCACTATCATGTCATAGACGAACCGCCAAACATCTGATGTGTTCCGGTTCGACGGCATGTAAGCCAGCTCTTTCTATTCACACCATCTCCGGCCTTGAGAATGAAGGAGGAAGGAAAGCTCTCTCTTCATCTCCTTCACGCTCAAGGTCGGCAACGCATCCACAATTCTTACGTTGTGGATGTCCATGGGTGAAGGTAACCACTTCCTATCAGGTGATCCTTTTGCTTGTTTGCCTCCTTTATTCAAAAAAAAAAGAAGAGAGGATATTTTTGAATGAAGTTATCAATTTTGACACAAATAAAAAATAAGTAATCCAGTAGATTATATGGCACGATAATTCATAAGTATTATAGCTATCTCGGATAGATTTAAAGATGAGTCACGCGTATTCTGAGTCAGATACAATAAATAAAAAGATGACAATTAGGTGTTATTAGAACACATTTTTGTAATAATTGGCAGTATGTCCATTTGTATAGAAATCTGAGCAAGTAAGTAGTTAGTTATTTAGACAGGGTTATTTACCCATTTGTACATACATACATATGATACAGATATCGCAAATATTTTATAATAAATAATAAATGAAGCCAGTCAAATATAAAACGAAGAACTAAGAGAGGAATTTTCGAAATGCCTACGGAATTCAAAAGAAAGAATGTCTTATCCATCCTGTAAAACACGGTAAATATATAAATATATTAAAAAAATAACGACTTGCTCGCGGCTTTGCTCTCGTGATCTACACAAACATTTAAATTTTCGTCCACTATTTTAACCATTCAGGGGTTTTAGAAAAAATTTGTCACGCCTTACGTAGACTAAATATTTTCATGTTTATTACATTCAACAGAAATCGGTCAAGCGGTTTCGATTTTTCTTACAAACTTTAACCCTCTTCATTCCTTTTTGAAAATATAGCTAGCATATGTTTGAAAAACTTTCGCATTTATAATATTAGTACGGATATGGACATAACAACTTATTGTTTATTTCTATAGCGTATACAAAGTTGAATACTATTGAGCAACAATATTGTGTAAAACAATATCAAAACGGATGTATTGGGACATGCAAATGAAATGACTAGTCCAAACAAACGATGACACGACTTGACAACCAATTCGAATCCAAACGTGCATGAGAGAGAAAGTTTTTTACTTTTCAATATACATATTACAGCCAATTAGCTACGTTGGGTAACATTTGAAAAAGCATAAATATTTATTTTGCTGTCGTTCTGGCAAAAGTTAGCGCTTGTTATGGAGTTTCAAGTTAGAGTTAGTTTCTAAGACTGAGAGACAAAATTTCTACAAGAAAATACAATGTTTAAATATCTACAAGATATTTAAATTATATTTTGAGTTGAGTTGAGTTTCGCCACTCAACAGTGAAAATGGAAAATGGAGAACGAGTTTTGACACTAGGTTCTCTCTGTCTACCCTGCTATGAGGAAAACAGTGTGCAGATGCTTTATATAAGTTTTAAATTCTTAACCTTTTCAAATTTCTTTTTTAACAAATTTATAAATAATATTTATTATTCAATTAATTCTCGTTTCTCAATTTATACAGTGGCTGTTTGATAATAAAACCTAAACCTTTGACTAAACCAGGAAAAACAATTTATAAAGTTTTTCCACTTTATAATAATAAAGCAAAAAAATCCTCCCGTAACTGGAATTACAATTAGGAACATATCACAAAAACCTTTAGGAACATATCAACTAAGCTGATATGATATTATTTCCGTTAAATTATAAAAGTGATCTACACATTATAACATACATATATAATAATAATTAAACAGCTTCTCCCTTATTGGCATGGCAGTGTAATCAAGGAGTATCTTGTGTCAAGACACTACTTTCCGTCCATTCCGTCCGAAATCAAGTAATTGCTGTTACTGTGCTTTATCTTACGTACTAGACCAGAGAAATATAAATAATATACATAATCATTCTCCCGAGTGGGAATCGAATCCACAACCATGGCGTTAACAGTCAGACGCGATCCCACTGGGCCACGACTGCCTCATATAAACATACGAGTACGAGTATAACAATCACATAATAGTTCATTTGGGTAAGACACAAAGACGTACATGTCACGTACATAAGTACAGTTGACGTTTTCACTATTTTTAATTCAATTCAAAGTAATATTATGCAAGAAAGTAATGTAATAGTATTTTGTCACAGAATAATACCAAAAACTAGTTCATTTTAGTTGTAAACTTATAAAGTTAATATATTAATTCTTATTACACTTATATATGAATATGTGTTTGAATATTGAATTCTGCGGCGTTGAATTACGTCATTTAACACGCAAGGTCTCAAAATCGGGCAAAAAGGAACAATCAGAGAACGGAGTGCCTGATATTAAGTTCTCTTTCTGATGTTATTAAACAAAAAGCGTGAAGCTTTTCCCTTGTATTACTTTAATAAGTAGGGAAATGAAAATAATTGAAATATATTTTATTTCCCTCAGTGAGGATCGAACCCACGACCGACATATTTACAATCAGAGCCTAAATTACAATGGCCTCTTTATGTTTTACGCTTACGTTTTATTTAAACTTTCATTGTGCTCATATATTGTAAGATATTGTCCCGCTTTATGTTACTTTCACCTACTTACAAACGTCGACTGGAAGAAATCTCTTTTAAAGATAACTTTACCTTCGTTAACTTCATTTCTATGATTATATTTACTTTCTTCATTTTTGTAGTATAATGTAGAATATAAGAATACTCTTTTATGCTTTTTGCAAGAGAATCAAGAAGTAAATCCGTAACAACTGTTGCTCGTTTAAAATGTTCAGAATGTAGCACGAAAATAATTATATGATTAATAAAGATTGTTTATCGATATCAAGAAGGAATTAGTGGAAATTGGAAAACAAAGTGGCATTAAGCTTTACCAAGGAATAATTTACAAAGGAAGTACGTACATATTATTTTTGATATTTTTTTATTATACCTATTCAATTAAATAAGTTATATATGTAATCTAAACACGATCGTTATGAATTAGATTCTCACTCAGAGGAATGATTAAATATTTAAAGTATTAATAAGCCTAAATAATCTGTATTTCTAATAAACCATACATACATTCAGAAGCACCTAACCATATTATATATCGCTTCTTTGCAATAACAACGTAACATTTTGTTAAAATCATTTTTTTATGCCTCGATCGATATTCGAGGTCATAGTTTTGGTTTTTGGTTACTACAAAAATAAGGTACTTTTCAACTATTCCTTAAAACAAAAAAACCCGCTGTTTGGTAGAAAATAAAACTCACAACCACAGTTTTGTATATCACGTATAATGAGAGGAAACCATTTTGAGATGTCACATTGTCATCGTAAAGAGGTAACATATGTAAAGATAAAGATAATACATACATACATACCTACATAATATATAGATTATATTATATCATCTACAGTCTAACATCTACAGGTAACAGACTACACGACTAACGTGTCAATGTGACAGGCACAAGAGCGGGGCAATGGCATTCAAGAGAGCAACTTCCCGGTCGAGATATGCAAGTTCTTACAGTTCGTATTTACAGTATGGTTGCTTATGCAAGACAATTCCCGAGAAAGCGTGGCGTGACAACACTGGCGGCGGCGGCACGTCGCACGCATTCTAAATAATTGCAAGATTTTTGATAACTTTATTGTGATAATCATTATAATATATTATCTGTGTTGTATGAAATGACGTTTGGTTTGTCATTTTGAAAGAAAGTTTTAAAATGAATACGTTGTTTCCATTTTATTAAGTTTTTATGAAGATGTCTTATTTGCAATTGTATTACAAGAATATATTATTATTCGAAATCATACCAGGGTAGTCAGAGAGTGTCCTACTAGCGAGAATCTAGTGTCAAAACACTCCGTTTTCCAGTTTCCGCCTAAAATCGAGACATTGCTTGAGTGACGAAACTAATGAAGGCGTTTTGCCATACAAAAGTTGGGAAATGATAATTTAAATATATTCTTTACCCTGAGTACGAATCGAACTCGCAACTATTTATGGAGTAAATATAATTCAACTAGTTTTAAATCACTTCGTAGGTTCACCTATTTAAAAAGAAACATAGTGACGGAAGTCAACGCAGCATTTTGTCTACATAGATCGTACTAACATCTATATTATAATTTTAAATCTCCCCAATGCATTTTGAAACTATAATTATCAAGTACATTCAACATTCAGTGAGAACGAATGCTATCAAAAAAAATCAGGCCAAACTGCAATTTAATGCCAAAAATAGCTTTAGACTGCCAAATGTTTTATTCAATGAGTGTACGTAAAATTGGACTGGTACACGACGAGATTTAGTTTAAATTTTTAACAGTGCTATAAAAGGATTCCTTAATTCATTTAAATTAAGAAAGTGTGAACGAAATATAGTATAATAAACACTAAAACTAAAAGAATGCTTATTTTTTAGTTTCGCGATGTATCCCGCACACCGCAGGGTAGGCACATGGAACATAGTGTTAAGACTCTTTCCGCCGAATTCGGAGGCATTGCGTGTTAAGTGGCGGAACTTAACGCCGCGCTTTACCTCTGATACCAGCGCGAAGGATATGGAACTATTAAATATTTCCACTGTTCAAGTGGGAATCGAATCCACAACCAGTCGTTTATAGTCACACGTTTGTGCCACTGCACCACGACTGGCCCCAATACTTATTTATAAGAGTTAGAGTGTGGGGTTGAATTCTGCCAATCAACATGCAATATCTCGATTTCTAAATGTAAAATCCCTAAGTAAAAATCGAACCCACAACTATTGCCTGTCCCATACTCGTACATTTGTCCACTGCGCCACCTTAGAATCCTTTTCTATATTCTATACTTTCGTTAATATATTACTGTTATCTAATCTTTGCTTATTTACATATTAAAAGTAGATAATTTAGTTCACTCCGTAACATAATGTTATTATTTTTTTACGATTACGACAGCTTTAAGAAGTTGTAAACCTAGATTCATTTTTCTTATCATTTTGCAATACGCCATTCATTTTTTGTAACTAATAATAATAATATTTGAGGCTGTTTCAATAAAAAAATATTCAATTTTAATTCACAATATTGCCTTTTTCTTTTTGACCTAGTGTCAAAATACTCCGTTATCCACCTTCCGCCCAAAATCGAAACTTGCATAATGTCTCGAGTACGATTCCAACTGTGCTTTCTCTTAAGCTTAAGTACCAGAGTGGAGAAACGAGATTATTTTTTCCCCTGAATGAGAATCTTGCCTCTACAGTATATACGAAACGTAACTCTCTTTCTTTCTTCACTAATTTTTACATATATCCTTCACAAGCTTCAGTTCGTCAAAACTAAAATTCTGACATTTGAAAGAGGTGAAGAAAGAACGGAATTTGGGAAATATGTTTAACAGAGATGGAAGATATGATATGGATGTTAAAAAGTGTATTGCTGCTGGTAACAGGGCTTCTCTGACTACCCCGCAAGGGATATAGCGTGAAGTTGAAAAAAAGACTCCCGTTCGTCTCGCCTGATCACACTTTTCGTAACGCATTCACTCCAAAGTCTAAGTTAAAGTGCATTAAAATGTTTTACTTCAAAAGTAGAAAACCCACCTATAATATGCTACCTTATCTTATGTAAATAAAGACAACAATAATAATTCTAATTAAATATTACAATTGTAATCTCTACTAGAATTGTATAAATGTATTGTAATACCTAGATATAGAATAATACAGCTAATTGCATGCTAACAAGGAGGAAACCTTGAACCTACCACAAAGGAATGTTTTGTTAGTACTCGGTATGAAAGTTGAACCTGTATTCAGCTGACCTTGCTAATAACATCACCGCAAACAGTATAGCTGTTACAAAAGGTAACAAAATAAGAATAAGAAAAAATAATAAAAGAAATAATCTTATTAATTATTAAATTTGTGGCCAGTCGTGGCCCAGTGGCACGAGCGTGTGACTGTTAACGACTGGTTGTAGGTTCGATTCCCACTCGAGGAGTGTAAATATTTAATACTTCCATTTTCTTCGCTCTGGTGTCGAGGTAAAGCGCGGCGTTAAGTTCCGCCACTTAACACGCAATGCCTCCGAATTCGGAGGAATATATTAATATTCCTTAATGTTCCGTCTAATCGTGGCGGAAAGGAGAGTACGGGGTGTCTTAATACTCGATTTTTTATCTTATTGACGCTCTTTTACATTAACTTTATATAAATAATAAAGTATTTTGATTCTTGGCTGTAGTAAAACATAGTACGGGGTTGAATATAACTTTCGAATTCGACTTCAAATGGAAGAATAGTGTCTAGACTTTTTATATTTTTCATAATGAGAAATCAACCCACAATCGTCGTATTTACAGGCAGATGCTGTCCCACTGCGCCATGACCGCCTCATAAATATCAATAAGACATACATATATGTATTATAGTTCTTGTAAAGGGTAAATAAATTATTAAAAATATGACCATAACTAAAGATATAATACGCTACTAAAAATAAAATATGGCGTATATGTATTTAAAAAAAACATACGTCAATCGTAGTATTTTTCTTCGGAACGCTATCATCTGTTATCAGTAAGCGCACATCATTGTACCAAATTGAGTTTAACAACAAACATACTAAGTATCTAATCAGTGAGTGATCCCTTTGATAAGTACTTTGTTGAATTTTTTTTTTTTTACCTGTATGCTTTTTCTCGCGTTACAGAAGAGAAAACCTAGTGTCGAGACACTCTGATCTCGTCTTTTCAGACATTGCCTAACTGAATGCTGCGGTTTATATTGTCACCAGAACAGAAAAACGAAAAAGAAATTGAAAAAAATTAAATTAAATAGCTTCACGCTATATCCCGCACACAGCAGGGTAGGCAGAGGGAACCTAGTGTTAAGACACTCCGTTCCCCACTTTCCGCCGAATTCGGAGGCTTGCGTGTTAAGTGGCGGAACTTAACGCCGCGCTTTACCTCGACACCAGAGCGAAGAAAATGGAAATATAATTTCCACTCCTCGAGTGAGAATCGAACCCCCAACCAGTCGTTTACAGTCTTTGAATAAAACATTGAATTGAATATAATCATTGTTCCGACTGGGAATTGATCCCAGCAGTATCGTGTATATAGTCAGTCCGACGTTATCACTTTTCATCACGGTAGCCTCAACTTTGTTAAGCTTTTATTTTTAATTATTCTGAATAGATATGAAAATCTTATTATTACGCATTTACTGTATTTTGTAGTGATGTCCGAGATAACCATTGCCTTTCTACTTTCTGCTACTTATAGTTCTAGGAAGTGCTCCAAGGGTCGCGTGTTGAAATCCAAATAATAAACAAATTCCTTGTTATAGTGGCCAGTCGTGGCCCAGTGGCACAAGCGTGTGACTGTAAACGACTGGTTGTGGGTTCGATTCCCACTCGAGGAGTGGAAATATTTAATATTTCCATTTTTCTTCGCTCTGGTGTCGAGGTAAAGCGCGGCGTTAAGTTCCGCCACTTAACACGCAATGCCTCCGAATTCGGCGGAAAGTGGGGAACGGAGTGTCTTAACACTCGGTTCCCTCTGCCTACTCTGCTGTGTGCGGGATATAGCGTGAAGCTATTTATTTTTATTTCTTGTTATATATTTGTGAATAATTAATTTTTAAATATTTAAACAACATCATTCGCCCCAGTTACGTATAGATTTATGTGTAAATTACAAAATAATAGTTACATCATATCACATTATAGAACGTGTTTATTATAAAAATAGGTCAAACAGGATTAGTAACATTCATAGAAAATATTCAATTAACCTACATTAATTTACTAATAACCGTACCTACTCGGAGAAATCCATTAGCACTCAACATATTTTAAATAGCACAATTGTACACATACATTAATATACTGATTTAACGTCAGTTAAGCACAAATTGACGTCCCTGAGTCTACAAATTAAATTTCATATTGAAGTAGGTTGCAACTTCTTTTAAGTTATCTAAAAAATGTATGGAACCTCTTTTAAAGATTCTGTAAAAATTTCAAATAATATATTCGTGATTGGGATAGCTTATTGGAAAGTGTATGGGAGACTTCTCGAAGAAGGTATTTGTCAAATTTCAAGCCTTTATTTATATTGCTGATATTGTCTCGCTATTTATTTATTTAGGGTCAGTCGTGGCGCAGTGACACAGAAGTTTGACTTCAAACGACTGGTTGTGGGTTCGATCCCCACTCGAACAGAGGAAATATATTTCTATTTTCTTCGCTCTGGTACCAAGGCAAAGCACGGCGTTAAGTTCCGCAACTTAACATGCAATGCTTCCAAAATTCCACGGAAGGTGGGGAACGGAGAGTTAAGACTCTAGGTTCGGTCTGCCTACCCTGCTAGGTGTGCGGGATACAGCGTAAAGCTCAAAAAATACATATTCTACTTAAAATAAAAAATCTAATATAGATTAAACTTTTTAATACATTCTGAGCCAAATAATTTCTAAAGTAAACATTTTTTAAAAGGGTGTGCTCCTAAACAAATATTCTTAGCTGACTAAGTTTAGTTAAGTTGTAAGTCATAGTACGATACACCGTTATTGTGACTCACGGCATTGTAAACGATAATCAAACTTAAAATTTACACCATTTATAGAGAAAATACAATATTTTGAAATTATTTTGTATTGTGATCTATAGAAATTATCACACCTTAATAATATAATAATTGTTTTGTTTTTTTTTCTTTTTTTAGCTTCACGCCTAATGTCAAGACACTCCGTTCCCCACTTTCCGCCGGATTCAGAGGCATTGCCAGTAGCGGAACTTAACGCCGCACTTTGCATCGACACCAGAGCGAGGAACATGGAAAAATTAAATATTTCCACTCTTCAAGTGGGAACCAAACCCACAACCAGTCGCTTTACAGTCACACTTTGTGCCTCTGCGCCACGACTGGCCCCAATATATAATAGCTTGTTTATAAATTATTTTTAATTTATCATAGTAATATTAAAGATATTTAAATTATTCTAATCGCTCGCAATGATAAGGCAAAACTCGGCGTAGAATTTCGATACTCACCACACACTGTCTAGATTTTATCGGCAAATTGACATTGACATAAGTGACTTGACATTAGATTCCCTTTGTTTACTAATTAATGCATTAACAATAATTATCCACACTAATATTATTTATGGAAAAATAAGTTTGTCCTTCTTTCACTTTGCAACAAAACGATGCATGTTTTGCTTTTTTGAGTAACGTTATATATATTATCTATATTTTATGTGTATTAGTTATAAATATTATTTATATTATATAGCAGAGGAATGAACCTCTGCTCTGGTAGCTAAGAGAAAGCGCGGTGTTAAGTTCCGCCACTGTCACGTAATCTCTCCATTTCGGGCGGAAAGTGGAAATCGAAATGTTTTGACGTTTGACACTAGATTCTTTCTGACTACCCGACTATGTGGGGAAAAGAACGAAGCTGCTTTTTTGTCATAAAAATCAGAGCGCAAGTATTTTGCCGGTTCAAGGCTTGTGGTTGGTCTCACAGATAATCTCAGGATAAAACGTTGGGTAACATAATAAACTTTTTATTTGTGTTACTTATTCTTTGCATTTTTATGAAATGAGAAAATTTAACTTGAAAATTACTTTAAAAATTTACTAAATACCGTACTGAGGCATGAAACTTTTCGAAGTTGCCATTTTACAGTAAAAGGAAATATATAAAATAAATATAATATATTTATTTCATTGCTTATTTATAGTATATTACACTATAAAAAGTATGATTAGATTTTGAACTTATCTTATATTGATAACAATACACAACGCATTTCTTATTCTATTTTATTTACGGAGGCTGTATACTATCTGGTCTTTGTCTCTAACACAAAAATAAAAAAAAACGATAAAACACGGTTCCTTTTTCAGATGTCAGCCTTGTCTCTTTTAATTTAGTGATATCAATAAGCAATAAGGAAATCAACATTTTTCTAAATATATAATAGCCGTACAAAAAAAAATACAATTTACCAAACCTAATAGTAATTATTAATGTATTGACAAAGTATGGCATTGAATTCTGTTATCAACGTACAATTTCTCTAAATATACGCCTTTTCGTCGAATTTGGAAGATTTGAGATTAGAAAAAGTACTTTTAAACATTTTTAAAGTGTTATTCCACACTTAGGAAAATTGAAAAAGACATTTAAAGGAAACTTATAAAAATTTGAACGCAGCGGGATTCGAACCCGCGCCTCCTGAATACCGTTCAGGCGCTCTCACCACTGAGCATGGGTTTTCTTTAAATGTCTTTTAGAAAAAGTAGTTATATTTAATTTGAAAGAATCATCGATATATACTATAAGTATAAAGGGTATCTTTATATTGATATTTAAATTCTTGTAAGATCACAAAGAAAAGACTTTATAATTCATAAATGTCATAAGAACAAGCTTTCAAATAAGATTTGCACTAAATTAAAACCAACATCTTTAATTATAACCAAACGAATAAAGAAATATGTAATATAAAACTTCAGTTAAAATTCAAAACTTTCATAAACATAAAAGTGAATTAGAATTAGAAACTTACAATTTCTCAAGCTTCTTGTAAAGATTCCACAAAATGCACTAAGCACGTTATCACAACACTGGCCACAGTAATTCGAAACGATAAACCTATTTCTTTTGTGTATTTAAAAGAAAAAATATTTGCGTGTTTTCGACTGGATAGTTTATTATGGAAGAGCGCTTGTAACGCGTCCGACGCGACCACGCGCTCTCTACTAACTGGCTAACTGCCGGTTGAATTGAAATCAAAACTCGGAACGTAGTTGCGTATGAGCTTGTGCCATTCTAAATATCTTTAGGGTTCCGTAATATATGCAGTTTTATGATTTCTGTATATCGGCGTATGAGAGAATCTAATGTTAGTGTTAAGTCTCCGTCTTTCATTTTTTGCCTGAATTCGAGAAATTATGAATTGAGTGGAGCTTAACGCCGCGCTTTTCCTTAGAAAGAAGAACGAAGAAATGAAAATAATTAAAATATAATTGCAAAGAAATGTATGTCTTTAGTTATTTTTTGGTTTCATGCCTATATAAATTGTGTGTTAAAGGTATAGGGCACATTTTGTTCTTTGACTTACTTGGCGGTTCTGTTATTGTTTCTTTAAATATTAGTGTGCTACTAGTTACTTCAAACACTGCTATTGTTTTAATATATGTCACTACTGCTTCCTAAAAATATATTCATTTCTTGCAGTGGGGATCGAAGATGCAACCATCATCAGTCACCACCATAGCTTACAGTCATACGCTGTTCCACTGTTCCACGACGATCTCGACGGTCCCGCAAATAATGACAATAAAAATAATATTTTTTTTAATTTTTTTTTTAGGGATATAAAATAGAACTAAAAGGAGGGACAAGTTAAGATATTTCTGTGATCTACAGCTGACCACCTGCTGTATTAAAAGTAGTTTTATATTTAAAAAAAAGGCAGCATGGTAATGAGCCTGATGGGCAAATACATCGTTGCAAGTAACCCACCAAATATCAGCTATTGGACACATAACCTTGATACACTTATAATGTATCAGTAAAAGCATCCAACGCAATATTATCAACAAATAAAAATTATACATAAAAAAAAAATATGCCGTAGGTGTATTTAAGCATATATAAAATCAATTCATTGTTTACGAAACTTTACTTGTCCTTTTGGCAGGTATTTTGCACCTGTTTATAATTTAGTTAAGGACAAACGAGTGCCCTTTATTATTTCAACATGTAAAAATGTTATTAACCTACAGTAAATAAAAAGTATTATTATTAGTTAGTTCTTCGTTTCCTACCCTCTTAAAACTTTTTGTGTGAGGTAAGGATAACAAATAATATTTTTAACAGCTTCATACTTTCCCTGTTCTAGAGAGAACCCAGTTTCAAAAGACTCCGTTCCCCGCTCAATTCGGAACATTACGAATTAAGTGGCGGAACTCAAGACCACACTTTATTTTACTACGACCTGGGCAACAAAAGCTTATAAAAACAATTTAAATAATAATAAATAACCTCAATTGGGAAACAAACCCACACCTACCACATAAGGTTCATCATATAAGTTACTACAACGCAACGGCATTATTTATTTTAAATTTAATAGAAATTAAAAAGGCAAGCATATAATTTTTAGAATTTAACATAATTGCGTTTCGGCCTATCACGATTCCGTCGGTCAACATTATTGCAGTGCCACGCGAGTCACGACTGTTCTCTGAACACAATTGCTGTATAGGCAGTTATTACATACTAAAAACATTTAAACGCAAAATCTACAAATAGTAAATCAAATTGATTTACAATAAATAATTGTGGCCAGTCGTGGCCCAGTGGCACAAGCGTGTGAATGTAAACGACTGGTTGTGGGTTCGATTCCCACTCGAGGAGTGGCAATTATATTTCCATTTTCTTCGCTCTGGTGTCGAGGTAAAGCGCGGCGTTAAGTTCCGCCACTTAACACGCAATGCCTCCGAATTCGGCGGAAAGTGGGGAACGGAGTGTCTTAACACTAGGTTCCCTCTGATACCCTGCTGTATGCGGGATACAGCGTGAAGCTAAAAAATATATATATATACTTATTTAGGCCATTATAGCGCAGTGTTAGTGTGGTGGTTATTAGTTCAATTTCCAGTCGGGACAATGGTTATATTTAAATTATCTTTAACTCCCCGTGAGGCAAAGCGTGGCGTTCAGTTCCACCACCCAATACGCAATGTCAAAATCGTTTTGACATTAGATTCTCTGTTTGTTTTGCATAACATCTCTGTAGCATAGCTTAGCGGTTAGAGCGCCTGGACGGTTTTCAGGAGGCGCGAGTTCGAATCACACGCATTCGCTTCGTTCAATTTTTTTTACACTTTCTAAATGCCTTTTTTAATTTTCCCCAATGTGGAATACACTTTAAAAATGTTCAAAAAAGCAGGATAATTTTAATTTATCTGCTCTAACGAACAAAATGAAGCGTAGCAGAGATATCTGTCATTTAACTCGCAACGTATCGGATTCGAACGGAAAGTGGAGATCAGAGTGTCTTAATAGGTTGTGTCTGAATAAAACGCAATGGTTGTGGGTTCAATTACCACTACGAGGAATGTATATATTTAAATTTAAAAAAGCTGAAAAAGTATTTTCTATCCACCCTACGAAAAATATGAATTAAATTAAGAAATATGCTTAAATTGCAAACTCTAAGGGTATTTGGCTAAATGTGATGTAGCCTAAAATCTTAAATACTTAGGATACCGTTACATTATAATTATTTATGACACATTTGTAATATAACATGTGTTTTTCTTTTTAATGACGTGTGACTGGAGAGTAAGGCGTTGAGTTCCAGCAAAATTTTCTAAAATCATTACATTTTTAAAATCGTTTTACTGATTTTATTGAACCACATTTAGATATATTTTTAAAACACAAAAGCCAATTTAAACAGAATATTACTACGCTCTTGTACGCAGAACTAAGTAGACACTTTGTGATACATTGTGTCACTTATCATCTACGGTTCTAAATCAGTGATCCTCAAACTTTCAAGACGACGGTCATTTAATATATATTGTTGGAACCCCATATCAATTTATAATGTTAAATATATAAGTTTAGTAAAATATACAAATTTATTCTTTTCTTATTAATATTCTTTATTTATTTTTAAATTCAACTCTAAGGTGAAGTATGAAATTGTTTCACTGTTTTATTTTATTAACAAAATAGAGATTTAGAGTTTAGTGTTATATCCAAAAATCGTTTGCACATGTTTAATTCTCTTTCTCGTTTCTCGGTTTAATTTTTGTTGTACAGTACTATACAATAGTTAAAAAAATTACCGGTAGTACCAATAACTAACCAAAAATAAATAATTTCACTTAGCCCTGAAGATTTCTCTTCCACTAGGTTCTGCATAACATACTTTGGGAATCGCTGTCCAAGATCATTCATCATTTACCCATTTTCTATGGATGAATAAATTTAGCTACAATGTAGCATCAAGTCTATCGATCGATCGATCTACGGAATATAGGCAATTGTGAGTTGAAATTGATGTATGTGTTATGATTAGACATCATATTGCAACACTACAAATATATTATGTCGTTAATACAAAAGGAATATTATATATAGGGTTGCCATCTGAGTTTCCCCTGTCTCCCTGTTTAAGCTGAGCGAGAATAATTAAAAAAAGACATTTAAAAATTCATACATGTAAAAAATTCTGAACGCACCGGGACTTTTATACAAATTTTAAACGAATTTTTTTATACGTTTTCTAAATGCCCTTTTCAATTTTCCTAAGTGTGGATAACACTTTAAAAATGTTAAAAAAGAATCATTTTAGTCTTCATTAAAAATGGCCGGGGCTGGGGGCCCCGGGGAGCATGTATGAAGAGCCGAAAGAAGTATTCATAGGCACGTAATGCTCCGTTCTTTCTGACTACACCGCTAGAATTGAATCTAAAAAATTGTAACTTTGTTTTCGTATGTAATTTAAATGTATTAAATATTGTTTTTACTGTACCTACTCATGAGTAAGACATTTAAAGAAAACGTATAAAAATTTGAACGCAGCGGGATTCGAACCCGCGCCTCCTGAATACCGTTCAGGCGCTCTCACCACTGAGCCATGCGTTCTACTATCCGCTGCGTCGAAATTCTTATACGCTTTATTACAACTTATTTTTGTTGTTAGCATCTCTGTAGAGAGATTTTTACAAATTTCTGCTACCCAAAGATTATTCTACGAACAATCATTTGGCAAGAGAGAATGCTATTTATTAAATACTTTTAAAACATTTTTAAAGTGTTATTCCACACTTAGGAAAATTGGAAAAGACATTTAAAGAAAACGTATAAAAATTTGAACGCAGCGGGATTCGAACCCGCGCCTCCTGAATACCGTTCAGGCGCTCTCACCACTGAGCTCATACTCATGAGTATTTCTCCACTCCACTTGGGTGTGTGGGAGTGGTGAACCGAGTATTATGACACTAGATTCTCTCTGAATACACTGCTAGGTGTGAAGCTACATAAGTATTTCAAGAAATGCTAAAAACATATTCGAACGTTAAAATGCAAAAAATATTTTAAGCGTGTATTTTTTAGTTTTTCTTTAACTGTCTTAACTAATAAATTCCAAATTTTACAATTGACCACTTTAACTATTACATGAGGCGTTTGTGGGTTCATTTCTACGTATCGCTTTTCCTGACGCGGTCGAGACAAAGTAGTTTCGCAACCTATTACGCGCTATTACATTGTAAAAGGAAAGCAGCCAAGTCTCTCTGCATAGAATACTAAAGTGAATATGTACATATATGAAAATTGATTAACTGTGGCCAGTCGTGGAGCAGTGGCACGAAGATGTGACTGTAAACGACTGGTTGTGGGTTCGATTTCCACTCGAGGAGTGCAAATATTTAATATTTCCATTTCCTTCGCTCTGGTATGAGAGGTAAAGCGCGGTTTTAAGTTCCGCCACTTAACGCGCAACGCATCCGAATTCGGCGGAAAGTGGGGAACGGAGTGTCTTAACACTAGGTTCCCCTGCCGACCCTGCTGTGTTCGGGATACAGCGTGAAGCTAGAAAAAAAAGATTATTTTTATTTAACTTCGAGGCTGTTGTGGCGCAGTGGTTAACCTCTGATTGATGCTAGTGGTTGTGAGTTCAATTCCCACTCGGATGAACAATTATGTTCAAGTTATTTTCATTTTAACGCGCATTCTAGTGAAGAACGGAATGTCTTGACACTAGATTCTCTCTATCTAACCTATAGCGGGAAAGAGGGTTTAGTTGAAAAAATATGCTACTTTTTATTTTATCCATTTTGCAGAATAACTACCAATTTAATTTCAGCTTTCAGCTAATGTCTCGCTTTTTTAACAAGAACGGTAGAAGGATAACGTTTTAAAAAATATAAACAATCACTAAGAAACAAAAGGTCAATACGATAAGAATAAAACGAAGCCTAAGAAAAGTCTAAGAAAGTCTTTTTAGCTTTTGTACAGAAGCTATATTATAACGGCGAGACATTTTTTATGTTATATAATAAAATTTTTACTGTTATTGGTAAAAAATGTACTGGCAATGTCGTAATATTTTAAAAGAGCAAAAACCTAGCTCTTGGCAAGGACTTTCTAAAAAAACTAATATTGAACATAAAATATTTTAATTTTAATCCTCGAAATCTAACTTTCTTATCAAATTAAAAAAAGACGTAACTATTACCTAATAATATTGACAGAAATATTCATTATGTATAATTTCCAATCGTAATTTAGTTTTAAATTCGAAAACATATATTGAAAGATTATTTATTTATGTGTACATAAATTTGCACTTTCTCTATTTTTCTTAATATTTTAAATAAATATACGTTCATGGAGCCAAGTGCTAGACTAGAAGCTTTCTATATCCTTCCAAACCTGTGTATGTATCTCAAACTATGAACATAACGTAGGGACCAGTTGTGGTGCAGAGGCACAAGGTGTGACTGTAAAGCGATTGGTTGCAGGTTCGATCTCACTGGAGAAGTAGAAATATTTAATATTTCCATTTTCTTCGCTCTGGTGTCGAGGTAAAGCGCGGCGTTAAGTTCCGCCACTTAACACGCAATGCTTCTAGAATTCGGCGGAAAGTGGGGCACGGAGTGTTTTAACACTAGGTTCGCTCTGCCTACCCTGCTGTGAGCGGGATACAGTATTTTATTTATTTATTTATTTATTCTTTATTGTACACAACAGAAAAATTGCACAAAAGGCGGGCTTAACGCTAAAAAGCATTCTCTTCCAGCCAACCTCATCATGTAACAAATAATTAAAAGTGTTGGTGCACAAAAGAATGAAAATGGTGATAGATACATATACATTCAACATCATACATACATGTATATATTTAAAATAAAATACTATAATAATACTAATATATACGTAAAAAATATAAATATAGATAAGAGAGCAAGAAGAAGATCATGATCGACTGCATTGAACGCGTTACTAAAATCAATTAAAATAAGTACTGTAAGATTTTTATTTTCCATAGCTAGTCTAATGTCTTCAGTGACTCTTAACAAAGCAGTGGTAGTGCTGTGTCCAATTCTGAAACCGGACTGTAATGGATTTAAAATGTCGCATTTTGAAAAATAACTAGAAATTTGATGGTACACAATGGATTCAGCAACCTTAGATAGAAAAGGGAGAATTGATATGGGACGAAAATGAGACGGAAGTGTAGGATTTGATATTTTAGCTAGTGGGAGAACAAATGCTTTTCGCCACATCTCAGGAAACTGGCTTGAGGAAAGAGAAAAATTAATGATGTGAGTAATAGCAGGAACAAGGAAATCTAGAATTAAGGTAATCATAGCGCGACTAATATCGTCAGCACCCATGGCTTTGGAAGAGATAGCAAGAATGGCCTTCTTAGTATCAATATCAGTGATAGAAGAGAAGTTAAAAGATGGTAGTTGAGATTTCGGCAAGCTGTGAATTTCAGAAAGGGTTGTTGTCTTAATACACATGTCAACCGGGGAAGAAGATGAAAAATGTTGATTAAGATAGTTTAAATTAATATTAGAATCAAAGGGGGAAGCAGAAAGCTTGCCAATACCGAGAGACTTTAAAAATTTTAAAGTCGCAGCAGGAGAAGAATCGCGAATTTTATTAAATATATATTGGCGTTTCAATTTTCGACCCATCTGATTGCACTGATTCCTAGCCACCTTATAAATCGACCAATTGAGAGCATTACGATCTTTTTTGTATCTCAAGAAAGCCTTATCCCTTTTAGCTCTAGCTTTGCGGAAGTCATCGTTAAACCACAAAGCAGGGTGGTTTTTAATTTTAACAACTCGGAGTGGCGCGTGCTTGTCAAACAAATCGATGACACTGGCATGAATAAAACTGACTTTTTCGTCAACAGTACGCAAAGCCTCTACCCGTGACCAGTCAATGCTAGAAGCATCATAATGGAGATTTTCAATATTGATATTCTGAAAGCTTCTAACTGTGATAGTTTTTGGTTTCGGTTTGGGAAATCTGACTCTTAACGACGCAAAAATAAGGTCATGTAGAGAAAAACCCGATGCAGAAAACTGACCGAATTTGACAATTGCATTAGAATTTGTCGTGATAATTAGGTCTAAAAATGTGTCATTGTTATTAGTGTGATGAGTAGGATTTAGAGGTAGGACATGTAGATTAAGCGATAGCAAAACGGACTTAAGTTTTCTCGCACGGAAATCGTCTCGTAGGAGACAAGTGTTAAAGTCGCCCATTATTGTAAGTTGCGTGTAGTCGGCTAAAAGGTCCTCCAATAAAATCTCCAAGTCATTAAAGTAACTTTTATTGGGTGGACAGTAAACAACGCCTAGGACGATCCTTTCTCCCAAATTTACTTCGATAAATAGGTATTCACAACACGAGTCAAGCGAGGATGTGGATTGACAGATGACTTTATACGAAATGTGGCTTTTCAGATATATGGCGACACCGCCACCAGCCCTTCCAAGGCGATCATTTCTTATGAGTATATAACCCGGAACGGAGAAACATGTGGATTGTAAAGAAGGTTTTAGCCAAGATTCAGAGATTAAGACTGCATGAACGTTAGGTTGATTAAAAGTGGTATAAAAGTCGGAAAAATGACCGGGAATACTTTGGGCATTAATATGACATATGTTAAAGTTCTTGTGAAGGAGTGCGAATTCTCTCGATAAAATCCCATCAAGTGACAAACTGGAATTATCTAAGCTGCAAAACGAATTATCATCATCACAACTCAGAGCTGAATGGAATGAATCAATACTTGAATCCATATAAAAATAAAAAATATATATATAAAAAATAAATATAAATTAATGTAAATACTATGTATATAATATAAAAAAATACTAAAATAATACTAAGAAATGAAATATAAAAGAATTCAAAGTAAATAAGTACTTAAATATTAAAAATAAGCAAAATAATAATATTATATATAAAAAGATATATTTTTAAATATATATAAAACAAAATAATATACAGAAAATAATATATATCAAAAGACTACGAAAATGTACCATTTTTACACCCACCAGCATAGCTATTACACACAATTTGCCTAGTTTAAAAAATATATCTAATATAAAAATTTACAACAATAAGGAAACATACCAAGGTGCCACATTCATGCCAATTACTTTTACAATAAAGCAAAACTAAAAAGTTATAATATAAAAAATATTCTATACACTTATCCGAACGTAAATGCCATGACGGTGACATCTGTCAATTGTGTAAAATGAATAAAGCCAAAACAACAGCATTCAACTACAATTAAATTTAGTTATGACATGATATGTTCAAATCGTTGTAGTTAAATATCTAAATTCAACTAAAAATAAAAAAAAGGAAAGTGATTTTAAAGTTAATATCATTGTAAACATAAAAAAAAACAATAATAAACTAAATGAGAGTGGATAATTGAATATTATGTGAATTGAGAACATTAACTACAGTGGCAAGGGTTATATGACAACAATACTAAACAATCAATAATAAAATACTTATAAAAATCATATGAAGTGAAAATAAAAAGTGATTTTGGCGTTAAATAAACATTGTAACCAAAAAGATTAAGCAAGATAACTAAATAAGAGTGGTTAATTGGATATTATATAAATTGAAAAACATTAAATAAAGTGAAAAGGACTATATACAAACATTGCTAAACATGCAATAATACATTACATTTAAAGATCATATGAAGTGAAAAAAAAAAAGAACAATACTAGTAGATTGCCGAAAAACAACATGCTGAATCAAATCACTTTTTTATATTGCGTTTAGGACGACTAGTTAACGTTGAAGGAGCTGCTCTTACTTTTGAGGCAATATTCACACGACCAGGGCCTGCGGGTGACAACTGGACCCCAGGGAGTCCAGGAATGCTGTCTAATTCCGTTTTATTATTAATGCGGTGTCGAGATCCATCAGGTCCAATTATATAGACAGCACCATCCTTGGTCCAACAGTTGGATATGCCAACACGTTCTCTAGCAGCCATGAAAATGTCATGCCTAGATTTTATAAGAAATTCTGATATTGTAAAGCTAGAACCCTTTAATTTTGTTTTGGCATACCAAACTTTATTCCTAACTGATAGCTGTTTAAATTTAATGAGGACGGCCCGGTGTTTATCACCCTTGAAGCTGCCAATACGGTGACAACGGCTGATATCTTCAACATTGAAATCAGGCAGGTGTAAGCGGTCAGACAAGGACTTAACTATCATAGTAGTAATATCTTCTGATTTGGCTTCCGGAACACCATGAACCAAGAGAATCTTTTTTCTGCTGTACATTTCTAGACGATCCTGTTGCTCACTAAGGCATTTTACTTGGAGCTGGAGATTATCGAGAGCAGAAAGGATAAATGTCCTAAATGTACTAAATTGAGCGGCCAGGCTTGAGGTTGGACTTGTAGTAGGGGCAGTTGTAATGAGATTCTTCTGGAATTCAGCCATTGTGGAATTGAAATGTAGGGCCAGGTCATTGATCGATTGCTTGATGGAATCCATAGTGTGACAGTTAAGATTAAAGTTGAATTTTTCAAACACTTTGTGGCAAGAGAACGCAAAGAGAACTAGTTGATGGAGTAGTAGCTGGTGGAATAATTGTTTTTAGCACATTTCCGGTACACAAACACTGTTAAAACTATTTTTATTTTCAAATATAAAGAGGAGCTAACAAAAGTATGTGTTGATTATTTGTGCACCTACCCACAAAAAAAAAGTATGAATCTAACTTAACATTCAACGCCTCGTTTTCTAACGGAAAGTGATGAAAATGAACGGAGTGTCACTAGATTGTCTTTGACTTTTGTTATCTTTGTCCTGTGCGGGAAAAAAAGTGAAGCTGAAAAAAAACTTTTCTTTCACGTTTAGAGATTACATTGACATTGATATTCGAACTCACAACCGTCTTGTACGAACGGACACATTCTAGCGCCTGACAGATAACGCACATCCAAAATTATTGGGCTTAGAAAGCTCAAGTTTGGTATGTATACAGTCTCGAAGAACACAAAAAAACGATTAAAAAATTATTAGCTCTAATTTCTACTGAGTTTCTTCTTTGAGTTTTATAATATCTACTTCTTTGAGTTTTATAATATTTCATGCAAACAAAGTTACGGTAAATAACTTGTTATAAAAGTAACGCACAAAAAAAACTGAAATCTAAATTGATACAGCCAACAAATTTCACCGGACTAATTAATATTTGCTAATTAATGTAATACGAGAGCGCGTGACGTAACCCGACTCTCGCTTTACAATAATCGTAATTCGTAACAGACTGCAATTCGTCTTAAACCGCAATTAATGTTATAAATTAATTCTTTACTAACTTTTTACCGTGTCTTTGTCTGTTTTAACCTCAAAATTAAATAATTGATATTTACATTTCATACTAGCGATACGCAATACGTCTTCGCCAAGTGAACCACGCAACCACAGCTGTTTCGTTTTATTGCAATTTCTTAAGGTATTTCTTTGAAAAATAAAGTAGCCTATATTTAATCCTAGTTCTTCAATTATATTCATCCCAATTTCATCCTTATTCGATTAGCCCTGAAAGCTTAATGGATAGACAGACAGACAGATATATAGACAGGCTTCCGCGCTTATAATATTAGTACGGATATATAATTATCGTTAATCCATATTTACTTATAATCAATATGGCATCGTCATCAGTAAGCTATCGTGGGGCAGTATGATAGTGTCTGACTGTAGCCGCGAATGGTTGTGTGTTCGATTCCCACTAATTGGATGAAATGATTATATTTTATTTACTTTCTTCATTCTACTCTGATGAAGAAAAGAGAAAAATAAATGTTCGGATGGCTGTTTACGACGATTATGCGAACAAAATATAGGAAATTATGACACTTAACATAATTATACGACTATAAGGTAATAACTTAAACTAATTTATTTTTTCATGTCCATATTTATAATAAAAAGCAGTATTATTCTAAAAATAGGCCACCACATTCTGGCCAAGTAGATATTTGTCAGCTCTAAGCAACTACAGAGTTCTTAAGATTAAAAATAGTACATAAATATAATCATAAATATAAAGTAACACAAGACAGAAATCATTTTAAATATATTCCCAACGAACTATGCCTACGTGAATCTGTAAAAGGATATTGTTTTTAGGGGCCGGCCAGTCGTCGCGCATTGGTACGAAAGTGTGACTGTAAGTGACTGGTTATGGGTTCGATTCCCACTCGAGGAGTGGAAATATTTAATATTTCCATTTCCTCCGCCCTGGTATTAGAGGTAAAGCGTGGCGTTTAGGCACTTTACACGCAATGCCTCAGAATTCGGCGGTGCGTGGGGAACGGAGTGTCTTAACAATAGGTTCCTTCTAGCGTGAAGCTAAAAAAAATATTGTTTTCCAAATTTCAAGGGTTTTTAACATTTACTTCTCAATTTTTTCGTTAATATTCATTAAAGGCACGACACTTTAGTCAAATTACTATTTTTATTAAAGGCACATCATTATTGTCTAGTCAAATATGTTCTAGACTACGATATCGATCAATAGCTAGTTATTTTCCAAGCAATTTTATAGGCCGTTATTATTATAAGAAATGAGCAACTATAATATATTGTTTTCTTTATACATATAATAAAAATGTAACTGATCGCTGTCTGTACATCAAAGATATATGAGAAAAAATGTTATTGGGGGTATTGATCAAGGTAATAGAACTCAACACGACGATTTTTCCTTCTTTTTTCTTTTTGTTTGTCTGTGAATTTGTGCACGCTAATCTCAGAAACGGCTTAACCGATTAAGATACAGTTTTGAGTATTGTATTTCTATAAAATTCCCTTAAAATTTAGTTTTTATTATTTTTCAATCGGTCCACAAATAAAAAAAAGTTACAACATTTTACCATATGTCGTGGGCGGTCGAAGAATCGAAATAAGTGGTTATACCAATATCAATAATCGATCCTTATCTAAAAATGCTGTCTTAGGTTGATCTAGTATTCATTGTTTTGAGTAAAGTAAAGGTTGAATATGCACTCCTTCGATTGGTCATTTACTTTACTCAACAAATTATTGCCAAATTTATCTTTGCATTTAGGTTGCAGTTTATTAGATTGGGATCGATTATTGATATTAGACGAGAGTTGTATAAAATACACTTAGAAAACCTATAAAAAGTTGAAACGCAGCGGGATTCGAGCAACAAAAATAAGTTGTGATAAAGCGTATAAGAATTTCGACACAGTTGGTAGTAGAACGTATGGTTCAGCGGTGTGAGCGCCTGGACGGTATTCAGGAGTCGCGGGTTCGGATCCCACTTCGTTTCAAACTTTTTTTTTATAGCTTCACGCTATATCCCGCACACAGCAGGGTACGCAGAGGGAACCTAGTGTTAAGACATTCCGTTCCCCACTTTCCGCCGAATTCGGAGGCGTTGCGTGTTAAGTGGCGAAACTTACCGCAGCGCTTTACCTCTGATACCAGAGCGAAGAAATGAAAATATTACATATTTCCACTCCTCGAGTCGGAATCGAACCCACCCCTAGTCGTTTACAGTTACACGTTCGTGTCACTGCGCCACGACTGGCCCCTAAACTTTTATACGTTTTCTAAATGTCTTTTCCAATTTTCCTAAGTGTGGAAAGTGTTAATTTTAAAAATGTTTAAAAGAGAGTTTAGCGGCGAAGCCGCGAGCGGTCGCTAGTTAATAATACATACGTAATTTGCAGTCACATGAGCCAATCAGCCAGTTCATGGAACACGATTGATGTCACGGGACCGGTGAATTGTGCTCGGCGACAATCATGTCAATGGAATTGTTTTGTTTTTTCACACTAAATTAACACTATGTAAAAGATATTTATTGCTATTTCTATCAATATAAATTGTCATTAATATCTTTTAGTATTGTAATTTAACGTATAGCTTCACGCTGCCTTTTGTCATTTTTTTTTAGCTTCACGCTGTATCCCGCACATAGCAGGGTAGGCAGAGCGAACCTAGTGCTAATACACTCCATTCCCCATGCATCGCCGAATTCTGGAGGCATTGCGTATTAAGTGGCGGAACCTAACGCCGCACTTTGCCTCAACACCTGGCGAATAAAATGAAAACATTAAATATTTGCACTTCTCGAGTGAGAATCGAACCCACAACCGGTCGCTTTACCCGGCCCTCTCATTTAACAATAGAGACAATTTAGTGTTAAGACACTTTGCTCCGCTTTTCGCCATAAGTAACATATTGCGCGCTGAGTGGCAGGACTAACGTTCTGTTTCATCTTGCCAACGAGGAAATGTAAATAATTTATATAACCATCCATATGACCGTAAAAACCATTAGTTAGGTTAAATATCCTATCGAAGGAACGATTTATTTAAAATACTTAACATATGAAGAATATAATTGAAAGTCTTTTAAAAATATACTCATTATCTTCATATGTTGGGGCCAGTCGTGGCGCAGTGGCACAAGCGTGTGACTGAAAACGACTGGTTGTGGGGTCGATTCAGAATATTATTAATATATATAATATTTCCATTTTCTTCGCTCTGGTATCGAGGCAAAGCGCGGCGTTAAGTTCCGCCACTTAACACGCAATACCTCCGAATTCGGAAAGTGGGGAATGGAGTGTCTTAACACTAGGTTCCCTCTGTCTACCCTGCTGTGTGCGGGATAAAGCGTGAAGTTAAAAAAAAAGAGAAAAATTATCTTCATGCTATTGAAATTACATGTTAAAATCCTGTTTTGCCAATATTTAGGCAACTTGCCTGAGTCATTTTTTGCCTTAATCTGGTCGTCCTTTGAGCATATGAACGGACAGGTGGGACAGGCAAGCAGGTGTGTGGATTGGTGCCATAGTTATGAGATGTTCTTGAACAATCTCATCACATATACAGCTAACTATGTATGATCATCTAAAATAAAATGTAAAAGTATATATAAAATTCCGGTTTAATGGGCTAAGAATATATAATTCAAAATTTAATTGCATGATTCCATCCTAAATTGCCATACGTAAGTTAAACAAAAGCTTGTTTAAAAATAAGAATTTCCACTATTATATATCTTATCTTATCCTTACTAACTATATAAGTTATATATTCAAAAAAAGACTTTTTAAATTGTTATAAATATTTAAATACAACATAGAAAAAGCAACAATAATAAAAAACATCTTACTCTAAAATAATTCAAAATGATAATCAAACAATCTATATGCGTAGTCTTTGTACCAACTTCCTGTCATATACGCTCAACAAATACCTTAAAGCCATCCTTAGTCATTGAAAATAAGCTTTATAAATATTTATGCCAAAGTTCATTGTCTGAAATATTATTTAAAAGTTAAAGGAAATGTGCCATCGATGTAGAATAAATTTTAATTTTTAATGGTTTTTATACTTCACGCCATGACGACTCGAGGAACTTATCATAGCAACTGATTCTATGTTTTGTTGTGTAGGTAGAGAAAGAAGCTCGGAAAAGGAGAGCTAGTCTTAATGAGCATTATACAGGGACTTTTTTTTACCTTTACTATGACTATACTTAGGTCATAAGTCCCGAACACAGGTCCAAGTTTCGTAACGCTAGGCACAGTCCATTGAAACTAAAAAGTTTCTTCTGATATAAAAAAATATATTTTCCGTGTACTTACATAAGCCACTCGTTTCCACCGCCCAGTAAGTAACAAATGGATGGTAAGTAAATAATTGATGTAGAATCGTGCGCGAACACGAAAAAAACAATAAACATCAACTATTTTTTTATCTACTTATACTATATGTACTATAAAAAAATAATTAAAAAGTTGTGTCTGTACATTGAAAGGTGATTTTAAAATTATTGTTATTTTTTCTCTCTATTAAGACTAAATGGAGCACCGAGTACTCACCCGAATTCTGTCAGAAATCCGAGAAACAAATCACACTACTATCATTTTTTTCTCATATTTTTGAGTCTAAATTTGAATGTCAACGAGTGGCAATTAAAGTAGTAGATATATCATAGTCATAAATGCCACGTAAACGAAATGGCGGGCCACCACTAATTAAGAATAAACTTGTTGTAATTAATGAAGCCAGAAGTAATGTATATGAGTAACTTAGTTTATATTTATATCCTTCAAAAATGTACCTTTACTCTTTTTCTTGTTAGTCGGAGAGGACCTAGTGTCAAGACACTCTACCTTCTTCTACTTCTACCTTCCACTCTCCACCCCAAATCGAGACATTACGTGTTGAGTGGCGAAAGTCAACGCCGCGCTTTGCCTTAGGTACCAAAGAGAAGAAACGAAAATTTATATGTAATCATTCTGTCGAGTGGAATCGGAAGCCACAGCCCACCTTTTAACCTATCTCTTATTCTCAATTCCTACTATAACCTATAATATTTAGATAATGGATTTGAAGCTGTTACATCCGTATCTGATATAAATTATTACTACTGTATCAAGAGATGGTATAATAAATAAATACTCAGTTCATGTTATGTTATGACAAGATGACAATGAACGTAAAGTGGTTATTCTGCCAAAATAATCAAGTATAGCGGAACGAGTGAATTACACTCGTAAAATGGCTGACGGCAATTAGAATGGATGCATGCCTCACTGCGCCCCACACCGATTTTTTTAGGGTTGTCATGAAACATATATTTATGAAAAAATAAAAATAACAGTGTTCACAATTATTACTAGAACTTAAATTAGCTACAATTTTCACTAAATATTTATGGATGCGACTGTCGCCGTACTAGGAAACCTGTATTACGACGTACAGTACCAACCCCTTAGACTTTTTGATTCTGTAAAAGTATATTATATATAATAATAAAAGGGAATGACTATGACTTAAAGTTATAATTAACATTCATCATTTATTGTTTATTACGTTTATTCATTTGCTTTTAAGTCGAATTAAGAACCGATGAAGTTTTGAAGACAGGTTAGTACTTTTTACTTTATATGACATATAATTATTTTTAAATGTGTTTGTTTTATAATTAAATTTAATTTATTGTAGATACCTATATTATTTCACTGTGCTTTTTAGATAAAAATAATGTGTGCAGTTTGCATGAGTTTGTACGTAAGCAAAATATAATATAGGTAATTAGGCTTTGTACGCCCAGGCCTCAGGACGTACAGGTAGGGGTATACAATAAAAAAGTTTTATTCAAATAGTTCCAGAGACTAGTATTTAAAAATCTATAATGTAACTACAAAAAACATATGTAGGTAGATTTAATAATCACAGATACATTGTTTTTATGACATTACATGTTATTAATTTTACCAATAAGCTAAAGGTTTCAATCTAAAAAAAAATGCAACGAGACTTATTAAGAAAATTAAGTTATTTTTGGCAGCCCTGTGTTCCGAATTATGCAAAACCTGATACTGAACTTGTTATATCACCGTCTCGCTCCAAAATCCGGCCTCAAACATCGTTTCCGGCAGACGAGTTCGTGTTATAATAATAATAAAATATTATATTTTATGGAGCAACATTATAAGTTATGACGCCATCGTGGTAGAGTGGTATAATGTCTGACTTTACACACAATCGTTGTGGGTTCGATTCTTCTTGGGGTTTTTTCATATTGCCGATCTGGTAAAGTAGTCGCCTATAATTTTGTGACCAATACGCAATTATTATACAATTATACAACAAACACGCAATTATTAAGACAGTCAAAAATGTGCTTAAAAATCTATTTAGCTCTTATTATTTTCTAGTACTTTTTCACGTCCATGTTTTTTCTCGTATAGCTGGATATTGAGAGAGAATCAAGTGTAAGAACACTCCGTTCTCCACTTACCGGCCACGTTCAACACAAGACACTTAACATGTATTAAGTGGCTGAACAGAACACAGAAGAACAAGGAGACAGAAGCTTTGCTTTAACTTGTAGCAGGGATAAGAAAAGAAAATCATTAAAATATAATCATTAACGTCAACCAAGTGGGGATCAAACCCACAACCAATTGCGTTTACGTCAGACACTATCTCACTGCGCCACGATGGCTTCTACATTTATATAATTGTTTTAATGGACTTATATTTATTTTATTTAAAACATTTCTAAGGCATTATTATAAAACAAATTTGGTTTTCAAAATTTATTCTCTTTGTCAACTTTAACTGTACGTAATTTCATGCTCTTCTGGCCTTATATTTTAGTACTAAAATATAAGGCGAGATTTCAAAGTGAGTCTTTAGACTCTAAAGTTTTCTATCTACGAGTATATTTATTAATTTTTAGTATTTTCACCAGATCTCAGTCAACGTAAAATAAATCTACCAAAAACACATCTGCATTTTTATCTTATCTGCACGTGACAGCACTTAAGGTTAAGTAGCTGAGTTATTTGATGAAAAATAAACGTAAAGGCCAAAATACGAGGGAAAAGATAAAATATACAAATAAAATTAAATGTGTGAGAAATAGCTATTTACAATTTCGCTCGTCCTCTCACATAGTTGGATAAAGGAAAATAATCTAGTGTTAGGACACTCCGTTCCCCACTTTCTGCTTGTATTCGAGACGCTACGTGTTGAATGGGGAAACTCAACGCTGCCCTTTTTCTTGTTATTCATTTGTTACCTCTCTTAAATTATTTATTTATTGTTAGATCTACTATATTGGGACCAGTCGTGGCGCAGTGGCACAAAGAGTGACTGTAAATCGACCGGTTGTGGGTTCGATTCCCACTCGAGGAGTCGAAATATTTAATATTTCCATTTTCATCGCTCTGGTGTCGAGGCATAGTGCGGCGTTAAGTTTCGCCACTTAGGACGCAAAGCCTCCGAATTCGGCAGAAAGTGAGGAACGGAGTGTCTTAACACTATGTTCCGGCTGTTTATGTACATTTACGTACGCGTTGCCATAGCGACGTGTGTTTACCCCTCAATGGGGTTGCTAGTTATAATAAAATGACAAAAGTAATCATTGGAAAATAGACTTGCAAATATATAAATTATCTACTACTGAGAATCGAAATGCAGTGGTGTAGTCTGGAATATTTGAAGATTGATCAATAATTAAGAATGGCCAGTCGTGGCCCAGTGGCATAAGCGTGTGACTGTAAACGACTGGTTGTGGGTTCGATTCCCACTCGAGGGGTGGAAATTATATTTCCATTTTCTTCGCTCTGGTGTCGAGGTAAAGCGCGGCGTTAAGTTCCGCCACTTAACACGCAAGCCTCCGAATTCGGCGGAAAGTGGGGAACGGAGTGTCTTAACACTAGGTTCCCTCTGCCTACCCTGCTATGTGCGGGATACAGCGTGAAGATAAAAAAAAAAAAAAAAAAATATGAATAAAGAACAGAATCTGAAACCGGTACATAAAGCGAAAACTTAATAAATATAAAACTTTCAAGTTAACAAGCCTATTTACGATATAAATATTGAGACCATTTCTGCAAAAACTTGGATGCCTGGTAGTAGATTGTAGAAGTCTTGATATAAAAATGTCACTATAATCGAGATACACGAGTATAACCTGTTGTTTTGACTTAGTTTCAAGTAAAGCTACAGTATTATGCAACTAGAAAAACCACAACTTTCATTCCTTGAACTAGAGCGAATTATAAAAAAAATTAAAAGGCGTAGTGGGCAGAACATGGATGGTTTCTATAAGGTACAAATGCCGCTAAGTTCAATTTTTAGGCCAAAAAGTGTTTTCCTATTCTTATATTGTGAATTATACTTTAAAACACTGGAAGTAGCTAATAGCAACTGTCCTTCACTTTATATATTTTTCTTCATAAATTTTGAATGATAACAGTTTATTTGACATGCGAAGATCATATTGTAATCTTTGATATAGAATAATTAAAAACTAGACTTTTTTCCAACACGCCGATTTTTTCCGGATAGATAGGATTTCGATTTCCGTTTAAACCTAAGAAATTGTCATTTAAGAGGTGAAATTCAAGATTGCTTTGTATCTTATCACCAGAGCGGAGATTCCTAATACATTTAAATATAATTTAAATGTAATCATTACCCCGAGTATAAATAGAACAAAATTTTTACTTATTCAGTGAGACGCTTTCAAACTAAACGGAGTCTCTTGACGCTAAGTTCTCTCTGTCTATCCAGCTATGCGAGAAAAAACATACAGGTAATAAAAAAAACTATAACAATTTTCAAAACAATATTTCAACAAATCTAACCAATAACATATACACATAGCAAGTAATAGATATAAAACGTTTAACACAAAAGCCATAATGGCCATTACAAAGCCTTGATAGAGACCTTCCGTGAGGAAGCACGCGCCGATGCATTCCGACACACGCAACGGTGCTAAAAGTAAAAATATATCTTATTGCCTTAAATTAAAGTTTAATTTGAATTGTATTTATCTATAGGGTTTATTTAATAAAAAATGTGATTGAACGGTCTTTGTAAATTACTTATATGTGAGGCACAAACTTTTTGCTTCTTTTTATGAAAATTACGTAGCGAAAGAGTATTTCATTTGGCACAGTTATAGTTTATAAAGAGAATTAATACATAATAATAATATTCTTTTTAAATAATGCACAAAAACAAAACTATATTAATAGTAAAAATATAAGTATAAACGAGCTTGGCTGTGTATTTTTTTATAGTCTAACTTAGCTAAATGAACTTATCGCCCTCGAAACTTCCGCACATTCGATTTCACGAAAATCTTTTGAGCTGTTTGGGAGATTAATAATATAATAAATGTATTGATATACCCAAGCCCCTGTCTTTCTTACTCGTTGACTGTTCTATAAAGTATCATAGATATTACTAAAGCAATGCGTGTTTAACGCGTCAAGGAGACATTTAAGAAATACTAATGTGTTACTAACAGTATTCTCCCGAGTGACAAAAGCCTATCAGAGACTTTATCATTATTTTGTTATATTAAGTTACACATGTCCATGGACACGTTTCAGAGCCTTTTTATTCTGAATTTTTAATAACTTTGATTTTACATGTTATATTGTTATTGTTAAATCTACGTAGGTACATAATATCTTTAGAAGAAGTTATAAAGCCTGAGCTTAAATAACCCTGACCAATATCTCTAAACTGTTGTGCAGACTGGAGGAGCCCTTTCAAAGTCATATTTTATTTGATTATTATTATATTAATACAGAACAAAAAAAAATTGAGTCAATATTTTAAACAAAAATCATACGGCGACTCGATTACAAAATTTAGCAAAATTAATGTTTATATAGGATCCAGTCGAGGCGCAGTGGCACAGACGTGGGACTTCAAACGACTGGTTGTGGGTTCGATTCCCACTTGAGGAGTGGAAATATTTAATATTTCCTTCTTCTTCGCTCTGGTACCAATGCAAAGCGCGGCATTAAGTTTCGCCACTTATCGTGCAACGCCTCCAAAATTCGGCGGTGCGTGGGGAATGGAGTGTCTTAAAACTGAGTTCCCTCTGCCTACGCTGCTGTGTGCGCGATACAGCGTCAAGCTTATGTTTATATGAAAGCTTATGAAAATATGCGGAGAGATTTATTTTATAATATTTTCTTCAGGATTAATAAAAAACATTCACACACTACTATGTCTTCGATATGTACACCAGTTTCATGCTATAAAAATATTGTATCATCGTCAGATTCGGACACGTTGCAAATTTTAACCAAGGGCTTCATTTCGATTAACTGAAGAGTCTGTTCTGTGGCAGTTAGTATGAGTCAATTGTAGTTTTGTCCGAACGCGTACAAATCTCATTTAGGTCCTTGACAAATTTTAAAATTAATAAATTTATCTTTATTTATTTGGGGCCAGTCGTGGCGCAGTGGCACATACGTGTGACTGTAAACGACTGGTTGTGGGTTCGATTCCCACTTGAGGAGTGGAAATATTTCATTCTTCCATTTTCTTCGCTCTGGTACCGAGGCAAAGCGCGGCGTTAAGTTTCGCCACTTATCCGCAATGCCTCCAAAATTCGGCGGAAAGTGTTAAACGGAGTGTCTGCTACCCTGCTGTGTACGGGATATAGCGTGAAGCTAAAAAAAATCTCTATTTAAAAGGTATAAGAAGCAGTAACTGTTTAGTAGGAGGTATGAAGACGTGTAAAGCCGAAGTGCAATATACTATATACCAAGTACATATATGATGTAAACATACCTTCATACATCCATATCATGTTTTGTAAGCATGTAAGTAAGCTGCAAAAATGCGGGTAATTTAAAGTTATCTTACACCTAACAAGCAACTTATCTAATGAATTCTTATCACGTGTAACACTTGGCAAACATTACAGACGCCTCTACCATTAAACTCGATGTACGCTAGCGAGTGAGTAAAACACTCAGAACGAACGTATTTTCGTAATAGATATAAAACATAAGCTACTTAAGAAACTGTTTATGTTATCTTATAAAATTCAAAAATAAATATTTCAATATTTTTAAAATGTAGACGAATATCTATGAAAAAGACGAAGTTAATTGTTTAAAATCACATATGATACACGCAGCTGTTGCTTCATCATTTTCTTGATTTAAACTTGACTGCCTCGTGTCTAGACACATGATTTCTTAGCTAAAAACTCTCTTTAAGTATTCTGTATTGTTCAGGAAATTTCTTAATAAGATAATGAACCTATCAGTAGCTAAAGTAAGGCGACGTTTAAATACCTATTGAAAATCTATAGTCCCTCGACAAATTATTTACAAAAGCTAAACCAAAGAGAGTTGTGATATATGAATACTTCGTCTTCACTAAACTAAACCTTACTCGAGTTATACATTTATTTCGACATAATCGTTACTACAGTAGTAACGTTTACCTCAACGGTAATAAATACACCATAGTAATGAAACTGTGCGATATCTAGTGCGTACACACCGTTAACGTTTATTCAGGTGAAACGGAACGTAGTAACAGAACGTGGGAAGTAGAGTGGACCATGAAAGCCATGCTTATTAAAATCAAACCCTTATCTAATTATTAGAAAGTATCCAAATATAATTAGCTAGTAATGACACTTAGGAATCAATTTCAATAACAATGCAGAACAATGTACTATAAGTAGACTGACACGTTTAAAAAAAATGGGAAATCATGTAGCGCATAGTGGCGGCCATAATATTGAAATAGGAAAAAGCCATGGTTACGAGTTCGATCTCTGCTTAAAAATTATTATTTTCCCGCTTTACTAGGAGGGAGCGCGGCGTTAAACTCCATCACTCTATACGCAATATCTCGAATTCGGACTGAAAAATAAGACTTCGGCCGGAGTAATTTACTCGTAACTCTGGATCCTCTTTGTCTACTGCAGGATAAAATGTGGAGTTGTTTCTTTATTGTTTCAAAAAGCCTATAGTATACTTTTAGAATATCTTATTAATATCAGTTGTTTAAGTTTTAGTTAAGTAATCTTTGGAAAGTCGTCGTCGTAGTCGCCGTTATATTACTGGACTGCCTAACATTACATCCACGAGCCGCCCTTATTATTATAACGATTTATTATTCGAGTCTATATCGTATTATAATTAATATGATCGCAAAGCGGGATAGTTGTTTTAGCGACGTGTATTTTACACAACAACGCCGCCTCTGATATCTGTTAACCTACGAAAAGTGAAAAACATTGTAAATTATCAATAAAATCAATCTACCTACTAAATAATGCTAGAAGTTCGTCCGATTTTTACTAAATGTGTATGTATGTGAACACGGTACATATACAAAAATAACATTTTATACAATTTTTGTCCCTCCATCTGTTTGTCCTCTGAAATTGCTGACCTCCATTGGCAGATACCTAATATAAACGGGAGTAAGTTAGCCCTCTTTTATTTCAGAATTAACTACTATTTTTTTTACATTCCACGAGGCACAGCTAGTATTATATACAACAAGCTTACATAAATACAACCAAGTGCTTCATATTACTCGAAAATAAATGATGTCTTCCTGCCGTGTTTTTCATTTATACAAGCGTTACATACTAGAAGAAACTCGTTAATTACGTAAACAGCCATAAAATTATGTAAAATTAAATATAACTGTGCAGCATATAATATTCGAATCCTTACATTTGGCTCGTTTTTCTAGTTTAAGAATTATCTAATCATAAATGTTTCAAATGTTGCATATCTTTTGCATAAGTTAAATATTTAAAGTTAAATTAATATCTTGTTTTCGAATGATTTTTTAGATTTTCTTCTATCTTATGATTTTACGATTATTACACACTAGCGGCCCGCTCGCGGCTTCGCCGCGTGAACTATTTCGTTATATTACAATCCTCGGGGGCGCATTTTTACAAAATAATGTAGCTTATGTTTAAGCTTAGATTATTAACTATATTTATTCCAAAATTCATTACAATTGGTCAAGTAGTTTAGATTTTTCATATAAACTTTCATATTAAAATAGGGGATTTCAACCCTATTAAGGTTGATTTTTGAAAAAATAAGTAGCCTATGTTAGACCCAGTCACATTTACTACTTTCATTCTAAATTTCATCCATATCGGACCGGTAGATTAGCTGTGAAAGCGTGACTGACAAACACACTGACTTTCGCATTTTTACGATTATTACACATTAGTTCGCGTATATTATTGATAGTCAAAGTTCACACTGTCAGCTCTCGCGTAGGCCTGGAAATGAGCTTACAGAAAACCAAAGTCATGACCAAGGAGGTGCTACTCGAGTACGTATATAGTTGTATTTACCTTGGTAAACAAATTTCCTTCAAAAAAAACGCAATATACAGGAAGTAATCAGAAGAGTAGCTGTTACATGTGAAAAGAACTGGACTCAAAAAGAGATTTTCAAATCTAAATTATCATTTAAATTCAAGAAGATGGTTCTAGAAACGGTAATTTGAACCTGTTTCACCTACGGTTGCCAAACATGGAGCTACAACGACAAGGTACGATAAAAAATTCAGACTACGCAGAGGGCAATGGAAAGGAGTTGCTTAAGCATAAAATTAAGGGACAAAGTGAGAAACACAGAAATTAGAAAAATAGCTAAGTCCTACCCAGCTGCGTGCGGGATATAGCGTGAAGCTATAAAAAAAACTAAGGTAAAGGATGCTCTACATTTCGTTTAAAGCCTGAAATGGAAGTGGGCTGGGCGTGTAGCGAGATACGATGACAATCGTTGGACGAACAACCGCATGACATGAGAAACAGAGGCCGCCCGTACGCGCGGTGGCAGGATGCAGGAAGAGAATGGTTAACTGTTGCCAAAGAAAGAGATAAATGGAATTTTTTGGTGGAAGCTTTTACCCTGTAGGGCTCCACATCGCAAATACAAGCTCGAACCCATTTACCATAATTTAAAAAAAATTAAAGTGCAATTCCATATTAAATTAAATCAATATATATTTTTAACTTTGTAATTTAATCGTGAAGTAAAAATTTTTTTATTTTTATTTTTTATAATTGGTAGTCTTCCTGTAACTACGGACTACTGTAAAATGTTCGATACGTCGGTTTTTTTTAAGTGTATTTACGAATAAAGATAATAGATGAATCCGGTTAAAAATAAATTTATTACAAAGTATCCGGTTAAAAATTTGGCTCAGACGCGGCGTAGGGGCACATAGTGTGAATAGCGACTGCTTGCGAGTTCGATTCCCACTCTAGGAGCGGAAACATTCAAAGCTCAACACCGCGCCTTTTATATCAGAGCGGAGAAATAAAAATAATACATTTCTATGTCCTATATCTATAACCGATTTTAAAAATATTAATTAAAGAGGCAAATCGTGGCGCAGGGACACAAATTGTAAATGGTTGTGAGTTATATTCCCACTCGACGAATTAAAAAAAATGGAATTATAACTAAGTAGGTACTGTATTTAAATTTACTTTACCTTCTGGACTACAAATCAGTTAGAAAAATGAAGATTTAAAGATTAGCCACGTTTTCCGTTAAAATGTAAATATTCTGATTCGGTTGTGACTATAAATAGTTAACAATGTATTATGTATAGCTTAACATGCCTTTCAAGCTTTGCTTAAATGTTGTCGTCCATCACACTCTTAGCTTTTTAAATAAATATTTACTTAACTTAAGACTATGGAGAAAGTAGTGTCTTGAAACTATGTTCTGTCTGTCTACCCTGCTATGCGACGAAAAGCGTAATGCTGAATAAAAAATCAAATAATAATGTATGAATTGTGTATCCATAGTTATATTATAAATGCGAATGTCTATGTGTTTGTTTGTCACGCTTTCACGGCTAATCTACTGTTCCGATTTGGATGGAATTTAGAATGAAAATAGTAAAAATGACTGGGCTAACATAAGCTACTTAGTTTTCCAAAAATCAACCTTGAAAGGGTTGAAATAGACGATGAAAGTTTATATGAAAAATGTACACCGCTTGACCGATTGTAACGAATTTTGGCATGTATATAGTTGATAATCCAAGGTTAAACATAGGCTACTTTATTTTTCAAAAATCCACCACCGAGGGTTGCAATATACCAAAACAGCCACTCAGATTACTTAGCCACACAGATCACCACTAGTTATATTAGAGGGCCACTAGTTATATTATACAAACATTAACAGGTAGTTCTCCCGAAGCTGCGTAAACTGCGCGTTGGCTTAATAACGCACATGTTTAACACTTTATATAAAAGTGTACCTATATCAGACAAATGATAATTCGTATAGTGTACAACACTTATTCTATTAATCCAATTAATAAAAATATTATCTTACTACCTTTCTTCTCCATATCAACTGTGCATGTATTTTTTATAAAAGTTTTTATGTATTCTTAAAAAAGAGAGATCGACAGATTTCCCTCCATTTATTATATAAATAAATACATATAAATTTTATAGCTACGATTATTAAATACTAATTTTAAATACAAAAATAGAAAAATTGTAATGATGAGAGAGAGAGAGAAGTGAAAGAGTAATACAGACAGACGAGTTTCTTCCTAACCTGCGCGAAAACAACAAAAAAATATCTAAAAAATGGCCTCTTCTAAAATCTTCTTGTTAAATATTTAAAATCAAGATACAAAATCTAGTCTAAATCTTGTAATGTTACACAAACCTTATTAATTTAAGTGTTTGTTCGTGAGTTATGCGCT
Organism: Dryas iulia moderata; assembly: GCA_019049465.1. Lineage (NCBI taxonomy): Eukaryota > Metazoa > Arthropoda > Insecta > Lepidoptera > Nymphalidae > Dryas > Dryas iulia. Next base: position 11,784,170 of record CM032431.1, on the reverse strand, counting down.
GACACACCTACATTTTTCTCGCACACTATCCTGCTTGTTCTAGAGCCTAGACGGCCTTGGCTTACCTATACGTTTAGAAGTTTTAAATGTATTTCTTTTTGCCAAATCTTGCGAAATATACGAATTAAATTTACCGGTTGTGATAAACTTAATACAGCGATCAAGAGAACTTTGACAAACATTTTAAGGAAAAATGTAGAAAAATGTACGAAGCGAGATTTGAACCAGCACCTCTTAAAGACGTTCTACCACGAATAGATCGCAAAGTTTAGTAGCGGAGCGTTTGGACGGTTTTCAGAAGGAACGTGATCGAATCCACCACCGCGTCCTAATTTTTATAGGTTTTCTAAAAATGATTTTCATCTTTTTAAGTCTTTTTTTTTATGGAATAAAGGAGGCATACGAGCAGACGGCCCACCTGGTGTTAATCTCCTACCACCAAGCTACTGGGTTACCCGCCTTTTACGGGACGCTACCCAGCGGCGGGGGGAATTGTATTTTTAACCCGTCCCGTCCCCCCACGGGTGAGAATAACATTTTATAAAAGTAAAATATATTGCTTATTTTTTATTCAACTTTACATTTTTTCTTGTATAGTACAGTACCCGAATCCGTGATATCTCGCATTTAGGTATTAACGGGTGAGTGGCAGAACTCAACGCTGCTCTTTATTGGTCCACCAGAGCGGAGAAATGAATGCATTTACTTATTTAATCTATATAATTATATGTTGCCATGGTTAGCCGTTATAATGCAATAGTGAACGTTCAATAATGAATTACTGATGAAGGTTATTTAAGTAACCTAAAGTAAACGAAGGTTTTAAAATCTATCTGGTCTTTTTGTCCGGGATGTTTTATGTTGTCTTTAAAATATTAGGGGCCAGTCGTGGTGCAGTGGCACAAAGTGTCACTGTAAAGCGAGTGGTTGTGGGTTCGATTCCCACTCGAGGAGTGAAAATATTTAATATTTCCATTTTCTTCGCTCTGGTGTCGAGGCAAAGCGCGGCGTTAAGTTTCGCCACTTAACACGCAATGCCTCCGAATTCGGCGGAAAGTGGGGAACGGAGTGTCTTAACACTAGGTTCCCTCTGCCTATCCTGCTGTATGCGGGACACAGCGTGAAGCTAAAATATATTATACCACTAAATATGGTAAAAGTAACCACTCGTCTACACATTAAAAGCTGATTATATCGTCTCACCGCAGACAATTTCTCTCGCGCCAAACCGAATTCCTCTCCAAAATGGTGTAAATTAACTCGAAATGCGTTCCATTCGCGCTTCCACCACATTAATCTTACATTTCCCCGCGTCGCCTGTCGCGGTTCGTGTAAAAATTCACTAATTAGCCAATAGAAAGCTAATTTTTTTCACCGATCCGCATCACCGTCGACGAAATTATTTTGTGCGTTAAGTCTTATATATCTTATATATAAAACACAGAGTAGGCTAGTTGTAAAAGTCATTTTTTTATTATTTCTTTTCATATCTTGTTGTAAACAAACATGCAGTGTTTATTGAAATCGGCTTGACTCTTGATCACACAATGTCTCCATTTCGGACGAAAAGTGGAAAACAGAGTGTCTTGACACAAGTTTCTCTCTGACTACACCGCCATGCAGAAAGGCGACAGAAAGGCGAGAAAGAGCTCCACTCCTTGATTTTTCATCTAATGTAGCGAACATATTACGTATTTGTTCGTTTATTAAGATTTCATACGCCAGGGAAACTTATGCAGTTGATGGAGGAGTACGAAAATGAGCTTAAAATGTATTTGGAGAAGACGTGCAGAAACATATGATGATAATTATTATCATAAGAAACAAATATGTTATATGTGTTTGCCATACTCTTTTGTTTTTGCACATGGTAGTGACACACAAGTTGCTACGCAACGCATATTTGCGCGTCAACGACACTACTAATAAATATTTATATTTTTCTATAAAACTGTAATAAGTGTCTGATATAATATAAACAAGATACTTAAGCCTACATAAAAAGAAGTTTTTACAATATTGCAATGCAATGTCAATTAAAAAAATGTTCATCGATTAGGCTAAACAAAACACGACATAATTTCCACCATCCCACACGTAATATCTATCATATCTGCTGAAATGTATATAATGAAGTATCTACAGTAAGTTCTGTAACTTAAAACTGTTTCTATTAACAATACTGAACTAACAAACATACGGATGGAAAAGGTACTATATATCAGTTGTTATTATAATAGTATTAGCATATAATTTGCATCTTAATTGACGTTCGTTTGTATCTTTAAAAATGTTAACAATGAGGTAAATTAACGATTAACTGCCATTAAACTGTCACAAAAACAGTACAAAAGTTAGTGAATTTTTGAATATTAATCAAGATCTAATTTATTACTCTGATCGCGACAAGCATTATGCTTAATTTAGTTTTAATACCCTTTGAAATATGTACCTACCTACTAGCAATCCGCTCGCGGCTTCACAACAAGTTGTCGGTCGCACAACATGAGTATTTCGTATGACTACTTAGTTTTTTTCATTTTTTTAATAATTAAAATTGCCGTAACCTTTTTATTTGTGAAACAATTTAAATAAAACATACACCAAATCTTAAGTGAAGTATACCGAAATATAATAGTCGAAACTCTATTTAACTCCGTTAAGCCATTTCTGAGATGAGCCTGCACAAACGCACAGAAAAACGGATAAACAAAAAAAAAGAATAAATATCATTGTTTTATGTGCTATCACATTAAGGAAAGCTCCTAATAACAATGTTTTTCTTATAGCATTTGCCGTGCACAGACAGCAATCTGTTACATTTTAATTAATTAAATGTATAAATAAAAACCAGGCTTTAAACAGCTCGCTTACTCTATGCTGGTTATATCGATATACTTTATCTGCATTCAGTTTTTGCAAAGAAAGTCTAACACTACATTCCGTTCGCATTTCGTCGAGAAGTCTGAAAGTGAATATCCACAATGAAAGTTGCTAATTAATTTTTTCACGATAAAAATAATTACACTGTCTTATACTAATAATAATTCGTTAGGTTGCAGTTAATTTTTTAAATGGTGTCTAATTAATATTATAATATGTGCAATGCAGTAGCTTAAATTATATTTTATTTTAATATTATAAAAATAATTTAAGTTTTATGTTCTTTTTTTTATAAAGACAAAGACTTAATGACATTCGTATATGATATATGTATGTGGTTGACACTCAAGCGTAACTTTTTTTATATCGTTATTTAGTAGTCATTTTTTAATTTTTTCAGTGATTATATCATAAAATTCATATTTATTAGATGTAATTGTTTAAAAATCTTTTCTATTTTAAATAAAATAAATTAACCGCGGACAATATCGCAAAGATATGTTTTTGTAAACCTCAAATTTGAACACTACTGTAATCCGTGGTGGACCAAAACTTAATCTATTTGAAATAGTTACATCTAAAATATATAAAAAATCGTACACCAAAAATCTTATTCTTTTCTATTTTTATGTGAATTGTGATTGGTCTATTAAAAATATAATAAAACCTTCAGTCGACCACTGTTATTTTCTTTATTTAAGTAATTTCGTATATTATATTGACTCTAATAATACTGAAAATAATTTAAACTTTTTATAACACAACGCTCAAAAAATAAAGGCAGAATAAAGGTCGTTTAATATACAGTAGGAACTATGGATCATTATCTTTGAGCTCAATTAGACCTCTTTAACTATCCACGTTCAAAAGTCCAAGACGAATATATATTTTTACAGGTTTAAATACTTTTATACTTAAAAAAAATAAACTATTAAATAGATTAAAACACACACTTAAGGTGAAATAATTTGTCAATAAATTATCACTATCACCTACTTAAGCGCCGCAATAAGTGTTATTTTAACTTGAACTAAATGAACTAATAAAATATTTTCTACTTTGCTTAAAATATATATTATTTAAATTATTATACCCATTTTATGAAAATTGTTATTTATTGTACTTTATTATTGTTATTTATAAAGTTAGTGCATTATCGATAATCGATTCCTTACTGTTAAATTATATAAATACCCTTAACTACACTTTGCTATTATTTTATAACAGGAATAACAACTTATTTAAATATAGCGTCAAATGTTAAAATATTGTTTTCTGATTTTATTTAACATTTTTATTTTAGTGTTGTAGGGTCTATACATAACTCATTCTCACATTACACTAGTAATTTAGAAATTACAATAATTTGTGTTTTGTTTAAGAGAATTGACATAAGAACTGACATTTGCCAGTGACAGAACAGTAGACGTCATAAAACATGTCATGCGTAAAATGTGATCATTCGTAAATGTGACAATTTCCTCCTTAATGATAAGGAAGAATTTACTACGTACATTAAATAATTTGCTTAATGTAGTCTCCGATAACCTCTTTTGTTTATATTAATTTATTCAACCACGTCTTAAATAAGTTATAATATGTCTGCTGTTCTGTCATTTGTTAAGTCTACGAAGGGTAAAGTGATACTTGGTACAGTAGCGACTCTTCATTTGGCTATTTATTTCGCGAAACCATCGTTCTTCAAGGAAAAGGAGGATAATAAAACCTACGCTGCTCCGCCTAAATATCTGCCGTAGAGACAAACAACCTTGACATTGCGGAAGATAGCTCACGGGCCGACGATAAAGTAAATTGACCATTCATGATTTATAAAAGAACCGCTGTTTCACTAGTTGGTGTCATTCATAAAGGTCTCGTGAGCAACGTAATAATAAGAAACATGAGTAGTTGCAAGCCTCAGGTGTATGTCACTCGTTCTGACATGCCAGAATGTGGTATAGAAATACTTAAAAAACAGTGAGTATGTTTTTATTATTAAAGGATATTACGTATTTTAAAAATAAATTAAATGACATGTTAACTTGAACTTAAGTTTTTATAAGTTCTGTAAGTTAAGTATTAGTTATATAACCATATTATTATGAATTTATTTAAAAAACAGAACAGAACAGTCTGTATACATGACAGACTATATTTACTATCACTTTTATATTACTTTAGATAAGACCTACCCAATGTTTATATATAAGAGTCTTTTGGATATATAACAGAACATTAAGTATATCACATTTATATTTTTTAGATTTGATGTTAAAATGTGGCATTTGCCATCACCAGTTCCGCATGAAGAATTTGTTAAATCAGTTGTTGGAGCCAATGCCATTTTTTGCTGCATACCAGATCAAATAAATAAGGAAGTATTAGATGCCGCAGGTCCTAACCTTAAAGTTGTATCAACATTATCAGTTGGCTATGATCACATAGACTTAGCAGAATGTAAAAAGAGAGGTATTAAAATAGGATACACACTAAATGCGCTGACTGATGCTACCGCTGAATTAACAGTAAGTCATGCAAATTTTACCATATTAGAATTATTGAACTAAATAATATAACAAAGTATAGTTTTGACAAAACTTTAAACTCGATAAGTTCATGTACTAAAAAGTGACTACGGTCATTTTGCTACATGAACTGAAAGAGTGTTTTTAAATTTAAGTTGTCAATGATTAATGGTTAAATCAAAAAATATTACATTATAATTATATTTTTTTGGTATTGTAATATACTTTTGCATAGTACAATAAAATAATATACATTTTATTAAATATATATATTTTTATAATTTTACTGCAAAATATATATGACTCTTTATCAATAATAATGAAGACCAACTTGTAAAAAAATATATGAATTAGCAAATACTTTGGGTTTACAAATTTGGTATAATTTATATGCTCTTCAAATTGTCGCTTATCAGCATGAAAATGAAAAAATATTCAGCTATACATGTCTTGAATTATATTTTAATATCCTTTTGCATATATACAGTACATATATCTGTAATCACTCATCCTCACTTTTAGTAAATATGTCTGCTCATTATCATGACAAAATAAAAACCTTACCAATAGGTAAGATTTTTATTAATAAATAAGGTAATATACCTTACCCATTAATATTTTAATATCTCTTACAGATGGCTTTGCTATTATCAACATCAAGGCGTCTACCTGAAGCGCAGCATGAAGCTAAGACTGGTGGCTGGGTATCCTGGGCTCCAAAGTGGATGACAGGCCCAGGCCTTTGTGGCTCCACTGTAGGAATTGTTGGATTCGGAAAAATTGGGCAAGCTGTTGCAAAACGCGTGAAATCTTTTAATACCTCAAAAATTTTATACTACAATCGCAGTGTTAGGGAAGAAGCTAAGGAAGTAGGGGCTGTTAAGGTTTCTTTCAATGAGCTTCTCTCTGAGAGTGACTTTGTCATATGTTGTATAGCTCTAGTACCAGAAACTAAGGAAATGTTTAATAAAAGTGCATTTGAGAAGATGAAGAAAAGTGCTGTATTTATTAATATTAGTCGAGGTACAATAGTTGATCAGAATGCATTGATCGAAGCGCTACAAAATAAGAGTATTTGGGCTGCAGGTTTGGATGTGACAACACCTGAGCCCTTGCCATTAGATAGCCCATTATTTAAGCTTAGTAACTGTGTAGTTCTGCCGCACATAGGCAGTGCAACTATAGATACTAGAAATAATATGAGCACACTAACAGCTAATAATATTGTTGCTGCCCTCAATGGTGTTGATATGCCGGCAGAATTGAAATTTTAATTTATTTATTTAATATGACTATTTATCATTGTTTTATGAAGAATAAATAAATATATTTTATTATGTCAAAGTTTCATTAAATATGTAAAATTTACCCTTGTGTTTTTGAATTTCGTAAATGAATATATCTTGGCTTGATATATTTTTTTTAAAATAACTTTTTACACTTCATTTTCTAAATGCTTGTATAAAGAATTCAAATACTTAACCTTGTGGAAAACAATTAAACGAAACCTACTTTACTTCCTCTTCCTTAGTCTTTTCTTTTCATAATAAACAAAAAAACTGTTGTAACCATATGAAACCAAGACCTGACGCAGTGTTGTTTCACCGCTCAACCTCATGCTTTGAATACCCACGCAAAGTCTGACAGAACTGAGCATCTTTGCATTAGGTTCTCTGATTACTCTGTTCTATGCAGGAAAATGGAAATAAACAATAACACATATTTTTTGTAACTTTTACTTACATCTAAAGTAAGAAAAATTTCATGACAAAAGACAAAAGTAGAATTAAAACCTTCACATGAATAATTTACTTATATGTACAACATAAAAAACCTAGTCCCAAATTTTCAGTCATTGTGCTCGTGCTGTGCTTCTGATTCCCGCCAATTATTTTGAATCATTTCAACAATCATTTTCCACCATTTTGACTCCATGAAATAATATATTGAACACACAATAATAAATAACCATGACAGTATAAGAAAGTAATCTGTTTCTTTCTCAACTACACTAGACACTGGACCTTGAAAGTCTTTAGATGTTACTAGAAGAACCTGTGGATTTTGTCCCGTTATTGCATGAACAAACTTACTAAATAAATGAATATTATACTCTGTTCCATTGAATTTAGCAACTGGTCGGCCATTGTGGAACATTTTTAGGGTTGGTACCCCTACTATTCCATACTGGGCATTAATTCCATGATATTTTAGAGCATCCAGTGCTACCATTTTAATATTTGGATATGATCTGGCTAATGCATTGAAGTGTGGAGCTGCATGAGCACTGAAAGGGCATGCTCTAGCAAAAAATAATACTAGAACACAGTCTGCTTCGACATCTCGACTTGATATATCAGAGTTAACTTGTAATAATTTACCCAAGGTTGTGCCATTAATAATTTCTACAGATGGCTCCATTTCTTCACTTTGGTCATATATTATCTCCTTACATTTGGCTAGCTTCCTTGTTTCATTTAAACTTTGTGTACTATTTTCCACAGTAACATTAGCAGATGTAACTTGGTTGTAAAGGTTCGTTAATGTTTTATTAACATCAGATACTACATTAGACAAAAGTGATTCTGATTCATCAACAGTGGAAAAATCATTATCATTATCTTCCAGTTGTACATCAGCCTCTTCTTCAATATCAAATTGTAAAGTGCATGGAACAACTAAAAATTACAAATCCAAATTCAGTACATGTGTAATGTGCAAATAAAGTATTGTTTTCACCCTACATTATGTATATTTTATAATAAAATAAATAAGACTAAATTCAAGGGACTATTAATAAAAAAATCTGTAATAATAATAGATTCATGATTAAATTTTAACCTTGAAATATTGAACTTCTTTTTAATGACGCTTACTGTATGCGTAATAAATAAATTTGCATTTAGTTTTCAGTTTTACTCGTATTATGAAAATTGACTTAATATTCTTTGTTTCTCTGACTGATGAAATACTCACCAATAAGTAATATTGCAAATAATAAAACGTTTTTATTCATTGACACTTTCATTATTTGAGATTTCAGGATTGAATTTCTCGCATTAATAATTTAAAAAATCGATTTCTGGAGCAAATAAATACACAAAACACCTGTTTACAGTTTTGACATTTGAGTGATTGAATGACATTGACATTTGGCATTGTTATACGGACGTATATCTATTTAGCAAGTCAAGAAATATTTCTTGTTATGCCAATAAAAAAGATATTTATATTATTTTATGTGTAATTGATATCATAACATAAATAAAATATTTATGATTTTTAAAATATTTTCGGTTTTTTTTAGTTGACATTGAAATGCAAATGAACAAAAAAATAACAATTATACTTACGAACTCATTCTTTTAATGTTCACTAACGATGTTTTTTAAGAAAAGTGTCTGACTTTTTTACTATTTTTGTTTTTAAGCGTAAAAATGATTTTGATACATAAAGTGATAATAAAAGATTAGAATAATTTAAAAACTTCTTAGGTAATGTAATCGCTTCGAGATGAATACATTTCGTCACATTAGAGGGCGTCAAAATAACATTAATTACAGTCGATCTCGACCTTGTACTTCTGCAATCTGATTGCGAACCAATTAGCTCCTTGTCACGTCTGCTACAGAATCCATATTTCAGTATTATTGTGGATAACTGTATGGTTGACCGAGTTTATTTACAATAATTCCTTAACATTTAACAAACTTGCTTACTATAAAGAAATTGTAAGGTAGATGTAGTAAAAATTAATAAAATGCGTACTTATTACGGACATATGTGAGGTATAACATACAGAAGTTTGTTTAATGATTATGTTTTAATAACTAAGGATGCACATGTCTTTTGTATCTAGCATATTAGTTACATTTCTAATTTCTTAAATTAAATCGTTCCAAGAGAAATAAGTACCTACTGAAATGAAAAAGTACCTAATGACATAATCTTAATTATAAATTCTCTTTCATTATAACATATGGCTATTTACACAAAGTTAATAAGGGACGTGTAGGTACTGACCTCATGCCCCAGTCGTAAATTCAAATATAATTTATGAATGTATTTCCATATTAATATTAAAATCTTCATAGTAGGTACCACGATCTATATACTCGTCTACACAATATATTTAAATGGACACAAAATAAACATCAAGTTGACTTATGACTAAATTCTCTTTACTTACCTCTCAAAACGAATAAGATTTAGATATTTTTAGAAAACGTATAAAATGCTAACGCATGCCTTAGCGGTCAAAGAGGTAGTTTTCAAGATTCGCAGGTTCTAATTTACGACCGATGTTAAATTTTTACACATTTTCATTTTTGATTTCCTGTGTGTTTGAATAAAACTTTAAACAAATAAGATTTCTTTATATAAATATAATTATTTCCACGTTTGTTTTAACATACTCACCCTTAAGACACGGTGCCAAGCTCAGAAGTCGGAGCGAAACCGACAGTCTGCTACTACGATAGTAGATATATTTGGGGCGTCTATTGGAATTGCTGTGACGTCGCCTCTGGCTATATTGTTATAAATCGGATTCAGTCGTGAGGCGATCTTCAACGTGATAATCAACGCGTTTGAATAAAATATAATTATATACATAATTTAAATAATTGCAAAGTGGGTTAATTAGTTGGCGATATGGCATACAGTTGGGATAGCAGAGTCGCGTTTGTTGTGCGCTATCTGTATGGTAAGTTTGTATTATATTAACGTTATTTCGAGCGGTTAAACGTAAGTTAATATTTTAAAAAATGTTACTTTTAGTTTAAATTTAGTAAAAACATATTCTATGCAAAAATGTTCTCTTTTAAAATAATAAGCCTTGACTTTATTTGAAAACAACAATGTACCTATGTTAAAATAATCCATTTAAATCATTGTTTAGACTTTAAAAATATAGGCACTACACTTCATAAACAAGGTAACTTCAGGTTATTTACATTTTTTGTCTGTGGTTTAGAAAATACAGTACCTTAGCCAGACATTTGAAAATTAAAAAGAAAATAGACCTTGTTACTGTTGGAATACTTCTTCCATAAAAGCCGTAAATAATTATTTACTTAATATTTAACTACCTATGTATTGCAAATGCAAAATAAATACCTATATAATAATTAATTCTTTACCTATATAATAAATGTTTGTTATTGTATATGGATTTTATATAGGATAAGGATTTTAGTATTCAAGCTTAACAATATTGAAAAAATATATATTTTTACTCTCTTTTGTGCTCAGTGGTGTAAGCAGAGGGGCCCTCCTCCTAAAACACTCCGTTCTTGACTTTCCGACTGTATTACAAATAAATTCGTACAATATTAAAAAAAATATTAAGAATTGAAATAATTATTTGAATATACTGTAATATATAACCAATTACATGTTTTTTTTTATTTGAAGCCGAAAACTATGTTCATTTCAAATATATGAAACTCAACTCAAGGCCTAAATTATCAGTGTCTTTTATTTTTATTTACGTTTGGCAATTTTAACAGGTTTCCGCGAACTAAACAGAAATTGTGAATTCTTCCGGCATGGATAAACACATTGTTGTTGTTGACAGAACCATCCAATTTTATGGTCGCCACATAAAATCACTCACTAGACTTTGTAATTTATTTGCTTTTATATATTATTTTACTAGAAAATTCTTAAAAGACATAATAATGGTTAACACGAATTACGTAATTAATTACGGTGTGGCCAGTCGTGGTCCAGTGGCACAAGCGTGTGACTGTAAACGACTGGTTGTGGGTTCGATTCCCACTCGAGGAGTGGAAATATTTAATATTTCCATTCTCTTCGCTCTGGTGCCGAGGTAAAGAGCGGCGTTAAGTTAACACGCAATGCTTCCGAATTCGGCGGAAAGTGGGAAACGGAGTGTCTTAACACTAGGTTCCCTCTGCCTACCCTGCTCTGTGCGGGATACAGCGTGAAGCTAAAAAAAAAAGACGAATTAACACAAACATTGTATAGAAAATAATCAAGTATTTTCCTAAACTTAGGTGTTATCTGATTATATGTACCTATTTAGTTCTTTCCTTGCGTGAGGTTTTACCGCATAACAGGGTAGTTTTTTTTTTTTTTTTTTTTATTTAGGAAACTCTGTTCATGGGCTCACAGGTGCCCATGGCATTTGTTAGTATTAATTAGTATTAATTAGTATTATCTTATATTTAATGTAATCTAATGGTGATGTCCATCACTGACCAATTGTAAGAGATTTTTTTTTTTTTTTTTTTTTTTTTGTGGTAAGTAAATATATGTACATATATATGATTGTAATAAGAATAGCCACCCAGCTCACGCTTTGTTCCCTCTTTGGTGTTGTAATTTTGCGAGTACAGCCTCGGTGACAGAGACGTCACGCTCGTGAATAGCTTCTTTGAGGTTGTGCTCCATGATTTGTTTTTGTGAGGCCGTCATCGCTCGGCTGATAAATTTGGCGATCGCATCACTACAGTCGTCGGAGTAATAGACACAGGAGTTGGTATGTCTTGTTACTGCGACGACCGCGTGAGGGATGCTGTCGTGGATAAGGTACCTCTTGCGTCTGGTACGGACGATGATAACGTCGCCATACGTCTGTCCTTGTGCCTCATGTATAGTCATGATCCGCGACCTGTTTCCGGATCCATATCCCTGATCCATCAGGATTTTCTTTTCCTCCTGCGTATGGATCAGATATAGGGTTCCTTCGTTGTCCTTTGGTATATGTGTGCCAGTATATTGTTCCATTTTAAGGGAGTGGATGATGGGGTTTGAAGAGTAAATACTGTTGTACACTCCGGTGATGGCATAGGCAACATCCATGGGGTTTCGGTGGGTGCAAGACAACTCACATGTGATGTTTGTTGTCAGGTTCGGACGGCAGTACCTTAAATCGAATAGATTTCCTCTATCGATGTAGGGTAGCTGGTTTACGTCTCCGATCAGTGTGACTATCTCCGCACCAGACAATGTGGCAGCCATTACTATGGCTCCAAAATGGTTCATGAGGGCTTCATCTACCGTCAGTCGGTTTATAATGTTTCCCTCATGAAAACCGTTGACTAGGATGGATGCCATAGTGCGCACCTTTCTTTTGGCCTTCGTCCCTAAGCGGTGCGTGAGCTTTTCCTTCAGATCTTTTGCTGCTTCGACTGTGGTGGTAATCAATATTTCTCTTTCCTCATTGAAGTTACCGATTATGTAAGTTGTTTTGCCGCAACCGGGTACTCCGGTTATCCAAGCCAGTTTTGGTAGTGTCCAATCTTTAAGAGCTGCGCCGGGCTCGGGATCGGTTGAGATAGTATTTGCCCTTTCAAGTATCCGGTCGTCCAGCATTACTCTCGTGCACTTGGCCACTAAAACAACTGGGTCATTCTCAGGTGTTATCAGGGTAGTTAGAAGGAACCTAATATCAAGACACACCGTTTGACACACAAGACATACCATTGATAGATTATAAATACAGTTAAAGCTAATATAGATTTGTTAAAAATGAAAGGAACCGAAGCAGTATTATATATATACATATATATAGAAAAAGTTATAGACTGTCGTGGTGTAGTGAGACAGTGGCTGAATCTAAACAAGATAGTAGTGGGTACTATACCCACTCGGGTAAATGATTAGGTATAAATTTTTATTTCTTCGCTCTAGTACGAAATACAAAGCCTGGCGTAGAGTTCCGCCTCTCAACACTCAATGTCTCGATTTCGGGCGGAAAGTGGAGGACGAAGTGTCTTGACTAGGTGTTCTCCGACCACCTCGCTATGTAAGAAAAGGCGTGAAGATACAAAAAAAGATATACTTTATGCTCCATAGTAGTAAGGTATATCAACAATCAGGTACGTATATCCAATATTTCAATATAACAAATACAACAAAAATAAACAAACAAACACACCTACAGACGATTAAAGCAAGAGATTTATTGCAAGTCTCAGAACCATTACTCAGTTAATTGAACGGTATTATATTTTTGACATTGGAATCGGACCAACTTTGTTTTATTTTGCAACAATTTTAAAATGCTCATTAATTTGACATCAAATATATTATGCATATGCATTTTATTTCCACATCTAAAATTAAATACTTAGGTCATATACAAATTTAAAATGTGAATGAAAAATAAAGTGGGAATCTGAGTGGCGAACCAGAATAAATAAGATAGATTCTTTCTCGTATAGTCGTAGGCAGTCAGAGAGAATATAATGTTAAGACACTCTGTTCTCCAATTTTATTGGAGCCATTTAGCATTGGCTGGCGACATCCAACGCCGCGTTTTAGTTTACAAAAGCGTAAAAATTAATATATAATCCCTAGAGAGGAGATGCTCACTGTGGAAACAGTGGTCTAACTTAAAAACATTAACTGTTTTCAGCCGTTTTGATATAAAAACCATACAACCAAACGTTAATATGTTAGGACAGTCTAATATTAATACTCTAATGAGAAAAAAGTTGTGACCAGTCTTGGCTCAGTTTCACAAACGTGTGACTGTAAACGACTGGTTGTGGGTTCAATTCCCACTTGAGGAGTTGAAATATTTAATATTTTCTCCGCTCTGGTATCGGGGCAACGTGCGGCGTTAAGTCCCGCTACTTAACACGCAATGCCTCCAAAGCGCTATTGCAAATGCATTCGGCGCAAAGTGGGAACGGAGTGTCTTAACACTAGGTTCCCTCTGAAGTTGAACTAGTGACCCCCTAGTAGCTTCGCTTGCGTAAACTGCAGGACTATAACTACTTCATATCTTCACTCGCCTTCGTTTTCCGCACTTAAATTACAAAAAATGCGTAAATTTATAATTTACATTGTATTAAAAATCATTATGTCCGCTTGTATTACCATAAATACTCCCAATAATACTATTCTTACACATCTTCTATGTTTAGTCAGCGATGATATACTAGGGGCCCAACGCGGCTTCGCCGCATGAACTACGCCACTATCGCTATTTCCTAATATTGCAACTCTTTGGGAGTGATTTTTTTTTAAATAAAGTAGCCTGTGCTTAACTCAGTTTTATCAACTATCTGTATGCCAAAACTCATTACAATCGGTCAAGCGGTTAAGATTTTTCATACCAACTTTCATCCCCTACTTCAACCTTTTACAGGTTGAATTTTTAAAAACTACGTAGCCTATTTCTGAATGTGGATCTTACACTATAATCATTTCGAATTTCACTAAAATCGGACAGGTAGATTAGCCATGAAAGCGTGACAGACAAACAGACAGACATTATAATATAAGTATGGATGTAGATAAATCGTTTTAATAACTTATCCAATATTCATATGGATTGGCATAGTAATAGCATAGAGATATAATTCTCAAATAATATGACAAAATAATTTACAGCACATGTAAGTGTGTAAACGTGCGCATGTCATGTAATTGGGCACTTGGGCAGCTCTCCCGTGATCGCTTCTTCAGCGTCCGCAATCAATCATTCGTCGTCAGCTTCATATTGAAACAGTAATTAACATCTATTTTCAAATGCTTTAGCCTTCAAAACTTAGAAAAGCTTTGAACTTTCTTTATAAAATGTTATATTTCTGTTGATTAATGGAAAATTCTGATTGTTTAATTTTATTTTATTAGTGTTATCATTTACGTGTGAAGTGTTTATTACCTTAGTAAGGTTTATCTTGCGTTCTACAAAAATATACCTATGTCAAAAATATGGTAGCCTAGCGTGTGTTATACTTATTTTATTAATTTCAGATTTTTATGGAATATATTAGCTTTCTGTATTTCTTCTCTACATAAACTACTTATACCAAATTTAATGTTAAAAATAGATACAACATTTATCGTTCACGTAATAATTTAATGACTTATTATACTAGAAGCAATATCAAAAAAATGTCATCACCATTTTTACCCCCTATAATGTCAGATTTGCTTGAAATTTTGCACGTATTTCGGATCCCATGTAAATAAATATTTTAATAGCATAAATCTAATGTTAGTCAAACAGGACAGCCATCAGCAAAATAGGAAAATAATGTGACGTGTCATCCTTTTAATTTTTTTTTAATTTGTTATTTAAACATACTTAAACATTATACTCCAGGCTATCGCAGCGCAGTGTTACAGTGACTAACTGTATAAACTATGAATGTGGGTTCGATTTCCACTTGAGGTATATTTAAATTATTATGGTGTGAAATTGGAGTGGAAAGTGGAAAAGGGAGTGTCTTAACACTAATTTCTCTGACTACCCAGGTATACGAAAAACAGTATGAAGCTGAATGAGAATCAAACCTACAACCGTCGCTATTAAAATCAGATATCTACTACTCAAGTGTGACAAGAACAATGTTATGTTCCTACATATTTAAATGACATTATTTTCAAATATAAAATAATATGATTGACCGAAGTTCGTTGATAATCTATTTGGGGATGAAATAAAACCCTCGTTGACATTGATTAGTTGATTGGCAAACAATGTCACAGAATAAATCCGCTTAAGCTCAGGCGAGAGATAACCCTAAAAAATTGCTTGTAAATAAAGAAAATGAATATAAATACTACAATCCATCTACTATAATTAAAAAGCTTCAATTAAAATAACATGGTTTTAAATATATTTTTAAATTCGAATGGCGTTTTTGTTAATGTATTCTTGCATTAATCCCGTGTAGCCTTCATTAATTTGACTTTAATCTGTATGTTTATATTAGGAACATGGATATTTATATTTTTTATACTTTTGCGTCTTTTTCTTCATATCGCTTATTCCCTTTTCGATGATTGCAGGCTTCACGCTTTTTATAGTATAGCAGGATAGTCAGAACCCTGTGTCAAGACACTCTGTTCTCTACTTTTTGCCAGAAGTCCATATTGCCCGCAAATTGAGTAGTGGAACTCAACTCAAGGCTATATATTCTTACCATAGTGTTAAACACTATTAAAATATTTAAATTTGATCATATCTCAATACTTTGAGACGATACGAATCAATCACATTTAGATTTAGACGCTTGACTTCCGTACCCCCTGGCTTCATGACTCGGAAGATGCCTCGACACCAAAGCAAAGAAAATGGAAATACTCAATATTTCAAATATATTTTTTTTATTAACAATGTTAATGAAAAAAGGAATTTATATATAAAAAAAGGATTATTTTATAAAAGGGTACAGACCTTATGTCCGTACTGATATAAATTAAATTGTAAAAAATATATTTCAATTTCACGAATGGGAATCGAACCCACAACCTGTTGTATTTACAGTCAAACTTTGCGCCTTTGCGCCACGACTGGCCTCAGAAGATAGATTATTAATTTAATGCGCAAGAGAATGAGTGTGGAATTCAAAACCTAAACTTATTAATCGATATACTCATACTTCAAATAGACATCATAGTGATATAATGATTTGCAATGTCCAAGAATTTCAAACTCGCTAATAGTTTCGTTTACATCCAACCTTACGAAGGGCCGATATTTGGCAGAGGTCTTGAGTAATGATCGGTTAAAATAATCTCTTACTATTGTTCTCGCGGTGGCGGCCAACTGGGATTACTAATTAGCATTGCAACACCTTGTTCATTTCTTTCTTTATATCTTAAGTCAAAGTATATAATAAATATTGATATTTTACATTCCTTAATGGTATTTGAGACCGCTATTGTAATTAAGCGAAGGGAGCGCTCTACTAGAGATTTTATTGCACTCTTTGTGACGAATAGGCTCGAAAACTACACTTCAAAAATTTATGACACGTACACTAACGGCAATATGTATAGCGATGGTCCTTAAAAAAATGAATAAGATTGATTGCCTTCTGGAATTATCACAATAGGCTGATTTACCATTGAATTCTATAGCGGAAAAATTTCGCGCGAAAAGTCTTGGCTACAAGAACTGCGTGTGCCGAATAGAAAAATAATTTTCATTTGCTCGCTTCGCTCAATATATACCTAAACGGTATCCGAGATTTCGCGAGCGCATAGAGTCGAAGTCGCATAAGTCTCGCGAGGGTCTGGTTGCGCCCCCAGTTATCACAACAATCCGTGGAGAACGGAGTGTGTTGACACTAGGTAATCTCCGACAACCCTGACCACTGCCTGTAGCTACCTTTTTATTACTATAATCCGGCTATACTGTTTAAAATGCAAAATATGAGACAAAAAATTGGCTGGCGATAAAGCGTAAAACTATTACATGAAAATAAATACCTACTAAATATATCCTGTGTGGGCCAGTCGTAGCCCAGTGGCACATGAGTGTGACTGTAAACGACTAGTTGTGGGTTCGATTCCCACTCGAGGAGTGGAAATTATATTTCCATTTTCTTCGCTCTGGTGTCGAGGTAAAGCGCGGCGTTAAGTTCCGCCACTTAACACGCAAGCCTCCAAACTCAGCGGAAAGTGGGGAACGGAGTGTCTTAACACTAGGTTCCCTCTGCCTACCCTGCTGTGTGCGGGATATAGCGTGAAGCTATACTATACTATATCCTTTATCCATGTATCGTTAGGCTACATTTTAAAAATCATCTACACTCATTTTTGATTTTCCAAAACCTTCAGGCTAATATAATAAAGAAATAAATATTGTTTTGATTAAAATAGCGCTTTTAAGGATATAATGAAGACGTATTCCGGAAATGAAATTTCATACTCGATGACAACCATATAATATAAACAGGAACTGGAACTGTATATATTCTAATTTATTTGCAATACTGTTGCCAAATTACACAAACAGTAGGTTTGTGTTTGCTTCTTGGGCCAGCATAGAACGGGTATTGACAAGGCGAACGACCAGACCACAATGTCTCGATGACAACCATTAATTTAATATATTAAAGTATACTAAAGTTAACTAGTAAATAATAAATATATTATAATAAATAATGTATTTATTATTTACTAACTATATTAATACTATCGTGACGCAATTGACATGTTTATTTGTTCTCAACGGCTGCAGAATAGGATTCAAATAAATTTTTTAGAAAATAAAAGCAAATTCTTACTTATATAAGCAACACAAGTAAGGAAGTACACTCCTGATTACTCAAACAGATATGTAGGTAGATCGATACGCGTCAGGAATGACTCTTGGGCGTAGGTAGGTAGCGGGCGAGGAAAATATGATTACGTTATAGACTACAGAATAACACACGGTCATCTCTACGCGAGTGACACTTAATACTGGAGACAGTCGACCCGTCACGACTACAGAGAGAGAGAAATTCTAAGGCAGTATCTAGGGATTGTGACTCAAGTGCAGGCTTAATCCCTTAAAATAGAACTATAATAATACATTATTATATTTCTTGTATATTAATCTAGAACTTCTTATTTCGTTCCAGATATCGACAACAATGGCTACCTAGACGCTCACGACTTCCACTGTCTAGCGTTACGAACCTGCGTACTAGAAGGCAAAGGGGACTGTAGTTCCAGTCGTTTACAAAAATACCAACACATCATGCTCAGTTTATGGGAAGAGATCGCCCAGCTGGCGGACTTCGACAAGGTGCCAGACTATGTCGGTTACACTCCACAGTATATACACGTATTGGCTTTAGGTAGACGTTGCAGCTGACTGGCTGAGAGATGGGCGATTAGTACTAAATTTAATTTAAATTATAATTTCGTTAGGTTTTAGGTAATTCAAAGAGGAGTTTCAACATCAGGACAGGAAAAATATATTATTGGGTGAAACACATTAGCAATCGCCCATCTATAATACTAAAATAAATAATTTAATTACAATAAAGCTTGTCGGGCGTATGTCTGAATGAGCATGCAGTATTGTGGACAGTATAGAGCCTGTTCGCTCCTTAATGCCTCCATTACAACTATATCTATTGAAAATAACATGTAATTTTCTTATTTAATCTTTTCCTTAGTAAAACTTAAGATCACAAAATAAAATAATATTAATAGTAGCTGTATTTAGATAACTGACAGACTGGTATTTAAAAATAATTATATTTCGTAGTTAGAAGGTAACGTTGACAAATCACAAACAGTATAACACACTTTACACACACATTATTTAAATGATTTATATTTTTCATGCATGTATTTCTTAAATAGCTTAATAATAATAATTTATATTGTAGTGCATGTGATATAGCAAGATTTAAAATAATTAAATACGCTTGACATTTAATTCAATATGGCGTCTTGTCTATGGCTCTTTATTTTTTTTAGGACGGAATAGTAACAGTGGATGAATTCAAACAGGCCGTACAAAATAGTTGTATTGGAAAACGTTATGACGACTTCCCTCAAGCTATGAAAGCATTTATCGAAACTAATTTCAGGATGATAGACATTAACTGCGATGGTATCATTGGTATAGAGGAGTACAGATACGACTGTGTGCAGAGAATGGTCGTCGACGATATCAAAGTAATAGATGAAGCGTTTAATTCCTTGTTAAATGTAAGTATATCTTTTAATGTAAGAATATTTTTGCATAGTTTGAAAGAAATCATTAGACATTGGAGCAATCCAATAGCCCTTAATATACCTTTCAATTTTACAATATTATATACATATGTTTTGTTGATTTACAAAATCACTACTTTCATTATACACTAGATGTACCCACCACTTCGTCCATGTAGAATTTGATTAAAAAGATATAATTCTAAAATAACCGTGGGCTTAGTGACTCCTTTTTACCATAGGTTTCTATCCGTCCCATCGCAAAAGTCCTATCAAAATCAGCTCAGTCGTTCCTGAGCTTACCCGAAAAAATAAACAGACAGACAGGTGTACAAGCAAGCGAACAGACAGAAATTGTAAAAAATGTGAAATTAATCTTATACTTATTTAACTTGAAGAAAAATGCCGTTTTCTTTAGTTTCGACTGATTGGTTGTTTAAAATAAAATTATCAATCTTTAAAATGTTATTTTAAGCCACGGCCACGGCCACACCAGACAAGTTACGTATGTCTACGTAAGATTACGCGATTCTAGGAATACCCCTATTGGCGAAACTTGGCAACGCGTTTTAGAATTTATGTCAATGACGAGCTTCTCTGGGTGCTATTGCATATTAAAGCTATCGGATATCGAACTACATGCCGCCCACGCACGAGTTAAAATTAAAAACTAATTTAAAAATCTATTGTCTACATTATAATAATGTTTCATAAGCGTTTATCGTGTCTATTTAATATATATTACGTACTTTCATTTATATAAGTAAAATTGGCAGATTGTAACTTTTAAACTGTTGCTATCGTATTCGTGCAATTTGTAAATGTTTACTAAGTCTTAAAATTCTGTAACCTAACCTAAGAATTTAGATATAGAAATTTCCTCAATACGTGGAGTCGTGAAATACGAAAAAGCTTCACGCTTTATTCCTGTCGAGGTAGTCAGATAGACTTACATTAATAGTCAATAGTAAAATGTTTTTAGATCAATCATTCTCACTGCATCGCCATTGACTGATAGTTTAGATTCATAAAATGTTTATTACAAATGATTTAAATCAAAGTATTTTTGTACAACTAATGTAAACACACTTACTGAAAGTGTTTCAATAACATTTACATGCAAATACACAAAATTGTGATTAATATGAGAATTTATTAGCGTATGTTCTCTATGTATTAGAATAGAATACGTTAGAAAAGATATGAAATGAAAATATAATATTGAAGCCGTCGTGGCGTTGTGACCGTATCTGACCGTAAACGCGATTGTTGTGTGTTTGATTCCCACAACAAAAACAAAGGGCCTTAAATTCTGCCACTAAGCATGCAACGTTTCGGTTTGAATTTCCATAAGTGGAGGACGGAGTATTTTGACTGAAAGTTCCCTGTGACTACCCCACTATGTGGGAAAAAGCGTAAAGCTAAATATAAACTATAATATGGGTACATAAAATGTAGGTCTCAAAAGCGGTCTTAAGACTCGAAGCAATCTCTTATTGCCAACCTTTGGTAAAGACTTAATTTTAAGAAATGTAACATGAAATAAAAAAATAATAATAATCAAATATTTTTTCCATACAATTTTGCAATGTCATTTTAAAATATTGCATTCAAAATAAAACCGTCTCTACTTATTATGACAATCGTATTAAGCGAAATTGATTATAGATACAAGTTCTCTGTATTGTACGAGTACATAAGAAAGTATTGGAGTTGGCCTCGCTCCAAGTAAAGCTCTCGTTAAACTTTTATTATCATGTTATATAATTGAATTGCACAAACTATTTCATCTTCAAAGCTATTTGTTTACGTCTTTTTAAAGATATCCTATTTAAAACTGCCGAAAGCTAGAAAAAATAAGCAAACATTGAGTTAAATAGTTTCAATGAACCTGTACCAATAACTAGTGGATTTTGATAGTTACACCAAACAAAATTATGTCAATATACTCGATAGTTGTGGATTTAAATGTCGTTTAGGATTAATGTTTTTTTTATTTATATAAAACAATATAAACTTTTTATCAGTACTATTTCTGTCATTTATTTGATTTGTGTTTATATTATTTTTCGTTTCTTATCGAAGCTATGACATTAACATAATTCACGTACATATAAGTAACCATCCTCACCCACAACGTTAGCTTTTACGGTCAGACACAGCTTGCATTTACAAGATTCTATATTAATATATATTAGTAACGAGATTACCTGCCATTTGTACAATTTCAGGATGATGACCGACGAAAAGGCGGCATAGCTTTATCAAGGTATCAGGAGCTCTTCGCGCAGTACCTCGGCGACCAAAGCGACAACTGCTCCGCCAGCTTGCTATTTGGACCTTTAGAATTATAATTAATTACCTAAGTAATCGTAAAAACTATTATTTAAAAAAATGTTGAACTGATTTTCATAAAATATACCAATACCTAATATTATAAGTAAATAATTAATAATTATTTTGTAAAAAAATGTCAAATGTCAGTTTATTATTTGTTTAGTATCTTTTTTTAAGTTTTAGATTTTCATTGCTGTGATTTTCTTTATAAGGTTTTCAAAAAAATATTTGTTTAATATTAGCAACTCAGCATTTTTGTGGGAATGTTTTAACATTATTTCATATTACATACAGAATGCAGGTGATACAAATTCTTGACCTATAACGCTCCGGATATTGGTATTGTTCTATAAATATAAGCACGCATCATAGAAAGTTAGGCTAAAAATAATAAATCGCAGACTCGACACGTAGCGTTCGTAAATAGATTATATATTAGCTGTACCACATTTTGAATATTTTAAACCCAATAACAGCACAGGTAAATTAAATAGATCTTTTCTCAATTAAATACAACTTGTTAAAGCTTACCTTTATTCTACATTATATCATGTTTCATTCATTTACTTATTATATTTTAATGTCTATAATAAAGTGATATATTCTACATATTCAGTGCACTGTTTTTATAACATGGATTGTTGTACTTTTGTTACTTAAAAAAAAAGTTTACGGAGTTTTACGTTTCAAAAAATGTTGTGTGTATTTTATTTAATTGTTGTGTTTGTTACGTATATAATTATATATTTATCTTTATCTTAATGACTATTTTGTATATTATGTTACATGTGAATAATGAGCTCAAATGGCAAATCTAGTCACTAGTATTGCATTGTTTGTAAATAATATTAAGAATGTAACATTAAATATTTTAAAATAATAAAAAATGAGTAATAAAAACACAGTCCTTTATTCAGATCGTTTATTAAAAACTCTATTACACAGAATTTACGAAAACCACACAAATGCGCTGAATACAGTTAGCAAATATACAGAATACAGATTAAATAGAGTATAAACCGCATAATGGCTAATATACTTTTATTTACATCAACTTTGAAATAGGATCTCTACTAAATAATAATAAATATAATTTAAACATATACGTTATATTTACAATTAGCGACCCGCTCGCGGCTTCGCCACGTGAACTACCACTTTCATCCTCTATTGCCTATTTGGGATTGCTTTTTTTTTATAAAAGGAGGGAAGTCTATATTTGACTATCGTCACTAATTATGTTCATGAGAAAATCATCGATACATTTAGTGCAATGTCTATATTATTTGATAACATATAGCAATAACTGTTCTAGTAAGAAAACGTACGAAATCTGCTATCCATATGATAGTAGATTTCGTACATATATACCATCTGGTATATAGTATTATAAACCGGTCATAATATCTTAAATAAACTTTAAGCTTTTTATTTTACAATTGTGTTACTTATTGATATTAAAAAATAGCTTTACTTGCAAATAATCAATGCAATTTGACTTTGCCAGTTTTTACTTTTCTGCGGGAACTGTTTGGAATACCAGGGTAATTAAAAAAAAAAGAGAGATGGCCTATGTTTGTCCTGCCTCATTACCTATTTTCCTGAGAAAATTCATTCATTTCAGTCAAGGAGTTTAGATCTTTCATTCTTACTATACACTAAACATACATAGGTTTCATCCACTGTTTCAACCTCCTAGGGTTAGATTTTTTATAAAGTAGCCTATATGACACAGCATCTTCAACAATCTTCTTTACGAATTCCCGTCAAAACATAACAAATAGTAGAGATACAGATTTTTGCATTTTTATAATAATAATTGAAAATGAGTGCGGATATGTCTAATACAATGTCAACTATATAATAAGAAATGGCGCTACCCGTTGCAGAAAACGTAGTGACATCTGTTGTCATATAGATTATATAAATATATAGATTATATAAAGTTTTATAGACCGGTCAAATGTTTATTTAATAAATGTTATGCATATTTTATTTTATAATTATTTTAATTAGTGATATTGAAACAAATTTAGCTTCACTCGTGAACTATCGACATAATTTGAATGTTTTTTTTTAATTTTTATTTTTCTGCGGGAGTTATGTTGAATACCGGGATGAAAACTATCCCATATGTTGCTCTAATCTCTAAGCTAACTCCATACAAAAATTCATTAATTTCTACCCGGTAGATACCGATATACAAATGATTTACTTATATCGGTTTTTTATTTTTTCCAAAAAAACTACATAGGATACCGGGATAAAAACTATCCTATATGTACCTTTGGACTATAAGCTATCACTATACCAAAATTCATCCATTTCTATCCAGTAGTTTTTGCGTGATTGACGAACAAATTAACAGACAGACAGACAGACAGACAGACAGACAGACAGACAGACAAAAATTCTACTGAGTGGATTTTTGGCCTCTGTTATCGATATATTAACGCACCCAATTAAAATTTTTCTGAAATTTTTCATGTACAGAATTGACTTTTCTACTCTTTTATTATATATAGAGATTAATGGGTAATATCAAAGATGCTTTAAGAACTAAAGAAAAATTAGTTAATTTGTAATTTAAAAAAAATTAAAAAACAAATTAAACTTTATTTTTTGGTCTTATCGTGGTAGTTAATTTCCTTTCCAAAAGACTTGATAAAAAGATTTTAAGGGTGTTATTTTTTATAAATTTTCAAGGCAAAAAATTTCATTCATATTTATAATGAGCCGACCATAGCGATAAAATGTTGAGGTCTACATGTTAATACTGCTTCACCAGTAAGTCTAATGGTAGAGGAAATTCCCAAACACTGGTAAGACTGCTCCTAATAGGCTTCTTTTTGAAATATAATAATATAAATTTATAATAACAAATATTAATATAAATTTTCATAATAATTTTAAAAAGTGATATGAGTAAATAATCTGTTTTATGTCAAATTGACGTTTAAGAAGGCACAAGCTAACTAACATCATTGGGATTTATTTAGATTAATGAAAATATTTAAAAATCATATATATTTATGTATATTTTATTATTATATATATATTGAAAAGTTTAAAGTTTCTCAACATATATGTTTTAAATTTAGGATATAGATGATACATTACATATTATATTACATTTTGTTAAATACATAATAAAATGTATTTAACGAAATTAGAAACTATAATTTTACTTTAAAATATATAAACGACAAAATGCAGCGTTTATACGTTTCAAGAATTAATTTATTAGTATTAGTAATTCAACAGATAAAAGTTTAAAAAATGATAAATTATTTTTTTATGTTTAATTATAACTTTTAAGTTATATATTAAATAAAGAATATATAAAGATACCCAAAAAATTCGAGTGACTAAGTTTTTTTTGTATGTTAAGAAATCATTCTATAGCTTAACTTCTTCAAAACTGAAAGAAAATACAATCCAGTGCTATATCAATAAGGTTGTCAATTCAACCAAATAGAACATAACTTGTAGTAAATTAATGAATATTATAAATAATACATAAAAGAAATTCAAATAAAATTACACATTTATTATATACTTACAATAATATTTTTTATACCATATGTACAATTACAATAATATATTTTTACTCACTTGGAAAAAAGTTGAAACAAACACAAATATAATACTTACTTACAAACTTTAAAAATTTTCGAACTTGGTCCGTTCGTTACAACTAATAATAATCTTTTTAATTTAAGCTTATTTTTTTTGGGTTAATTTAATTAATTCTAGACGATAATATTAAGTGGTTAATTAATTATTGGTTAAGTATTTATACACACACGTATCATAAGACTATAATATGTTTTGACTTCGTCACTATTCAATGCATATTCGTAATATGTATAACATTTTATAGTTAGTAATTCTAACATCAATTTCAATTAATATAAAAATTACAGCAATTAAAGCCGTTCTATAAAACTTTTCCATATTACTAATATGAGAAAATAATTAATATAAATTAGGGATGTTATGGAATTTCGTAATCAGGACCGAAATCGGATATTCGAAATAAAAACACATGAGATTAACGTTATGTCAAGCAAAAAGGATATTATAAATTAGTGGACGAAATTTATTTTATATTATCAAAAATGTAATGTTGCGGACATCCAAAATTATCCAAAAGTTAGGAATAATTACACTAATATTATTAATGTGAAAGTTTGTTTGTTCGAATGTTTGTCCGTCAATCACGCTGAAACCACTGGACGGGTTTTGATGAAATTTGGTATATATACAGGGTATGGTGATTTGGGTGATGGGATACTTTTTATCCCGATTAAATGCTCCTTTGGGATAAAACCGAATTTAACGTGGGCGGAAGCTAGTAGGAAATAATTTTAAAAACCGTAATAGAAACTGACATAGTATTCTTCGTATATCCTCTGAAGCCAGATTCATAATGTCTGATCCATAACATCCCCTAATATTAAGTATATAAATAAATCACTCAGTGGTCGACACAACAATTCCTTTTTATATTACACGCCAAGAATTCCTTAGAAAATTGATATACGGGAAGACAATTAAGACCTCGTCTTCCGATATGCCTTTTAGTCATTGTATAATACAAGAGACCTCTTTTTTAAAAAAAATATATCACACAATATAAATATAAATGATAAGTAAACAAGACAAACCTTATATAGCAGAGTAATATAGGTAGCTAGTTATATTAATATAAAAATTATTTAAATAAACGTACAAATGTATGTTAAACAGTCTGTAGACATTCAATTGTCATTTATAAAGGTTCAAATTTAAAATTTTATTTTAATAATACTATAAAGCGATTTAAGCTAACGACTCAAGCCGCCATAGTAATGTTACTACAATAATAATCGAGACATTTCGTTTACAATTTCAATAAAAAATTGAATATTTATTATGGGGCCGATTCTTTTTAAAAATAGCCTCTAAATAACGCTATCTTCTTGACGATATTTTTCTATATCTTTACACTACTCGTCTTACACTACTCACTGTCCAAGTCTATCACTTCAAGACCACCGTTACTTAAGTACCTTACCAGACACTTTTCGAGCAACTAAACTGTATGTACATATATACCTACATATGTATAAAATAAATAAGCCCTAATATCGATGTTTAGAAAGACTAGCTATGGTAAATCTTAGTACAGTGATCACATCTCGTTGGTGAAGTTGAGGCCGCTGCCGGAGGCCTGGGGCTCCGCTGGCGTGGAGTCTAGACTGCCGTAGGTGTGGCCTCCCGGGACCACTCGCCAGCGTCCCCGACGACGGGTTATGCCTATAATTTCAATCTTTATAGTAGGAAATGTTGCTTTTTTTAAGCTATTATACATATTATAACATTATTTACCTTTTAGAAATTTACTGAAAGCGTGGAAGCTATGTTTGCTGCCCATATGCTATATTTATGACACTGACATAGATTTTTTGACCTGTTTCACAACTCTTCTAATACTCCTGATAACTTAATAAATCTAAATTGTCCTTTGTTTTTTTAACAAACAATTTACATATAATTTTAAATAAATACATTAAGTAACAAACAAGAATTACCAGGAACCTGTATGAGAGTGTATAGCGAAAAAGACCAGTACTATAGATATCTATTTACAAGCCAGAGGCGCGATAAAGGAATTAAATTTATTTTAATGAAGATATTTTACAGCCATTTATGGAATGAACTTTGTAATATTTAAAATGTATTGATAATTTGTGATATAATGGCTTCTCAATCAGTGTAATGTGTGGAACATAGAGATATATTTTAGGATTCTAATGTGTAATAAAACATCATATTTTTTTAATTTCAGGGACGGTTTCATGTTAAAAAGAAATTTATTTTTGTTAAAACGTTTTCACATTTATTTTGTTTGGAAAATAAACTAGGAAGTTATCGTTGTAATATGTTGTAAAAAAAAAAACTTTAAACCTAACTTTAGTAAAACCTTTTCAATACGAATTCTTAAGAGATGAAGAATTCGTATTAAAAGGGTTTCACCGGAAAATGAAATATAAAATGTTGTACAGTTATTTTGTTAAGTTATTAAAATACACGTATAAAATTGACACAAAATTAATTAATTAGAAAAATACATAAAAATAACGGGTATTTCCCGGTCAGTAGTACTAATTACAAAATATAGTGCTCTATGATGTCATACATTACCGAGTATTTGGGTATCGTAATCAGTGAAGTACTTGATTAGGACTGTATCTATGTGTTTATTATCAATTTCCTGGATCAGAGTTAGTCTCTGTAACCTACGAGTCGTCGTTTGTGTCTTATATTTGAATATATTCATTTTATTATTGTTAATATAAAAAAAAATTGTGTAAGTTATTGTGATCGGATACAAGCTGTTTTAAAAAAAAATATTATTATTCAGTATTAATCCCAAGTGCATTTTCGTTTTGAAAATTTGATTACTTAAATATTGTTAATTAAACTAAATTTTGTATTATTTGTTTAAAATTAAAAGATTGAGTGTTTTTATGTTATAAATTATTATGAAATATATTTAAAATTAACAGGACTTAAGATGTATTATTTTATTACAGTAAGTACTGATTGTAGCTAACAGTGTACGAAAAAAATGTGTACCTACATAAAATGAAAATCTTAAATTAAGAATTCATCATTATTATTAATATAATGTTTTTATTCTAAGCAAAAATATGTATTACAATACTTTTATGTATTTTAAACGTATTACTGAAGTGAAACTTCTTTAGAATGTTCATTATTTAAACTTAAAAAAAAGCGACACTAAAAATCTTAGTATGTCTATAAACTCAGTGTACGTCTACAAAAGTTAGTCTGCCAAAAAGTAAGTGGTCATAATCAAAAAAAATCGTGCAACAGGACCAAACGGGAATAGTTCGACCTTAAATTTAGTTTCAATATTAATAGGCACATAGATAATCAGAATTTGTTATAATAATGAAGTGTAAAATAATTAAATCCAACAAAATGGAGCAATTCAAACAATTTCACATAAAAAGTCAAATTTAAAGATGCCAGCACTGAAAAGTATTTATAAGCATTTACAATTTCTCAACATATTAAAATGTAAAATGTCCTTTATTCATATAGACTTATGCAAGCACTTTTGACTCATCGAATGAACATAATTCATACATACATATTCACGTTTAGTATAGATTTATTCTAATCCTTATTCATACCATCCTTTCGAAGTTTCACTTCTATTGTAATATATGTAAACTGCAAATACTTTTACTCCTTTATATATTTTTTTAGTAAACAAATAAGCCCAAGGCATAAAAAGAACATTGTTTATGACAACAATATGATATGTTATGTAATGTATGAAAATGTGTATCTACATGTGTTTTTAATACTATAATTCATCCTTACGTTGTTTTCACTTGCCCTGAGCAGATCCTTTTATAAAAACAAAGAGAAATCTTTATGAATTTGTACATTGGACCTTGAAGAGAATAGCCACTATATATTATTTAAAAAAATAAAGAATAAATAATTAAAATCAAATATTATGAACAAATTAAATATTGCTTTTACATATATTATTATATTAATATTTATAATATTAAAATAATATACAGTGACTAGATAATTATCTAAAGCGTCACATGCAATGATATGGCAGTAGCGCAGTGCCCATGCCATGCAGAGGTGCTAAACTAAAAATAAAACAAAACAAACAAATAAAAAGACGTAATTTATTTTTTCTATCACATTAAGTCGGTTATTACAATACATTTAACCATAACCTTTGGATAAAAAGCGTTTCCCCTCTAATTAAGTACTTATTAAGTAGAGATTCCGGATTTTGACATTCGATTACATTTTCTTTATACTCTGTGGTAGTGACAGATGCCCACAAGTAGTGTTCTAGAATAATCTATTATAATAGTGAAGGAACATAGAGGGCGATACTAAAATCTCAAGGAATACAAAATCACATTTAATACCTTAAATAATTTTAACACGAAATGGAGCTAATAAATATTTGTTCTTAATATCCTTGGTCTTACAGGCGTACCTGTAAAAATAGGTGCCTTTTTAAAATATTTTTTTGTTGAAAATATGAAAATAAAATTTTATAAAAAATAATTTCACCGACACCTTTAAGTTTCTTTCCCCAAAATGTTAGTATTGAACGTGAGACGAAAAATAATACAAATAGTACAATCATTTTGCAACCAGGGACGTACTTTAGTACATCGATAAAAAGCAAAAATAAATATTAAAAAATAATAATTTTATATGAAAACGAAAAGCCACAGCTGTTTTAAATAAAATATGTATATAATTCATTTTACATATATAAATACGTCACTGGATGTAAAATGTATTATCTAAACATTACTACAAATTTGAATACAGTGTAGGATTTATATAGACTTTTGGTATGAAAACAATTAATTTTACAGTTTGACATTTAATAATAAATAACTCGAAATTAAAATAGTGTAATAGTAATAACCTAGCGTACATCACTAACACATTGTATACACATAAAGCACACGAAATATATATTTAATTAAAAAAAAAACATGCTTAAAGGCGTAAAAACGAAATTTGAATATTTATGTGAAATTAAAGCCTTGTGCATTAATTAATAATAGCGTATATAAAAAAATGCAATCTAGCTACAAGAAAAAAAAATAAAAATAATAAATAATCGAATACAAAATCGATTCGTGTGTTATCACATTTTAAATGTGAACATCGAATATATTTTCTCATACAATATAACTCTAAAATGATAATAATTTATTATTATAATAATAAAAGTGTCAATTTCTAAGTACTCGCGAACATAAGTACTTTAGATAAGTAAGAACGCGATAATTCACACGTTGATATCGATAAATAACATTATTATTTTAAATTCGAATAATTAGGAATGACTAATGTCAAAATACAACTAACACTGAAACGGAACATGCAAAATAGGAGAAAATTATTCTATAGGCCCTTCCACCGGCTAGTGGTTAGAACCATGCCCTCTAAGGAACATTGCAATTGGCTATATAAATGTAATCTCAACAATTGCTAACTAAAAATTATTAATTTAAATATTTCCAAAACCATACCAATAATCTTTAAGAATTTACCAATTGCAAATGTCCTTTACATATAAATGCTATTCATTTAATAGGTAAATACCAAATTCCCATTTAAGTTTTCGACATAATGAACTATCGAATATATATACCGCTGTAACATCGCGACATATATATCGATATGTCGTAAAACTAGGGTTGGGCTCAAAATTTTAATTAACAGTGAACCTTCCCAAAATAGATAATAAAATACATCGATAAGTTAGTAATCGAAACGAGATTGAACATTGCACGTCACTACTCCATTCAAGTTAAGTGAACATTATTTTAACACATAGTGTGTACTAATAGCGAAGCGTATGTTAAAATCTCATTTCTTATAAGGTATTTTTGTCGCTGTACCTCACACCTTAATTATCCCAAAAGCTTCTCTTACTGAGAATATGAACGTTAATATGTTAGATTACGTTACAAGAAATGAGTTAGCAACTTAACGTTGAATGGACATTTTGATTCACTATATTAAATGTAATATAAAACTATTTAAAATGATATTAGATTACCAAAAACACCGAGATAAAAATAGTATTTATTTTTTAAATTTCATCAAAAAGCTCTTATTTATTACAGATGGTTGTTTACGATTATAATTTTTATTTATCAAATTCATCAATAATCTACACTAAAAAAAAGGGCTGTCACATCAAAATATATAATAACATTGAAAATCAAAATTAAAAACTAAACTAAAATTTAATCATCCACATCAATAAAATAAAAAAAAAACATTCAGCCTGTCACTATATATATAAAAAAAATAAAATTTCGACAAAGGCCCTAAATCACACAACCTAACATAACCGCTAGGCTGAATACCAACTGACAATGACAGTGACAGTGACAGTGACATATAAAAGCGCAAAGTGTCAAATGCAATGCAAGGTCCAGTCTCGTGTATAATCACGCGAGCAACTTGTCAAAGTTATATTGTCGTTCGCTTACTCGCGTGAGTGACGTCTCGGCGACCACCTCCTTGCCGCGCAGCAGCTGGCGCGCGAGCTTCTGCTTGTTGACGGGGGACCCTGGAATGTGTTTACTTACCGTTCTTTACTGTGGAATTATTTGATTCCCTAATGCTAATTATGTATTTATTTGTGTGTATACGGTTGTGTATGAAAATGTATGATTTATATGTTTTGGAGGTGAATAGAAAATTGTATAATAATATTGTGAATATAGTATGAAATAGTAAATTTTTGCTTAAAGAGTATTATCTTTTTTAAAAAAAATAGCCAATAAGAGCCTTAAATAAAAGAAATATAAAATTAACTTGATGGCAAGTTAATAGCAAAATGTTTTTTTATGTTATAATGTATTTTTAGTATGCACAGCAACAGTAATAAAATAAGCATAAGCTAAAGTAATATACTTCAATAGACCCCCAAAATTATTAGTTTTGAAATGATAAAAATATATAAAAATATAATAAAGATTAATAAATTAGTAATATTGTAATAGAAGTAAAACCTTTAACATCTAACATGTTAGTGTGTTACACAACAAGCTTACCTCGGGTTAGTAAAGCAACATTTTACCATTTTGCATAAGATTTACAAGTAAATAAAATACATCAGCCAGACTTATCATATTGTTTTTTTTAAATGTAAACAAAACACTAATAAGCCATTTCAAACGACTTAAACATATGCTTTAACTATACGGCTTAAATAATAAGGTCCAATATACAAAAAGCAGAAAAAAATGCGCAAAATAAAAAAAAGGATAAAATAAAAATTGGATAACATGCAAGAGCAGTGAAAATCTTAATTAAATTGCGTATTCGTATGGATCGGACTAAACACTAAAAGAGGAAGTGTACATACAAGAATAATTTTTCATAACACAATCAAAATAAGATTAATCAATTTATACTGTATGATTTTTTGAACTTGAAATATCAGTTCTATCTCTATAATATCGTTCTCTGTTTTGAGTGTCAACTATAGAAACAACAAGTTTTTCAAAAAATAAAAAAAATATATCTTAAGCCTTCAAAGAACACCTAATATTATATACCGAATATTACACTAACAATACAAATAATTTACCATACAAAATTAAAAAAAAAATAGAAACCTCCTCAAAGGAATAAAAAATGGAGAATGCGAGATGCGGAATGTGAATGCGACCCTAAGCTGAACGTTGACGTTTAAAAGATGAAGTAAAATAGGGCTTATGCGTTTAATAAAGTTCCATCTTAGTTTGTCTAGTACATTGCATTATAATAATTTATAATATTATTATATACAATTCTATTCGATCTGAAGCGATTTTCAATAGATTTTTTTTAGCTTCACGTTTTGTCCTGCGTAGCAAGAAAGATATTGTTAAGCCAATCTCAAAACAATCCTTTCTCCATTTTCCAATAAAATTTGAGATATTGCGTGTTGAGTGACGAATCCCAACGCCCAGTAATCAAACTATCATCATTACACCGAGTGGGAATCGAACCTACAACCAATCGTGATTACAAGCAAACACAATCAAACTACGAGACGATGGCTCTCATATTTAACCTTTAACATAATACTCGCAAATATATAAAAAAAAAATCCCATTAACTTCGATCACACAAACATGGTTTAAAAATTATTCTTGCATATACTTAAAATAACTTAAAACAGATGGGAAAGGAGCACATTAAATATGTCAGTGTTATTAATTTCTTTGCGACATTAACTTTTCACAATTTAGACTGAAATATATAACAGGACTAGAAATATATTGAAATTTGTTTTAAATTAACTTACGACATTTACGACAAGATAGACCATTTAATGAAATAAAAATGAAATAAATGTTTTCGGTCTCATAGAACCAAAACATTTTGTAACTAAACGGGACAAAACATTTTAGACTCAGGCAATAGTCTCATATTGCACTGACGAGTACAAAGTCCTTTAGCATATAAACTAAAAATAGCAAATGTTATTTATACTAAAAGAATCAACTAGCCAAGTCCATACTTAATAAAAAGAAAACGCCACAAAAAAATTAAATACACAGAAATATTGTAACATTCACAGAATTCGCAAAACAAACTCAAATAAATTTAAAAAAGGAAACATTTAAATTGGTTAAAAAAAAACAACCAACAAAACATACAACAAACATAGAATTTACACAATCATTATTTTTCTGCAAATTTTATAAGAACTTACTATTCTATATATTATATACTAAAAATAATATATATTCACTTACCGATATAACTAAGCATAACTGGCAAAAAGATCAGTCCGTGCGCAGCACCAATGAGCACTATACCCAAGTACATGCGGAAATAGAACACCTGCGGGAAAAATATTATTGAAAAACTTATCAATAATGTCATCCTTACGAACGAATACGTTATAATAAAAAATGTATATGAACCATGACTTAAATGAAATTCGAAATCAAAAGAAGAATCCTTTTTATTTTAATAGACGTTAGGTTTATAAAATAGTATAAGGTCAGATTCGAACATATATGGAAATATTTAAACAAATCGGACAGTATACAGTGGTCCACAATAGTGTTGTAATATTTAAATTCGTTAATTGATTGATATATACCAAAGTAAGCTAATAGAAATCTGACAATAACAATAATGCATTTTTTTCTTCACATCATTGTGATATTATGGTAGCAAGTTATATAATTTTTGTCTTCTGCACAAAAAGGAGATTATTTAATAGCTAACTTATTCAACACTATATATATTTCAAAATCCTGTTAAGTCCTACCAAACATCATCTGCGAGGCCATGGACAAAGTTATTTTATAAATTTTTTTTTTAGCTTCACGCTGTATCCCGTACGCAGCAAGGTAGGCAGAGGGAACCTAGTATTAAGATACTCCGTTCCCCACTTTCCGCCGAATTCGGAGGCATTGCGTGTTAAATGGCGGAATTTAACGCCGCGCTTTACCTCGACACCAGAGCGAAGAAAATGGAAATATTAAATATTTCCACTCCTCGAGTGGGAATCGAACCCACAACCAGTCGTTTACAGTCACACTTTTGTGCCACTGGGCCACGACTGGCCCATTTATAATAATATTATTAATAAATAAAAACAAACCTGGAATATCTGACTGTTAGCCGTGCCCAACACAATGATGCCCCCAAACTTGGTGAGCGTGATGCCGGACAGCACGGACGAGCCCATGGTGGCGAGCGCGTGCGAGGCGCGCCCCACGCGGCCCCCCGCGCCCGACACGCTGAACGAGTGCACGAGGTGCGAACAGAACTCCACCGCTATGCCCACCGCCATCACCTGTGGGCAGACAAGCAAACATATATACGGGATAAAATATTAAACATATTCATTCTATAGAAAAATACACACATATATAACATTATATGAGAAGGATAATGCATATTTGTTAATGCATGCCCACACACAAACATACACACACATCATATATGCAATAGAACATAAATTGGTATGGTCACCGGTATGCTGTGGTAATGGTATTGGTATGGTCAGAAAGAGCTTAGTGTCAAAATACTCCGTTCTCCACTTTCCACCCCAATTCACAAAATGTAAATTATAATTTAGAATGGATACATGAAAATAATTAAATTATGATTCGCGTGGAAATCGAACCCGCGAACAATTGCGTTTACTCAAACAATAAAAAATTCTAAATACATGATTACCTCAAACACCAAAAAAACTTAAATACATTAAATGATATTTATTATAGATACATATGTATATAAAGAAAATCGAACATTATTGCAAAGTCTAATTAGACACTCATTTCATCTGAATATTTTTTTTAATTAAAAAAATTAAGACTAAATCTAAATAGCACATAATATTATTTAAAATAATATTAACTAAATAAAATATTATATTTGCTCACTATTCATTTACTTACCAAATTAACCAATGACACTGCATTCAAACTGATGCCCCACCAGTACATTAGGCCGCCAAGATTCACCACAATCATTGTAATGGTTATTACTACCACCTGTAATAAACATAAATTAATATTAAGACACAATACTAAATATATATAGATGAATATTTATCAAAGAAAAAATTAAAATTGTTACTCTAATTTTAATTATTAAATCACTGCAAACATAATTTATATTATACTAAATACATTATCTTGTAACAAAAACCCATACCATTTATAATCAAGTAATGATAAAGGCTTTTAAATCTTTTTCTAAAATAGACTTTATAAAAATGTATATTATTTAGCTTCATGCCTTTTCCCTAATACTAGTGTAGTCATGGAGAATTTAAACACTCCGTTTTCAACTTTCTGCCTGAATTTGACACATTATAAGTTGAGTGGCGGATTTAACGTCACGATTATCTTAAATTTAATTTTTAAATACTATTTTTTTTCATTTAAAATCTTCAAAAATTTTTAAAAATACATATTTTTTTAAATTGTTAAATAACATTGAAAACTCACCAAAGCCGAAAACAGATCGAATCCCATCAAAACGAAGGTAACAATGAATATAGACAAAACAGATATGCCCATCGACTTGAGTGTGTCCGGCCACATTGTTAGGTACTGTTCATAGAATACATAGAATACAGAATAGGGGAAGACGTTCGGTGACCCCGGCTTGCCAGCATCTCGGAGGGCCTTTTGGAGTGTTTCTGTAAGGTTGGCCGCTACTAAACGAGCTGCTCGTAATGCTGAGTAGTAATCTTCACTTGTTTTCAGTACTGTGTGGTATCCTGTTGAAATATGTATATGTTTAGTTCTAGAATTAAGTTGATTTAATACGTTTTTAATAATAGATTTTGAAAACTAATTTTATCTTAAGTAAAAAACAATATAATAATAGAAAATATATTAACTATCAGACAGACAAAGAAGAGCTAATATCAAAACGTTCCATTCCACTTTCCACCCTAATTTGGAAAAATATTGAGTGCATAATGGAGATAATCAACACTGCAGTTTGTCTTAGCAGACAGTAGAAAATTAAAATAATTTAAATATAAGCATTAGATCAATCCGACAACCATTGTTTTTAGAAAAGGTTTAAAAATTTGAACGCAACAAGATTGGAACCATTTCCATTCTTCATTTTGACAAAGCCAGTAGTACACTGGTTTCCAACCAGTGGTCCACGGACCACAGTGGACCGTAGAAGGGATAAACTGGTCCGCGAACGATTTTAAACTTAGCGGGTGTTGCGAGGCTCTACCCAAAGTTATACAACTTATCGAACTACAAAATGTCAGAAACTGCAAGGATTACATACATAGTGGTCTCTGCTAGCAAGAATAATATAAAAGTGGTCTTTGATCAAAAAAAGGTTGGGAACCCCTGCTTAGCAATCAGAACGCTTGGACTGTTTCCAAGAGGGGCAGGTTCATATCCCTAAACATGTGAATAACACTTAAAAAAAGAACTAATTCACTGTTTCACCATGATCTTAACACATTAATTACCAAATTATATGCAACCACATAATAGAATAAAGTAAATATCACAAAAATTATAAAACTAACCTTGATAATAAGTAGCACCAACGGTAGCCAGGCTGTTATTAAGCTTATAGTTGACCGCCTGCCCGTACGCCGCGTGGCCTCCCTTCACGCAGTTGATGCCAGGATTGTCTTGTAGGTAGAAAGGCACGTAACGTTCGAAATCTTCCGCTTTGGGACGCTGTTCTGGACCTACGAGTGGTATTTTACATTCTTTGCACGTTGCTGAAATTAGAAAAAAAATATATGTTAAAATAAAATATTAATTTAAACCATATTTTTTAAAATTATTAATTTTATAATTTAAAAATTATTATTTTTATAAATCATATTGTGGCCAGTCGTGGCCCAGTGGCACAAGCGTGTGACTGTAAACGACTGGTTGTGGGTTCGATTCCCACTCGAGGAGTGGAAATATTTAATATTTCCATTTTCTTCGCTCTGGTGTCGAGGTAAAGCGCGGCGTTAAGTTCCGCCACTTAACACGCAATGCCTCCGAATTCGGCGGAAAGTGGGGAACGAAGTGTCTTAACACTAGGTTCCCTCTACCTACCCTGCTGTGTGCGGGATACAGCGTGAAGCTAAAAAATAAATAAATAGTATTTTTAATTTTTATTGGTTTCATTATGGGTCTCACAGTTAGCAGCGTTAATGGTTGTTTGAATATAGGACATGTTTGCAAGTCATACCTATTTTAGGTTATACAAGAAATTTTATATAACCGTATTCGTCAGAATCAAGGGAACATTTTAAATTTATGCAAACAAAAGCTTGAAATAAATATAATGAATATGGTTTTAGTAGAAATACGAGGAGATTCATAAAAATAAAAAAAGTTACCGTTTGGTAACTTTACTTCGGCTAAACATTGATTATATCAACATATCGGTCACCCAATAGAACAACGACGCAATTACAAAGAACAAAGACGTAATTCGAAAAAAAAATGGTTTCTTACGTGTTATTTTTAACAGTTTTCTCATGAAGTTATTATACAACATTCATTATAGTAAAGTACCATAGACAATTATTATAAGATATCATCTCATTTCACTGATTAGAAATACAATTACATTTCACATTTTTAAACCATCTCCAAAAAAACAGCTAAAACTAACTATTGTTCCATTGGTCGAGGGATATTATAAGTATAATACAATTTCCCAAAAATCTTCGATTATTTTCTAATTTATAATAAAATAAACTAAACAATAAAATTGAAATAAAAAACTCACATGAATCGTCATTCGGACAGAAGCTAGAGTTGTTAGGGAAGTATTTGCAGCAGGACGGCAAAGAGGCCCAGTCGAAGAAGTCGTCGAGCCACGAGTTGGGGGCTTGCGCTATGTACGTAACGTTGGACGAGCGGTATGCTGGAAATAAAAAATGCATTTTATACCATTTGTATTAGTAATTTATTTATACTAGTTGCAACCCGTGGGATTTTCTGAAACTTTTCATATTATTTCTACCTTTGTTTTCCGCAGGTTTGACTGTGACACCTAATATCTTGGTTTTTAGTTAGCCATACGATTTTCAAGAAATCCTCTTAGTGCTTCCCCTACTTGTTGAAGTTCAGTTTTCTGCGTCCAGTTTTTGATATGCTTATGTATATATTTTCGGTCATTTCCCGTATAACAACTGTGCTATACGGGACTGACTACTGAGTAAGCGAGAGTGATGACACTCAATTTTGCGTCCAAACTTAAGACAATGCGTGTTGAGTGGCGGAACTCAACGCCGCGCTATGTATTTGTTCACCAGAGCGGAGAAATGATAATAATTATATAGTAATGTACACAGCTCATATAATTTCTAAACTTCTACCTTTTAATGTTTTTTTCACTCCAAAATGTCCTATGTTTTTAAATGTACTTGCCTAAAGTTACCCGATAATAATAGTAATAAGATCAATAATAGTAATAACGTCGCGTTTGCCATGCTGCAACTATATACCAATATCTTTATCCCTATTATTTTGTGTACAATAAAAAAATATCTATCTATCTATCTATTAAATAATATACCTATTTCAAAAAAATATATATTTTTCTGAACACTAACCTGAATACAATTGCATGGCAACACTGTCAGGCCTACAGAATCGTGTACCGCAGACCATATTCTGTACATCAAGGTCTGAATAATCCATTCCTTCTGTCACAACAAAGTACACCGGCGGTCCAATGTTCAAATACTTGTTGAGGTGCTGGAAGTACTTCAGTTGGAAGCTGTCTTGTGGCATTGATAACTCTTGGTCGAGGCCTATTTCTATGTGTGGGGCAACCTGGAAAAAAAATTAAGTGACATTCTGCATAATATACAAAATATTGCATATTTGTTGTAGTATGTATGTTACATGCTATTTTTAGCTCATAAATTTTTCAACTAAGCTAAGATATTCAAAGATAGACTGAAATTTGATCTTAACAAAATAGAATAGTTTAAAAAATAAAAATCATGCTAAAAACTAAATATAAAAGTTAGTTCCAAGTTAGTTCCATCGAAAAGGTGCAGATATAAATATCAAAAAAACTCACAGCAATAGAAGAACACAACCACGCGAAGAATATAATCATAACAGCGGCTCGCACTTCCCGTTTCATCAAGAAAGGCACATAGACGTATCGGAAGAGGTTGTACAGGCCGCCTTCACCCGCAGCCGCGCCCTCCGCCTTAGTGCCGGACACGCAGCAGAATACGTCGAATCTGGGGGAAAAAGGATTTTTTATAGAAAAAAAAATAATATACGTCTTTTACTGCAGTGTTAATATACACTACGTAAAAAATCGAGATTGCGTTTTGAGTGACGCGCTTTGTCTTAAGTATTAGAGCGAAAAAATGAAAAATACGATAATGTGGAAATCTTGGGTGTAGTTTCAATTTTTATAGAGGAAAATTTAATTGAGACTTATTTAGA
This sequence comes from Dryas iulia moderata, assembly GCA_019049465.1. Taxonomy (NCBI): domain Eukaryota; kingdom Metazoa; phylum Arthropoda; class Insecta; order Lepidoptera; family Nymphalidae; genus Dryas; species Dryas iulia. The sequence continues at coordinate 11,743,480 of CM032431.1, read as the reverse complement.
AATAGGTCATAATATTATTTATATGTCCAACACGGCCCAATGAAACACTAATCTCTATGCCCACTGTGTTGTGTGTATATAAAAAAAAATAGACAAAAAAATAATAATTGTTTTTTTTAACTTTACGCTGTATCCCGCACACAGCAGGGTAGACAGAGATAACCTAGTTTTAAGACTCTCAGTTCTCTATTTTCCGCCAAATTTTGGAATCATTGTGTGTTAAATGGAGAAACTTAACGCCAACCTTTGTTGACTTCAAAGCCAAGAAAATAGAAATATTAAATATTTCCATTCCTCGAGTGGGAATCAAACCCACAACCAGTTGCTTCTAGTCATACTTTGTACATCCAAGCCATCGTGGCCTGAAAACTGTATGTACGTACACACGTATAAATAAAATCATCTTTAATAAATAAATAAATAAGTACATGAAAATAAATATTTCCGCACCTATTATCATTCTGTCGCCTGGTGTCCAGGGCCAGCAGCGCCACAAAGCAGGTGACCTGCAGCAGGAAGTCGACGAGCAGCGCGGCGCCCGCGTACAGCGCGAAGGCGCGCACGGCCGGCATGTCGCTGAGCGCGCCCAGGAAGAAGCACACCGACTCCGACACCGACGTCAGGAACATCGACGGGCCCACTTGGCCTAGCCTGTTGGCGGAAATACCATTTTAACCTACATATTCATACTTATATTAGAAATGCGAAAGTCTGTCTGTTTGTATGTTACGCTTTTACGGGTAATCTACCGGTCCGATTTGGATGAAATTTAGAATGACAATAATAACATATCCAGGGTCAAACATAGGCTACTTATTTTTTAAAAATCAACCTTTAAAAGTTGAAAGAAGTTTATATGAAAAATCTAACCCACTCGATCAATTGTAATGATTTTTTTGGATAAATATAGTCAAAAATCCACCCGCCAGGGTTGCAATATAACGAAATAATTGGGTAGTTCACGAGGCAAAACCACAAGCGGGCCGCTAGTGTTACAGTATATTTTTTTTATTTTTTCACCATTACACTTTTTCCCACATATGGAAGTAGTCAAGAGAGGACCTAGTGTCACACTTCATACCATTATGTTAGCGAATTATATGGGTTGGTTGTCATTTAAAAAGTTAGAAGGCATTGATAGTACGAGTTTGTTCCATTTTTACTTTTATTTCTAACTTTTGGTCCGCATCAAATTCTTTATATTTAATTTAAACATAATGTCAACATATAGTACCCGGCAATAAATAATGCACATCGATGCTTAGTAAACAGTCGATTAGCTTCGACTTTGTAGAGCGTTGTCTCGGTCGCTTAAAATAATAACAATGAGAAACGTCACATATCAACTGAGTGACAAAGACAGCGCTCTACGAAACCGAAACTGACCGACTGTTTCATTCTAAGCACGATGTGCATTATTTATTGCCGGGTACTATACCTGTATATACCACAACGCACCATAGATCACACAAAAAAAAAACAATTAATAAAAAAAAATATAAAAAATAAAAAAATATGTATAAAAATAAAAAGAATATATATAAAAAAGCAAAAAAAATATATATAAAAAAAAAACACAACAAAAAATAAAATCAACACTAACGTCCTTCCAATATGCTGCGGTATACTCTCATCAGGCCGCCTAGGCTCCCTTTGGCTGGTCTGCACCAGTATGAATATGTTGTCCACTCCCACAGCTAACACGAGGAAGGGGATCACTTCCACTATGATGAGGGTAGCTGAAACGCCGCAGAAACCGAAGATACCGATCGAGCAGACCACTGACGCTAGCACTATGAGAACACCTGGGAAAATAATTGGGATATTTTAGTCAATGATAATGTGAGAAATTTTTATCTAAATTGTAACTTTGTATGTATGGGGGTAATCTTCGAAAATACTGAACCAGTTATGAAAATACTTTCACAATTAGAAAGCTACACTATTTAGGAGAGCTATAGACTATACTTTATAATGATTGAACAGAAATTTCATAGAATCATAAAGGGGCTCGAATAGAAGATAAAAGTTGCAGATCGCTATTGCGATCCTGGTTTGATAAATATTTGAGTTGTCAAATAGAGCATAGTGTCAAGACACTTTCCGATAGAAATCGAGACATTGCGGTTTTTTTTTTCTTTTATGTGCATTAGTTATATGGCGGTAATCAAAACCGTGCATTTATTTTCCAAGACAATATGTCTAATATAATCATTTCTTGGAGCAGAGATCGAACCCACAATCAATAGTTTGCAGTAAAACATTGTCCTGGTGCGCCATAATGGTCTTTATCAAAGCATTCTTATGGAACCGAAATTACAGTAACATTAACAACGTCAATAGAGTTTCACTCTTTACACATAATTTTTTCCTCACTCTTTCCCACAATCAGAATAGTTAGAGAAATGCTAGTGGCAAAACACTCTATTTTTGACCTGCCGCCTGAAATTCGGAACACAACACCACACTTTACATAACAACAAGCTCAAATAATTTTCAAACAAAATAAAAAAAATCACTACATACCTCCCAAACCAAGAGTAATTTTGCTATCAATAAGCAATCTCGAGAACGTTGTATATCTGCCCAGTGATATAGCTATATAGGCAAACATAATAAAATAGGACACGAGTATAGTAGACACGTCCGATTTGGACTCTCTGTCGAGTTCATCTTCTATGGACCGCTCTGAGGTGTAAGCTATATCCATGTACTCAGGCATATCTTTGCCGGTTGTGAAGTTCTTCATGAAATTTATGAACGTTTTCTCCCATTCTAGCGCTGGTTTGAGCTGGAATAGAACATAAGATTTAAAGCTGTGTAAAATTAGTGTTCATAGATTTGGGATTAAATACAGAAAATCATATTAGAATAATTATCTATAATAATATATTAATTACAATACGGAATTAAAAATATATGATTTTTTATAGTATTTAGAAAAAAATTGTAATTAATATAGTACAGAAGACAACTATGATCCGGTCACCTGATGGCTTATGCGTAACATTAGAAAAATTGGAAGAATTAAACAAATTTCATTAAAAGTAGTACTTAATTAAAAAAAAATACTTTTTATACTTATAGTTCATCATTTCTTCCACCCTTTTCACATATTCACGTATTCAGAGAAAACCTAGAGCCAAAACACTCCTTTCCTCATTTTCCGTTCAAAATCGAGACCACAGTATGTTAAGTGGGATAGTTTTTTCAATCAACTTTTTTAGGTGGGAAAATGAAAATTGTTGGAATATCAATTGATATTATAGTTGGTCAATTGACTTATAAGTTATAATGTGATTTTATAGTTTGTCAATTGAATATTATAGGCAAAAATTAATCTTCCAAAAATAGTAAGTCATTTGACTTCCCCTATGAAAGGTATTGCCGCCATTTTATTGTTGTAGTGTGTATTATATTTTGTTACTGTTATTTTGTGCAGTCTTTTTAGTTTTATAGTTTAATATAATAATATTTCAAACCCGAACGGATGTTTTATTTATAACCCGAACCTCCTACAAAAATAATATAAATAAATGATTCTCCCGAATCAGAAAGCTGTTACGCTACTTTAAGATAAGATACCAACCTTGTTCTTATCATGATGGTTGTTGACGAGGAAGGTGAGTATGAGCGCATCGGCGCGGTGGAAGCGCGACTGCTTGGAGAGCGGCTCGCCGGGCGCCAGGAACCCGCCCAGCGCCACGCCCGGCAACACCGGCCCGCCCCAGTCCGCCAGGCACATGTACGGGTTACTGTGTCATAAATATTACGTCAAATGTTAGTAAACATCCTTTATTGGGGCCAGTCGCGGCGCAGTGGCACAAGCGTGTGACTGTAAACGACTGGTTGTGGGTTCCATTCCCAAAGAGGAGTGGAAATATTTAAAATTTCCATTTCCTTTGCCCTGGTATCGAGGCAAAGCGCCGCGTTAAGTTCCACTCCCACTTGACACGCAATGCCTCCCAATTCGGCGGAAAGTAGGGAACAGAGTGTCTTAACACTAGGTTCCCTCTGTCGGATAGACAGGTACTATGTGCGGGATATAGCGTGAAGCTATAAAAAAATCCTTGATTCTGATACTAGCAACTGCTTAAACTATACGACGATAAACTTAAACTTACCGTCGTATGACAGAAGAAAAAAATGTTGATGTTTATGGTCTGAAGTATGTCTAGATTAAAACGCAAAGTATTTTGAACTGTATCTTAAATTATTTTCAATATATTAAGGCCTGTCGTTTACGGACACATACGTCTGGATTAAGGCACACGAGGGGTTAAATTTTAACTATATAACTATAAGACTAAATTAAGCTATTCCTTCTCCTACTATCCTTTATTTTAGCACTTTAAGAGAAAGTTTTTGATCTTTGTAACTATCTTGTTAGAAAAAAATAATATCTTCTTAGAAGAACATTAACTAACTTCTTAGGAAAAAATTAATAGAAATCAATCAAATATTTAAAATTTTTCATTAAAACTTTGGTCGCCTTAGCTACTTATAAAAAAACAACAACTTGTTTTTGTTTTTTTAAAAAAGCCACCCAGAGCAGGATGAGCAAAATAAACCTAGTGTTAAGACACTCCGTTCCCCATTTTACACCTAAATTTGTAGGCATTGCATGTTAAGTAGCGAAATTTAACTATCTCATTATTATCAGAACGAAAAAAAAAGGAAACATTAAATATATCTATTTTTCAAATGAACGAAACCCACAGCCAAATACTGTAGCGTTAAGACAAGTCCAGAATAGAGTAGCCTAACTTAGCAAACGGGGTACGACCTTCAGTTCAGTAAAGAAGAACAGTATAAAAAAAATAGACGGCGCAGCGGTCCGCCGTAACTGCCTCAATGTCCGAACGATATAGGAATATTAAATATTTCTATAATTTAGAAATATTAAATATTTCTATTTCTCGAATGGGAATCGAGCCCACAACCAAATACTGTATCGTTAAGACAAGCCCTAAAAAGAGCTTGACTTAGCAGAAAAGACACGACCTTCAGTTCAGCAAAGAAGCATCTTATAAAAAAAAAGAATACTATAAATAAAACAGTATTAAAAAAAATATCACACTCACTGAGCACAAGTCAGAACACGCGACAGATAAGCATTATCCTCTAGATCGTCAGTAATTTGGTCAGGATCGTTCTGCCACCATCCCCATATGGACTGCACGGCGCACCCGGTCGCCGTCACCGCGCCCGTGAAGGGGGAGGAGAGGGGGGCGAAACATATGTCCTCGATTTTTGTCTCGTTGCCTAAATCTGGAAGGGAATTAGATTGTTAAGTATGTTAGATGTTTTGGAAAGGCAGCGAGATTCGAACTCGCGGTAGTTGAAGACCGTTCAAGCGGTGTGACCGCTAAGCCATACGTTCGCATAACGTTGCGGTCGAATAGCGGCGAGTTTGAACCATGCTGCGTTCAAATTTTTATCAATTTTATAAAAATTTTTTTTTTTTTTAATTTCCTAAGCTTGAAATTAAAAGACTTGATTGATGTTTGTCGTGTAATGTCACGAATCTCGATTAAAACTCTTGTAAATAACCACGGAAGCTCGGTTCAATCATACTCGAAATATTTAGGATTCAATCGATTCTCTAAATGATAATCGATTTTAGATTTCTCTTTTTAATTTGAGGCCATAGAAACGCATTGGAACAGCGTCTGATTTAAAAAATTATAGTTGTGGGTTCGGTTCCCACTCGAGGGAATGATTATAGATTTTTATTCCTTTACTTTGGTCATCTCTCAACACGCAATATCTTAAAAAAAGTGGAGAACAGAGTATCTTGACACTAGATTTTTTTTAACCTTGTTAAAAATAAAAAAAATATGTTCTATAAAAAAATACTACTCACTCATAATCTTATTCTGCAATTCCAACACTTTCAACAAGAACGTAGCATTGAACACCGGTCCAAAGGACATGACCGTACCATCTGGCGTCGTGTAATTCACATCGGACAGTCCCTTAGCACTTATGATCAACATCTCCGTCCTGTAGAAGGGCTCGAAGCGGGAATCGAAGTAGTTCCTCTCTTGTCGCGAGCGCGACAAGGGTGCCGCCCATAGTTCCACTGGATTAGTTGTGACGTGTACGTATCCGATACCGTGACCGAGGGCTACTATTACGCAGAGACCTGGAAATATTACGTTTTCACTTAATACAAAACTTGAATACAAACTTCAATATTAATATTATAAATGTGAAAATCTGTCTGTCTGTTTGTCCGTGATGCTTTCACGGCTAATCTACCAGTCCAATTTGAATAAAATTCAGAATGAAAATAGTTGAAGATTCAGGGTCAAACATGGGAAACTTTCTTCAAAAAAATAATTCTGAAAAGGTTTTAATAGGATGACAGTCTTATGAAAAAACTAAACCGCTTTGCGGATTTCGATGAATTTTCTTAGAAGGATATTCGATGACACTGTCAAATATGATAATACCATTTTTTTTTTTCAAAACACATCTCGGGTGACGCTGAAATAGGGAATATAAACCGCTTAGAATAAGGCGAACTACTAAGCCTCGAGGGGTTGATAATATAGGAAATATAAAATATCTCTTAAATGATACTGGAAAGAAAATTATTAACCTCTTTAATCCTAAAGAAAATTATTAACCTCTAAATACAATTTACATCTACCACTATCTAAAGTCTCTCTTACTTTTCTAAGGTAATTCGCTTATTTTAGTTACACATTAAAGAAAAGCCCACTCACCGACTAAAAGCACGATCCAAGGCTTCGACGCCATCATACACCCCCACCACTGGAAGAAGTCCTCCAGCTTGGTTTCCGTCTCCGCTCCGAGCCTCTCAAAGAACGTCGCCTCCTCCGCACTCTCAGGCTGTTCCGCCGTCCATCTCGTCGACGTTGGATTAGTTGCCATTTCTTGATTATTTTCTGACGCTACACCTATGAATTGTTTATTTTCACTTATTATAAGCTGATGAATCGATCAGTCCGAGTAATATTGGTACAAATGCACATCTTTACTGCGATTTCAAGATACCTAATGCTAATTTTGAAATTATACAAAGAAAATTATCATATTTTCAGAATTCTGAATATGATAGTATGGGCATTTTATGTTGAACAGTCATATCTACGTTTGCCGAAATTTCGCTCCGGTACAGTGAACCATCCAATGAGAGTTGACGTGCGACTTTGACACATCACATCATGCATGATCGAGTCACTAGTAGTTGTCTCTCTCGCTCACTGCCTCTTATCACTAAACACTCTAAAAGTCGGTCGGTTCTGCTACGTCTATTGTTACCTACCTACGTTTCGGCGTTTTAAGTTAGAATATTTTGCATATACCTACTGAAACTTTAAACTTAGTCTGTAAATAATGAAAAAAGGAAAACATTAAACATTAGGAAAACATTGAAGCTATTTTTGCACTTGTACCAGTATTCGTCGGATCAGTCGAAGTACTATTTAAATATAACTAATACTCCTAAGTATATACAAACACAAAATCTACCTATCCTACTGAATAATTTTGAAAAAGAAACCAAAAGATTTTATTTAACACGTAGTAAAACTATAATACATTATATAAATTACTATACACATACGACGTCATATATTAAATAAATACATACATAAATATGTAAATAAATCAAATATAATAACATGCTAAAATATAGTTAGTTAATAATTGCATGCAAAATTACTTTAAAAAATAAAATATAAGTATAAAAGAACCATCAAAATGCCACATTACAGAAATATTCGATAAGATTTAAAAATATACTATTAAGAAGGTTTTGAGCCTAATATTTACGAGTATACGTTAAAATAATAATGTATATAAATCTAAATTGTTATTAATATTAAAATATTTTTTCTTTAAGGTAGGCCATAGGCCGTTATATTATTATTAATTTAAAATATTTTTAAAGAAATTTTCAGAGAATCTAGAGAGCCGCTTTGAGATACTACTATACTACAAAAAGTCTTCATTTTTAATATATCACCTAAGCAGCAGTAATATATTGTCAGCTTAGAGGGTAGACTTGCTAAGACCTATTTCTGTTAGTATGACATTGTATACCATTCGAAGATTAAAAAAATACATAATTGAGAAAATGTTAGGGTATTTTTTAAAATCTATGATTATAAAATCTTTAAACATGAAAAGCCGCTCATCATTTAATACCAACTAATATATAATTAAGACGAAGGAAGTTTATAGTTTATAAACAGACGTCCCTTAGAAGTGATTTTACAATAAGGCCAGATTAAGATAAAGATTGAAAAAAATCCTTTATTTGTTACTAAAAATTAAAAAAAAGGCAATAGGATCTGTCTCTCTCTATCTAATTAAAGTACTTCTGCCAGGATTTACCTACACTCAAAATAGACTCAAAACCTTCCTTAAACAAACAAACAGACAACACACAGACACACAAACAAACACATAATACATACTAGAGCGATGGCTGTGCAGCGGGCTGGTCTCGGGGCCGCCGCGCCGCGCCTCCGCCGCGCGCGCCCACCCGTCTGCGCCCACACCCGTAACCGCGTTAATTGTTTACCCGCAACCGGTATACAGACAGACCGACGTGTTTCATATATTTTATATCGATACATTATATTTTTTATATAATAACTTTGTTTACTAATCGAATTAATTGAATATTCGAAATAAAAACTTTTCTAAACCGTATTATTAATTATGTTTAGTAATATTGAAATAAAAACCATTCTTGGAATCTGATATAAAAGTTTTTGACGAATTTTGGAATATGATGAAAATCTAAATTAGAGCTGTCAATAAGTTTTATAAGCATTGTAACAAATGCTAAGGAGTTTCTTAGTCTGTAGTATGTAAATATGTGGTTATAAAGACGCCATAATGTACTTTTTTTTTAATAAGTCTTCTTTTGTCTAATTTGAAATAATTTATTAATCAGAGAATTCTAATATAATCAATTGATCCTATATTTTAAGCCGGTCTGTCTGTGTTTCGTTATATTAAATATAACTAAATACTTATATATAGTTGGTATATAGTAGTGATTACAGAACAAAAATGTTAAAAACACAATCTTGCTTTATACTTAAAATAAAATTCAATAGTATATTACAAAAAATATTAAAGCTTTAGTGCAAAATTTGGTAAGAACATCAAATACGCTTTACAAAACTACTATTTTATTGAAATACTTTAGCATTTTAAATATCACATTAATTTTAATTCTATAATTACAACAATATATATAGTTTGGGTCAGTATTTTCCATTGTCGATTTTTAACAAAAACCATTACTTAATATTAAAATTTATAATATTAATAAAGCATATTATCCTCACATGGTTATTAAAAATCAACAATTAATTAACAAATATTAGGTTATTAAATTATCCTAAAGAGTAAAATGTCAGTGTACATTTTTAGTAACAAACTGTCAAAGTGTGTAGCTGTGTGCGTAATAGTGATGATCGTTTTAGCATTTTTTGTGTAAAGATTGTAGGAATTCCAGTAAACAACAAAATTTTGAAATTTTTAATAATTCATGCTTGAACAAAGTGTTCTAAAAATTGTAATGATTATCTTTTTTCTTAGACGTTAATAATAAAGGCTAATAGATAATAATTACATGTTATACATAAAAGCAGTTGGATTACCCCAATTATTATAAACTATAAATTATTTAAATAAACAATAACAATACATCCAAAAAATCATTAATGGAAAAAAAATGTTTGTTTATTTTTTCAATATTTACAACATTTTGAACACTCTGTATAGCCTTTCATACCAATTATAATAAATTTGTGTATAAAAAATGTGCATGTAAAAGTAACTTACCGTCTAAAATCTAAATAAAAGCGCTGCTTTTAAAGAAACTATTAAGTATATAGTGATTAGTGTTTATCGTTCATACAATCTATACTACTAATGCAGTATAATAAATATTGCATTTCCGCAACCAAATTGTTATAAGATATACTCATTATACATGGTGTTATTTGTTAGAAAAATATTTATAAAATAATTATATTATAATAAAAAATAAATAAAAGTTAAATTTCGTTTTGTTATTTTAATAATTACATATCATGCTTCATTTTATTATATCCAAATGTTAAAGATGTATATGTTAATATGAATAATCAAACAATAATACCGCATTCTTCCCCACAATATAATCAATTCGACAACAAATATTAAGAAGCTATTTTGTTTTTAACCCCCGATGCAAGATGTTTCTGAGTGTCTGTCTGTATGTAGCATCATAGTGGTCAAACGAATGGACCAATTTCGATGCAACTTTTTGTTAATTTGTAAACCATTTGCGTTACGTTTGTTGGGTATATTACCAAAATCATGTCTTTAGTAGTAATTAAATATTATTTTAGAAATTGTTCCCTAAACCAGTTACATATAGATATTTATTGAGTTTTAAATCCAATTGTGCACATTACTCTAACCAAACAAAACTACCCTAACATGTGACTAACAATTACTTTACCACATTGAATATGCATTATTCATTTTTCTTCTCTCTTAAACTAACTTAACCCCCCGTGTGCCAGAAGAAAATTTGTTGTTAATAGTCTGAAGTATGTATAGATTAAAATGCATAGTGCTTTGAACTGTATTTTATTTGACTTTTGACATATTATGGCCTGTGTCGTTTACGGACACATACATGCGTCCTATGGCGCCAGCACGGTGGACAGATCTGGGCTAAGGCACAAGAGGGGATAACCTAAGCCCTAAAAAACCGAGAAAAAAAAGGTCAGCAGGGGCTTTCCCCCTCCCGCTAGGATAAGAACTAGTTATAAGTCAAACAGTCTCGTTAAAAATATATATATAATATAAACTATAACTATAACTGAATAATAGCGGTCTCGTTATAAAAAACTATAAACAATAAAGGCACGGGCTTGCTCCCGTGGAAGTCACCACTCACCAACAACATTCTCCTGCTGGTTACAACAGTAGACGCCGCTCAGGAACAGCGTAGTGAATATGAGGAAGACGATGGCCATGACGACCGCGTAGCCGTCCGCGCCCGAGATGCTGAAGGGGCGCGGCGGCGGCGGCGACGGCGGCGGCGCGGGGCACGACGCCTCGCAGTCCATGCACGAGCAGCCTGGCTGACCCTGGGAAAGACAATTTACTAATTAAATTAACGCGTTCATGGAGAGAACGCCTCTTGACGTCGTCTAAAAATACAGTTTAGACAAGTGATTCTCAACCTTTTTTTATTCGGGCAAATATTTAACAATTTCCAAATTTGGCGGCACACAAAGAAAAAGATTTTACATGATATAATTTAATAATATTAACATTATTATATATTTGCAAAATTTAGCGGCACACAAAAATGCCGCGGCACAATGGTTGAGAATCACTGGTTTAGACTATTGTAATTTTATAGTCGTTAACATTTAGTGTTATTTTTTTTAATAAACAAGTTACATCAATTTAAATTTTGTTCGACAAAATTGCTATAATATAACTGTAATATTTAATTGACCGAAGTTTACACCAGACCAAACCCGCTAGGGAATAAATACACTGAATTTAATCAACTAATCATTTAATTAGTTCATCACGAAATTTCATCTGTTGAGAATATATAGATTTTCAAACAATAGAACACAAGCATACTTACCGCACTACCAACATTACATGCCCTAGTCGGCGGGTTGTAAGGCGTAAACCCATCCACGGGCTCATCCCCACTCAGATAGTTAATCTGAAAGGGCACGGCGGGCACACTCACGTCGCCCATGAAATCAAACCACCTTTGCGGGGTACAGAATTCCGCACCATCGCCCCCACACAAGAGATCTAGTGCTCGCTGGTTGCTTGAAGGCATTTGTACCTATAATTTACAAATACACATACAATTCTACATCCTCTTTGGGGTTTAATTAGAGTTAGGTAAAATTTAATCGCAATTAACAGTTCAATGTTATCAAGTGAGCAATGATGTAGTGGAGCAATTAAGAGAACCAATTAGTTTTCAACTAATTCAGGAGGCGCGGGTTCGAATCCCGCTGCGTTGTCTTAAATGTCTTTTTCAATTTTCCTAAGTGTGGAATAACACTTTAAAAATGTTTAAAAGTAGTTATGGGTTGTTCGAATACCACTCGGAGTAATGATTATACAGGTATGTTTTTTTTTTTCATTTGCCGTGTTGAGATCCACCACTCTACACTCATCCATTGACAGCAGAAATTAGAGAACGGTACATTATGAAGATGAACTAGGTTCCCTCTGACTACCTACCCGCTATATGGAAAACAGCGTGTAGCTAATTTTCAAAAGAAAATGAATCCTATTTTTAGCTTTAATATATACGCATGTTTCTAACAATTCTTTATATTTTTCAAAACATAATTCTTAAATAAAATTATATCTCATAAGCTTTAAAAATCTTGGATAAAATTATACTACATAATAAAAATTTACTACTGCAACAAAAAAGATTAAATTACAAAAATAAATATAAATTTTTACTTACACTGGCGCACGAATCGAAGGTAGTATTCATGTAAGTTGCACCGAGATGGTAATCCAACTCGATTACTTTTTCATGCGTTTCTATAAAAAAATAACAGTACATATAAATATCTTTTCTATTCTTTAAGTTAGCATCAACAACATATAAACATTTATCAAGTTTTTTTTTTCATTGCATAAAGAAAGGACCACCTGATTTAAGTTCCAGAAGAGTTGTGGATGCGTTATTGGCTTTGAAGGCGAAGGTAGTAGGAGGATGAGTGGAAATAATATTGGATTTTATATTAAGTTTTTAATTATAACACAAAATGATCTCAGGCCATGGTATTATAATATGAATATTTTCTATACTTCTCAGTGAGACAGTGTCTTGCAGTAACTGTGATAGTTACGTGTTCGATCCCCCTGGCGATAATTATTAATTTACATTATTTATTATTCGTGTTCTCGTTGTGGCACAACAAAGTGCAGCGTTATGTACTGCCTATTTCGGATTAAAACTGGCAAACAGAGTGATTTGACACTACGTGCTAAAAAAAGCATATAAATAAATATATTTTATTTACCATTATATTTAGCGGTTTTAGGTTTCAAAAATTCGCTATGAGTTGGTGAGCAGGTCATCCCGCAGATGTGTTTCAGGAAGTTTTCCAAACAAGCGGGACACCTCGCCAGCATCATTACTGGTTTGATTTTGTCATCCAAGTTCTTCAACTGCTGCGTGTCGCAACATGACACTCCGCCAGCCGCTATGTCCGGACAGTATTTTTCAATTAGCGCCTGTAACAGAATTAACAAGTGACAAATTAATTTAAATTATAATTAACTAGCGGCCCGCTCTACGTGGCTCTTTCGGTTTATTGCAATTCTTGGTTTTTGGATAGGTTTTTGAAAAGTAGAGTAGCCTATGATTAACCTTGGATTATCAACTATATACTCGTATATGCCAAAATTCATTGCAGTCGGTCAAGCGGTGTAGATTTTTCATATAAACTTTCATCCCCTTTAGAGGTTGATTTTTGAAAAACTAAGTAGCCTATTTTAGACACAGTCATTTTTACTACTTTCATTCTAAATTTCATCCAAATCGGAGCAGTAGATTAGCTGTGAAAACGTGACAGACAAACAAACAGACAATCGCATTTATAATATAATTATGGAAGTATGGATTACAAGTCACTAATTGCAAGAGGTCGTCGTGGCGCAGTGGGACAGCGTTAGACAGTAAACGCGATGACGGTGAACGGGATTCTCACTCGGGGGAATTATCATATTAAAATTTTCACTTCTTCGCTCTTCTCTGCAGAGAAAGAGCAGAAAGTGCAAGACGGAGTGTCTTGACACTACATCCCCTCTTGACTAAATCAGTAGTTGTGTAGTTACGCAGACGAAGCCACAACCGGTTGCTAGTATAATATAACACTAGTAACCCAAAAAGGTTGTATTCTAATAATAAAATATAAAAGAACTCTCTAATATATTTTAAGATTTTTCTAGGACACGACTTATATTTTTGTTATGTATAATTAAAATATAATCAACAGGTGTGGAATTTATCATTAATTTATACATATTTATAGAATTTTAGAACAACAGAATCGAGTTCATTTTATTTAGTGCTATGAGAACGTTCTAGATTGACACTCCTTGACTGTGTAACTAAACAAGGCTATGAAACTATACGAAAGCAAATATAATTTATAATATTTTTATTTCAGCTTCACGCTTTTTAGCGCGTAGCAGAGTAGTCAGAGAGAACATAGTGTGAGGCGCACAATGTGGAACTTAACGCCGCGCTTTATCTTAGATACCAGAGCGAAGAAATTAAAATATTTCTGATTTTTTTATTTAAAAATAATACAAAATTATAATTTTGTATCTTTTTGTAAAATACAAACGTTTTTTCGTATATCTCAGAATATGTAATAGCAACTTAGTAACATAATTTAAATTTCTAAGACGCAGTACCAAAATATAATGTAATCAAAACAAGACATCATAATCTCGGGTCTTAACTGATAACGCCAAAAACGTGATTCATATCGTTGTAAACGATGAACGGGCATTGTTAGGCTTAATCATAATGCTTTGATTGAAACAAGGGTTATCGAGCATAACACAGGGGCAGACTGTCCAGCTTATTTAAAGCATTATTATTACATCATTTTTCAACCTATCTTCCTTCTTCTTCTAAGATGATACATCTTAATGCGTCACTGGTCTCGAGGATAGTGTTTGATATATTAACTGTATTTATTTCCTACAAATCGTAAGAAATTATATCATGAAATAATATATCTATGTCATAACACAGAATTTCTAACGCAACACCAATTGAACTCGGGCCAATTCCACGCCAAATGTGGATAACAATAGCTATTTCGCAAAAAATAAGATATTATAATAAATACAATAACGTAATCACCATCAATGTGAACAGTAGTGTCAAGACGAAACTCAACGCCGCGCGTTACAAAAAAGAAGAAATGAAAAAAAAAACCAATATTGTAATTTACCTAAGGGGGACTCAAACCCACCACCAATAGCGTTTGCAGAGAACATAGTAACGCTTTATAAAAAAATGTACAATTATAAAAACATTATAAGTTGTTATTCATAAATTCACACTATCGACAAATTATAAACAAGTTTCCCTCTAAATAATTTAACGAAGAGGCCAATAATATAAACTATGTATGTATCAAGGTTAAATTGGGACAGAACTATATGATTTTATGATAAGAATAAGAATAATGCGGTACTTTGTATGTTTCCGTATTTTTATCTATTATTTGGTCCACTTAATACTGAATTAATTAAATTTTCTGAAATTCTTTAATAATGTGTCTACAAGGTAAATATGTAAAATCAAGGAAAATCATCAAGTGTTGCGTCACCAAAGTAAATTGTACTTCCGACGAATACACCTGCACATGAATTCTAGTAAAATGCCAGCTAATGGAATTTTATCAATATTGTTGGTTGTAATTTCTTATCGTAAAGCCGTACAGTTTCTTATCACACAAAATTAGTTATACTCTATATACACAATACAAAACACATTATATTTTTTTTCTTCAAGAATCTCTGCCGTTACTTGTAATAGGTAATGAACAAGTTTTTTTTTATGGAATTAAGGAGGCAAACGAGCAGAAGGCCCACCTGGTGTTAAGTGGTTACCTTCGCTCTAGTTATGGATGCGTTGCCAGCCTTAGGGATATAGGACAAAAGGAATGGTGGGAATAAGGCTTACATGCCATCGAACCGAAACACATCATCAGATGTTTGGCGGTTCGTCTTTGACACGATAGTGGCCGCGAGCCAGTCGGAGAATGAATCTCCTACCACCAAGCTACTTTACACGCCTTTACGGGACGCGCTTCCCAGCGGCAGGGGGGGGACATGTATTTTTAACCCGTCCCCCCGTCCTCTACTTTTATGGACATTGTATGTTACTGGCACACAACACCAAAATTTATGTAACAATCCCAGCAAATCTAAAATATCTATTACACATAAATAAAGGTTTACATTCTCGAATCAGGCGATAGTTTGGTATTATAATGTTAGCCGTTGCGTGCGGCGATTGACAGAATTATCGGCCAAAACTATAGACATACTTAAGTATTAATCAAACATAACAAACTCATACATTTTCTAATTGCACGATGATGGCGTCTACATACAAAAATATAAATACGTCAATATTAGGAAATACGTCAAATTTAGTGGCGTTCCATCTTAAATGATTAAAATACATTGTGCCTTTGGACACATGCGAGTTTAAGACCTAGTTAGAAATATACAACATTGCATTATTGTTTTCTACAGGCCATTTAGGGGCATCATGATGTTAGAGGCACACAGTCCTCCCTCCACAGGCCCTTCGCCTATATGCATGTGTAGTGAAAAGAAAACTCTCCTTGTTCCTAGTTACAATATTACAAGTTTTTATTTGAGATTTCGTATAAAAGGAATATAATAGAATTATCATTTGGTTCAAAAATTCTAACGATTACTGTTATATCTTTGATACAGTGAGACGATGAAGACGCAATCAGTAGGTCAATGCAATAATGGTTTTGTAACAAGTAACGATGTATGTGTATAGCACATACATATTATATAACAAGACTAATGTTACAGATAAAAACCGCAATATAACGTATAGTAATTTAGATAATAAGAAGTGACCCTATTAAATAACAGCTAATCATTATTGCAATATGATCGCTTGATATTCCTATTATAGTAATACCAGCTCTTACTTGAGACTACGCTTGTATAGTCAATAGGAATTAACACTAACTTATGACATTCTACAGTTTCCTAAAAGTCTTCATATGAAATTTATACTATATAAATTGATATCAACGGCATACATTGCTACTTTTAGTATAGAGAGATTCGTACTATTATAGATTTTTCATAGAAATTAGATTTTTTACCGCAGTGTAAAGTTCTCCTAGTGATTCCCAATCATAGAATCATAGCATAACATCGCTTCGTTGTTCATTGAGGAGTCAAAGAACAAATAAACACACTTTCACGTTTATTTATAATACATGTAAGTAAATAGTAAGTCAGCTTAGTAAGTATAAAAATGTAGATAAGTATAGATATTCACTTGGTTTTCTTTATTATCCTAAATTCATAGTATTTTTTTTTAAATATATTAAATCATAGTCGCTATTTTAAAAAAATACTCAAATCGAATTCTAAATTTATCAGAGACAATTATACATTATTACGTTTTTTTGGACGATCATGATTCTCATGAATTACAATAATTTAATTTTAATAGACGTTACAAGGACGAATATTTCAGTTTCTATAATAAATACATAAATTAAAATCGTATTTTGTATATAATAACATTGTTATATTCGTATTTCCCGTGTTTAAATAAACATTATAGTAAAATATACTGTTCAATGTCGCCATTAAATTATGTAAAAACTATTAAAAGCACGAAATCAAATAATCAATATTAGAAACGTTTTAAAGTATAATAAAATGGACGTCTATCATTTGACAAAAACGAGTCGCAAGGTTCCATCCAAACAAAATTACATACAATTTTGACTAATATTTTTTTATAGCTTTACGGCTTTCCCACTTAGCAGGTAATCAAACAGAACCTAGTGTCAAGACGAGAGTTCCGCCACATTGCTTGTTTGAGTGGCGGAACTCGACGCCACGTATTTTTTTGGGTAGCAGAGCGCAGAAATGAAAATTTAAATATAAACATTCCCTAAATGGGAATCGATTCCGCAACCATCGTGTCTCACCCAGACGTTATCCAACTACGCCACGACGGCCTCAATCTACGTCTCAATCTCTAACCTAACATCGATTCCCTTGTACGTGGTGGAGCATAGCACTGTTTAAATTGAAATTTTTGCTATCGGATATAACAAATAAATATTATTTTATACTAATTATATATTAACAAAAGATTATTTTAGATTATAGGATCATAACAAAGATAGTAATATTTTTAAATACATTAAGCATATTATTATTATTTTTTCATTTAAGCTTTAATAGAAACAAAGAAATAACGTATTGCAATAACAATAGTGGTTATAAAAATGACACGATAGCAATACATGGCATACTTTGGTTTACACGTGTAAAATAATCAATCAGTTATCACTGTCAGCAAATAGTCAGTGACGCCAACGTGGCTCAGTCGGCAGGTTCCCACTGCCTAACTTATAACAAGGTAGTTTTGAAATAAAAGTATTTTAACTGGATTTAATAACGTATATTTTTGGTATTTAAAACATATTTTTAAAAAACCCGACGTTTCGAGCACTACAGTAGCCCGTGGTAGGTATGCAGTCTCAAAAGTAGGTAGTCTACCTTCTTTTGAGACTGGAGTGTTTTCGAGCAATATTAAAAATTTACGAGTGCACAAAATATACGCGATTAATCTGTTTAAAATAGTTTTATTCCAAAATGTTTAAGTATCGCAAAAACATCATGTTAACATGTACCTTCATGTTCTAGAAAACAAAACAATGAACATATTTTACACAATATGCATTTTTTCTTATTTACTGGAGAAAGCGCTATGATTTGTTTCTAACAAAGAAAGTTTATGTGCATAATATGAACTAAGGAAGCAGCTTCACACTTTTATAAGAAACAGAATAATCAGGGAGAACTTAGGGTCCCCCTCTCTAAGAGACCTAACCTAACTAGCGCATAAGTAAATAAAAAATAAAATGTTGAATAACTAAAATTTGAAAGCTTCTATTTTATTACAGGTTCGCTCAAGTTATAAATTGCTCATCCAAAAGTTATTCATCATAATAAGTTCTAAGCGGCTAACATTACAGGCGTTATCTAAATAACTGCTCGCCAAGGGATTCTTTTATTAAAACGAGATGCGTCAGCATTGGTGTATTAAAACATATTAAATTACACATGATTATTGAACTATAAATCTATAGAATTCACTAAAATCAAAAGCCAGAGAGAAACTTTTGTCGAGAGAATCTAGACACTCCACTCTTGTGTCATGACTTTCCGCCCAAAATCGAGAAATTGGGCACTAAATGGCGGAATACAACACCGCGTTTGCCTTATTACTAGCACAGATAAATGAATTGAGCTTTAGAACGTGTATTTTCTCTATCTGTATGTAGCTGGCGAATAAAAAGACAGAAAATACCACTCCATTGTTACAACTTTCTGAGGCGAATCATCTAACGGGATAGTCTGATAACCATTAACCTCAATTTGCAAATAAAATCAGGTTAAACCGACATTTTTTACAGTGTATACATATGAAGGGAAAATCTATTTTTGTAATAATTATGCGAAACTATTAAAATAATAATTAAAATTAAGAAATCCACTACTACATATTTGATATCCACTATCGCATACTACACGAATCTCCTAATAATAATATAAACATTAACACAAAATAAAAACCACTGAAGAATACAACACAAAATTTTGACAAATCTCAATAAATAACGCTTACTCATAAATTGCATAATATTTATTCTGACATTTGCCAAACATTAACAAGCTGAGTAAAAAAAAAAGACTGGATGAATAAAATATAATTAAAGTATAGAATAATCTCGATTTCTTCTACAATTATAACATTTCAAGTTCTTTTGTTCGTTATATTGTTGGTAACAGCAAAATATTAATTACGGAGATAAGCTAACAATAAAATATTTTATGTGTTATAATTACACCGCGGGATCAATGTTTAATTCGCGATCGATTTGACGTTGAAACGATTATGTCTATAATAGCTCCGAAATAAATACCATAATCGGGTAAATAAATATCCACGCCTTGCAGTTGGTTGTTACAAAGTTGCACACTAGGAGATATGTTAGTAATAATAATGTATAATATTGTCATGTTTAATTTTATATAGTGGCGTGATCGATTCAGTCAATCCAATAAATGCTGAATATTTAAATTTAGTTAACCTATCCATACTAATATTATAAATATAAAAGTCTGTTTGTCCGTCTCTTACGCTTTTACGGCTAAGATTATTAGGATAATATTTGGAACTGAAAATATTTGCCAAAGTCTAACAAGTTATTTATAAAAAATATTCAAACCGTTTGGTTTGAAAAAAAAGGATGAATGTTGAAAAATCATGAATATGAAAAATCTAAAATACTTCAACGATTTCGAAGAATTTTCTCGGATAGACAATTTTCTCAGAGAACGGAGTGTCTTGACATTACGTTCTCTCTTTCTACCTCTCTATCTACCTTGCTATGTGGGAAAAAGCAAGAAATCTTTTTTATCTATTTATAAAGTGCAAGGTTACACTAATTACTAGATATGTTAATGGAAATTTTTGTAATTACAAATATCGAAAACGCTGTTTCAAGCTTCCGTAATAACAGAAACCTGTTTTACTGTCTTATCACATATGGTCAAAATCAAAACTACTATTATGTTCAATATTAAACAGATAGATAATATATGATAGCATCATAACTGAAGTTACTTTTAAGCGTAACTAGGTATATAAAGCAAACTCATAATTCCACATGTGTTAATACATTCTAGCAAAGTAAATCATCGAAACACGAAATCTTGTTTTGTTTATACAATTACTAACGTGCCAAGTATTAATATTTAATCCTTTTTTTTAGCTTCACGCTGTATCCCGCACACAGCAGAGGAGGCAGCGGGAACCTAGTGTTAAGACACTCCGTTCCCTACTTTCCGGCGAATTTATAGGCATTGTGTGTTAAGTGGCGAACCTAACGCCGCGCTCTACCTCGACACCAGATCGAAGAAAATGGAAATATTAATACTGATATCACCTCTATGTCCTTAAAAATCTTAAGTAAAGCCTAAAGACGAAGAACTTATTAACAGATAAAAAATATACAACTTCAAAAAAAGTATAACATTCATTACATGATAAGCTTATAATAATTACTCCAAACATTGCTAACGTATTTTCCAAACGCGATATATTTTACTAGCTAACTGTATGAATCATTGCAATAAGTATACGTATATATTATTAAATAGTATTAAATCATCGCCTAAAAAATATATAATATATTAAATTATATTTTTAATGTGTCATAAAGCAATAAAGATAACTTCTAGCGGAAATGATCATGAATGAAAAATACATATTATACGAGAAGGCTATGATATAAAATAAATATTTCTATTGGGATTCGATTTCACAGACCTTCACATACAGACAGACGTTAGACGTGTACTAATTGCAACACAGTAGACATAAAGTTATATAATTTTAATGGTACATGGTTAAAAAAAGAAGAATGTCAACAAACATATAACTTAATAGATATTTTTATGAGAACTAAAAAAAAAATGATTATATTTTTTTTTAAATATTAAAGCAAACAAAAAAACCATTCATTAGTTATTAACTATTTCCTTAAAACAAAGCAAAACTAAGCACATAGTATGTACAGAGGAAGGACATCTAAGTAATTTGCTTCTATATAACGTACCTACTAAGCAATGTAAAACCATAAGAAAAATCAGGACAACTCGCTCAGTTGCTCAGAGAGTTCCTGCTAAAAGTCCTTGCGCTTAAGGAACTATTTCATATAATGTAACATATTTAATGTCGATCACGTACACATATGCTCTAGAGGTCCACTGTGCAACTAGACAACTATAGGTCATCTTACGCACAATAAATGAACTGCGATTATGAATTATTTATTATTTTCGTTCTGGTAAGAAGTAATGCGGTGTTAAGTTCCGTCACACGCAATGTCTCGAGAAAAGGCGAGAAGCTGCAATTAATTTAAATTTATTGTATTGTTTTTAAAGTTAATTCTACTTACTTAAAGATAGCACTTAAATAGATATAAGAAAAAGTTACAAATACGAAAGATAAATAAATTTGCCTGATCATTCGCCGTGAGACGGCTGTAAATCATTAGCGAGTATTCAAATGACGCTGTGTCCGCCAGCCATTATAATTATCACTTCACGGTCGTTCAAAAATTGCCAAAAAAATAATAATTACGAAAAATATACTATAATAACGTAATATTAAAAACGATTTATAAAACAACTATAATGGACTTTTATTACAAATAAACAATAGATTATAAAACTCTTCCGTTATTCGTTGAGTGAATGATAGAGAACGCACAGTCAAACTACTGGACATGGAAAGCTCGAATTTGGCACATTCATTTGTTTAACATATATGAAGAAAAAGATTAAAATAATTATAATTCCACAGAGAAAAAATGAGATTTTACTCAGAACATATTCTTTATTTTTTTTTTTTTGTTGAAGTCACGATCCCGATATTTTTACTTAATGTAATATACATTTCTAGGGTTTTCGTATACCTCAAATAAACAAACAATACTAAAGTAGACAGAAATGGAAAAAGTACGACAAGGGTCGAAAAGTTAATACAAACGATATTGCTAGCGACAGTTAGTAATATATTCCACAATCCCAGCTATTCCAGCTATCAACATAAAAAAATATATACACATGTTTGTAAAAAAATATTTGTTTCTTTTGACAACATAAAAGAATTTCATCCATATTAATCTGTTTTTTGTTATATTCTTCTAAATTATGAACAAGTTTGCAGATTTCACCGTTATATTGATTTTGTACCGAAAAAATAATTTACTAAATATATTTTATTAATATTTTAATTACTACCCAAATTGCCAAGTAAAACAAGCTTCTACACGGCCGCTGACTAAGCCTAGAAAGTTCTAAAATAATATGTACATATACTAAAAATAGTACTACATGTTCGATAAATCTAGGTATAAATTAAAACATGTTCATATTGAATATATTGTGGCCAGTCAATATATTATATTATTATAGTATAATATATACAATATATTATATATTGTGGCCAGTCGTGGCCCAGTGGCACAAGAGTGTGACTGTAAACGACTGGTTGTGGGTTCGATTCCCACTCGAGGAGTGGAAATTATATTTCCATTTTCTTCGCTCTGGTGTCGAGGTAAAGCGCGGCGTTAAGTTCCGCCACTTAACACGCAAGCCTCCGAATTCGGCGGAAAGTGGGGAACGGAGTGTCTTAACACTAGGTTCCCTCTGCCTACCCTGCTGTGTGCGGGATATAGCGTGAAGCTATTTAATTTTTTTTTTTTTTTGTTCATATTGAAGGTAAAAACAGATGGAAACTACCATTAAAATATTATGGCATTTAAGAAACCAAATACCTACTATAAACAACTTATGATTAACTAGTACATGATTTTTATCTTTTTATTAGCTAACTAATTATTAAACGAAAATTATAAAAAATAATCCATACGATAATTTAGAAACTAGTTCCAAAATACTCTGTTCTCTACTTTTTTTTGGAATTTAACTTAATTTTTTTATGGTCAGAGCAAAGAAATCTTAATAATTTTAATATAATCTATTCCTCTTTTAGTGAGTTGTGACCGAACCCACAATTGCGCTTCCTATCAAGCGCTGTTCCACTGCGCCACGGTGGCCTCAAGTTCTTTTATTCTACAAAATTTAAAAATGTACGTAAGAGTGACACAAATGATATTCCAAAAATATTATATAACTTAAGATTCATAGAAACCAACAAAAAAAGCACAAAATTTAAACAATTATTCTTACTAATCACATAATATTATTTTTTTTTTGATTGCACACGCACACAACGTTACACGACAAAAAAAGGTGACGGCTTTATA
This sequence comes from Dryas iulia moderata, assembly GCA_019049465.1. Lineage (NCBI taxonomy): Eukaryota > Metazoa > Arthropoda > Insecta > Lepidoptera > Nymphalidae > Dryas > Dryas iulia. The sequence goes on along the minus strand of CM032431.1, from coordinate 11,719,760 downwards.
AAATCTAGACTATTTATATCAAATCTAATCCGTTTTCGACTTTTCGCCTGAAACCGAGGTTTTGCATGTTAAGTGGCGGAACTCAACGCCGCGCTTTATCCTACATACCAGAGTATAGAAATGAAAATAATAAATATAACCATTCCCTTATAGTGGGAATCGAATCTCCAACCAATCGCATCATACAATCAGACGCTGTCCCACGTCCCTGTGCCACGACGGAATCTATTAAATCTTAAATTACCGATTAATCAACCTATGAGCTATAATATTAAAAATATGCGGACGAGCGGGTTGAAAGTAATGAAGTCTGATCGAAATGCATTAGAACGTCTGATACGTTTAAGGAGTTCAATGAGAGCGCACGCCTTGTTGTAGCGTATCTCGACTACAATTAATAATGTTAAGTGAACATTATTGACGTCAATTATAATGTCATTGGCGCCGTTGCTATGCTTGGAACCATCTAGAAATTTAGATTTTTTTATTTACGCTTTCTTCTTAATAGAAGGTTAGGAAGGGAGAGCTTAGTGTCAAGACACTCTGTTCTTCGTTCTATTATTGGTGTATACATCTCGATTTTTTAAAGCAAGGAACTTGATTTTAAAAGCTTTGTTCTTAATGTTCTCTTATTACCTACCTAATTAAATTCTGGTAGTTATAAATATGTAAATTGTTGGTAAAATTCAAATTGAACAAAAGAAGTTTCAAAAACTAAACAAAAAAGATTTTTTTTTCCTTTGAAAAAATCATTTAATTTTAAATTATTACATATGCACTAGGTATTGTTATATATAGGCATTTAATTATTAATTATAAAAATACCCAAATTTAGCGGAAGTTCATACATATACATATCGCGTACATATCTACATATCGCAAATTGTATTATTTTCCTTGAAATAATTTGAGAAATCATTTTGCATTAAATGGTGGACATAGGTCGGATCGAAATCAAGGTCTAAGGACCAATATTTCCGGTTTTACATTACTTCATCATCTGTATTAAAAAAGAGACAAATTAAAAAAAAAATCTATAAAAATGTATGAAGCACAAAGATTTGTTAAATCTAATTTATGCAAATAACGAAAATAATTATATAGTTATTTTTAAAGATATACTTCATAACGAAGGTGCTTGATCTCGCTTTGTTCATACTTTAAATCTGACTGAATAATGAAAAGGAACTCCATTTTAGAGGTGATCAATGGTGCGTCATCGATGTAAACAATAAACCATGTTGGAGGCGGTATATCATAATATCTATTACCAATACACAAGAGTTAAATTCCTTTAAACGAGTTGTTCCACGCTCGCTGGCAACGAGCCCACGTCATGTGGCAAAATTGATGCAAACAAATATACCGGTCGTAGAAACAACGCGAACCAAAATACTCTATCAATACTGTGTAGTGGGGCAGTTAATAATACGTATATAGAATTATATGTATGTATTGTTACTAGAGTCTCCTAGTTGACGCGTTTTATAGCTTCACGCTGTATCCCACACACAGCACAGGGAACCTAGTGGTAGGCAGAGTGAACCTAGTGTTAAGACACTCCGTTTCCCACTTTCCGCCGAATTCGGAGGCATTGCGTGTTAAGTGGCGGAACTTAACGCACCGCTTTGCCTCGATGGCAGACCGAAGAAAATGGAAATAATAAATATTTCCAATCCTCGAGTGGGAATCGAACCGACAACCAGTCGTTAAACAGGCACACGTTTATGCCATCGCGCCACGACTGGCGCCAGTTAAGTTATTTTATTAATTTAATAAATTATAACGGACTAGATAAGCTACTCATTTTTTCAATGAAAGTTTGTATGAAAAATCTACACCGCTTGACCAATTGTAATGAAATTTGGCTTAAATATAGTTGATAATCCAAGGTAACCAACCAACCAACCAACCAATGTATCCAACATAACAAAAATCCATCCCCTAGGGCATACACCGCAACAGCTATGTATGTAGTTACGCGGCAAAGCCGCGAGCGGGCCGTTGATTTTATATAAAGTATGGATATATTGAATATGAATTGATGACCAGAGGGACGCGGGTTCAGTATACAGTGTATTAGCAAGTTTACATTTTAAAAGCTTCATGGAGAATCTATTATTATATATTATGTTAAAATACCCATAAATGTCGAATTGCCATATTTTTCCTTATTATTGTACAAAAGCTATTTTTATTCATATTTTATGGTTGTTATTTTGTAAATAGGTAACTTCTTAATTAATTACTTTTAAAAACATTGTTGCTAAAAATGAATCTTTTAAAATTACAATATTTTTTTGATTGTCTCTTTTTTTTATTTAAATTTACAATTTAACATTAGGCAAAGATAAACTGAACACAATGTCGAGTTATTTTGAAACAAAAGGAAAAACTTAAAATAAAATTTCATAAATTAACTTAACTTACATGCAAAAATAAAAAAATATATATTCCGCAATAAAGTATTACAGTTCCGACTGTAAGTCTAAGCTCTCTATAATTATTAAAACCTTCGTTATCTGATAGCAGTGATTCAGCCGTATAAAGTCATACGATACATCTACACCGTCCTTGTATTCTTGATCAACAAGATTACTTATAGCCATACTACAGTACAGTAAATCCTACTTAAAACAAAAATTAAATGTCATATAAAATTTATAATACAAACGGCAACATCAAGAGCGTTCGAAGAGTTTTGGGAAATAGAAACAGGACAAGGTCACGAAGTTATGCCATATAACAATCACGCGTGTGAAAGAAACCTTAAAGATAAAAAAAGCTCAGTGGTGAGAGCGCCTGGACGGTATTCAGAAGGCGCGGGTTCGAATCCCGCTGCGTTGAAATTTTTATATGTTTTCTAAATGTCTTTTTCAATTTTCTTAAGTGTGGATTAACACTTTAAAGATGTTTAAAAGAAAAACCCCTTAGAGATATGTTGGTGAAACGCAAGCATGCGTTATCACAAGAGAGAGAGGAGTGTCTGAACTCTCTTCTCGTTCCACTTTAATGAGAAACATTGGGTGCTGAATGATGGTGTTCAACGCTGCGTTTTCTCAACAAGAGTAGCGCTTCATTCCGCTACCAACATATCTTTAAGGTTCTTACTTTTAAACATTTTTAAGGTGTTATTCCACACTTAGGAAAATTGATAAAGACATTTAGAAAACGTATAAAAATTTAAGCGCAGCGGCATTCGAACCCGCGCCTCCTGAATACCTTCCAGGCGCTCTCACCACTGAGCTTTTTTTATCTTTAAGGTTTCTTTCACACGCGTAATTGTTATATGGCATAACTTCGTGACCTTGTCCTGTTTCTATTTCCCAAAACTCTTCGAACGCGAATGAAAATAATTTTAACTACAACCATCGCGTTTACAAACCTATCCTATCCACGTGCTACGAAGGGCTCAATTTATTATTTTACAGCATAAACATTCCCATTAGGTAAATCACTTCAAGCATATACAATATATCCTTTTTTCTAAGTGAAAAAAAAAATAATAGCGGTGTCCATATAATGATCGGGTCAGCTCCCAATGTTTATACAGAAGTAGGCTTCGTTAGACGTCACAATGGCATGCATATGCTAAATATAGAATTACAGACAAGGTAACCTCGTGGTTGACCCACTTCGTGCCCAGCGGAGCCCTTGAGTAATAAAAAAAGGAGAAAACTTAAAGCATTTATAGTGCAATTTGTAAATTTCCTCTATCGGTAGAGCCCTCGTGACCAAGTGTAATATGTCAATCGGAGTAGATTGGGTCTAGTCCTTGAGATTGTTGAGTTCTCGAAGCTATGTATTTTGTATGTCGGAAATTTGTACCGATACTTATATTATAAATGCGAAAGTCTGTCTCTGTTTGTCTGTCTGTTACGATTTCAAGGTTAAACTACCGGTCCGATTTGGATAAAATTCAGAATGAAAATAATTGAGAGGCAGGGTCAAACATTGGCGAATTAATTATCAAAAATCAACCCTTAAATGGTTAAATAGGATTAAACTTTGGTATGAAAAGTTGCGCAGTTATATATAAAATTATTCCATTACTAATATATTGATTAACAGATAACGAACAACTAAAACTACTGGTCACAGGAAGAAGTCTAAAATTTTACGAAATTCCTACGGTAACGAGAAAAACGATATTTTACGTTCCACGTAATAAAAGTTGTAGGTTACACTTTGTAATCATTTTGTTTTGAAAATCTCCCAGTACAATTGTATATTCACGCATACTCGCTGTTTATATTTAAAAAAAAAAACTATTTAAAAGAGCTAACCCAAATATTACAAACCATTAAATTTATAGGTCACTTAATAACTTTTAGGTCAAAGTCAAATGCGAAAACTTTCTAATTCTGTGTATAAATAATTTCTCTGAAAAAAATATACAATAATATCCTTGAGTGTTGCATGTTTTAGGTTATAGGCGATAACACAACTATTACTTTGTTTCATTTCAAAAAGGTACAAAAGGACAAGTAGATCGAAGGTTGGATAGTACGCAAACCTTACGACTGATTGTACAAATCTAGTCAATACAATTCATGCAGTTCTAAACAAGTGACTTCATAATTCCATACTTAAAAGACTTTCTCTCAAATTAGTTAACACTATAACTAGCTGTCTCCTCCAACAGAATATTTTTATATTCAAATAATCGTTGTTTTTAAAATAACTTTTAGTTTAGGGCCAATTAAAAAGATCTATATGTAGGACATTGAAGTAAGTAAGGTCATACTTGATATTTCAATAAAAAAACATAATTTAAACTTTTTGATTGCGTGAAAGGAAAACAGAAAAACATTACAAATATTTTTTACAGCTTAACTTAAATTTCTTGCCGCGTTAACAGAGTAATCAGAGAGAATCTAGTCATAAACACTCCATTATCCACTTTTCGGCCAAAAACAAGACATTGCGTGTTGAATGACGGAACTCAACGCCGTGCTTCGTCCAACTGTATTCATCTCTTCTGAACAAGAGCGACGAATATGAATACAATTAAGCTGTAAACATTCCTCCGAGTGGGAATCGCACCCACAACCATCGGAATTACAATCACACACGGTCCCATTGTGGCACGATGGCCTTATTTTCATAATACATAATAACGATTATTTAAGATTTTTAAATTTTTTTTTCTTCACGCTGTATCCCGCACACAGCAGGGTAGACAGAGGGAGCCTAGTGTTGAGACACTCCGTTCCCCACTTTCCGCCGAATTTGGAGCCGTTGCCTGTTAAGTAGCGGAACTTAACGCCGCGCTTTACCTCAGATACCAGAGCGAAGAAATGGAAATATTAAATATTTCCAATCCTCGAGTGGGAATTGAACCCACAACCAGTCGTTTACAGTCACACGTTCGTGCCACTGCGCCACGACTGGCCCAAGATTTCTAAATCTCAAATATTCTTAAACTATTTTAAACATACCTTTGCGCTGTCTTGAATCGGCTTGGCTGGGCCATCGTAGAAGCAGTTCTTTTGCTTGGGTTCAGTAGCGTTTGCACACACGCCATACCAAATGCAGTGGCCTTCGGCTGACGCGGTTGGAATCTGTAATGAAAGAAAAATATTAGCTCACGCTTGTAGGTTGTAAATTTGTAATGACTGAGCTCTGTGCAATACTGTAGTATCATATTTATAAAAGTTGTTAACGTTAGACAGAATTTCCTAAGCAATATTGTCTTACATAACACCAAACGCGTTTTTGTTAAAAGTAAAAAAAATAGAATGTGAAATTTTCTGCAATATATGTGCATTAATTTCCCTGAATATATGCAAATCATTGACAACCAAAATTATGATAAATGATTTTTTAAAAACTAAGTTTGAAAATTTTAACTGTTAGCTACCATAATCAATACTGACGTATTAACGAACAATCATAAATACAAATAAAAGTCATACACAGTACAATACTAAAAACATATTTTCCGTCTAATAACGTCGCTTTGCAAAATATAAGATACATATATTTAAACATAAAAACACGCATACTTCAAACGTATACGAAAGAACATAAATAAATTAATATGATCTGACGCCGCCACTGCCAAGGGCATAATTTAGAATTCGTATGCCGCGTCGTAAAAATTCAAACCTACATAGCAACAGCCTTTTCGCCGAACAGCGTTCCATACATTCATATACTTTGTTCTTGCTAAATTTTATTTTCTTTTAAAATTATAAGGCCTTTTATATATTTTTTAGCTTCACCCTGTATCCCGGACACAGCAGTGTAGGCAGAGGGAACCTAGTGTTAAGACACTCCGTTCCCCAGTTTTCGCCGATTTGTGGATGCATTGCGTGTTAAGTGGCAGAACTTAACGTTGCGCTTTGAAGGCCTTTTTACAAATTAGAATAGGGTATACTTTATTTATTGTACACAAAAATACAGACAACATGAAATTCAAAAACATTACGCATATAAAATATATAAGAAAAGCGATTTTATAGCTTTAAGCAATCATTGTATGTTTTTCATTAAATAGGTATAAGAGGAATGATAACATAATTAAAAAAAATCTCAAGCCTATTTTATTAAATAACTAATCAGTCAGTCAGTGGCTTGTCGTGACGCAGTGGCACATGTATGTGACTGAAAACGACTTGTTGTGGGTTCGATTTTCACTTGAGGAGTGGAAATATAAATATTTCCATTTTCTTCGCTTTGGTATCGAGACAAAGCGCGGCGGTAAGTACCGCCACTTAACCCTGATGTGTGTTGGGGGTACAGCGTGAAACTAATCAGTATTAAATAAATATTATGACTGTAATATAAAAATGGTTACAGTCTACATAATCAATTTTAAATTTGCTTTGACGTATGATGGTATTTTTTTAATATTTATAGTGCCTACATTTAAGTAATTGAAAGGTCAATCATCGATTGGTCGAAACATCGCATGTTCAGATGTACTTAAAACGATACGTATTTCTTTCATTTTTTAAGCGTCGAAGTTAACTTTAGGTACATTTATTTTAGCTTTCTCGTTTTCACATAGCAGAGTTGTCAGAGAGAAACTTTTGTCTTTTGTTTAGTTTTTTCTCTACTTTGCATCTAAGAACAAGACCGAGTGTTGAGTGGTGGATTTCAACACCGCGCTTTGTTTCGCCAGAGCGAAGGAATGATAAAAATTTTAAAGGAGCTATTCTTCCGAATGATAATCGAAGCCACAGTTGCACTAAGACAAAGACAATTTCACTTAAGGTAAAAAAATATATCAAGTAAAAGTAATATATTTTATTATAAAATGTATTATAAAAACGCAGACAATAGAACAAATGATAAAAAAATTGTACGATAAAACACTTTGCAAACGTAGATAGTAGATATAGCTTAACAGATCATTGAACGTTATGTTTACACTTGATAACAATATTAATATTATACATACTACAATTATTCCAATAACAATAAAAAATGTTTTAAAGTGTTTTTCATATACGAAGGATAAGAAAAATATTAGGTAAGAGAATAATAAAAAAAATGAATTAACAGGATTTGAAGCCGCTCCATTCGGAATATGTCCAAGCACTCTAGCTATACGTTATTTCTAGCTAAGTAGAAATTCTTATACGCTTGTTGTAACATATTTTTATATATTAGCATCTCTGTAGGGTATTTTTTATTAAACATTAAAGATTATTTCAAAGAATGAAAATTTACTCCAAAAAGAATTTATTATTTTAATATTGAGTATTAGGTATCTTTTCAGTTAATAAAATCCATCAATATGTAGAAAGTGCAGCTTCAAGCAATAAAAAGTCAAATGCCACATAAATAATATACAAAATAAAGAATAATACATAATACAAAGAATAATTTGGTACATTTCGATCAGATCAGATATGCGAAGCTGTTGAATTTAGAAACATACATACATACATGCCCGTTACATTGACGTTGGTAATATCAATAAGACCAAAATGAGAGTCAGTCCCGAATCAAATTTTAAAACTGGGACTGTCACACGTGGTCTACATAATTAATTTTGGATTTACTTTGACGTCATGGAAAGTAAACTCCCTTGCATTATTAATGCACATGGCTCTATAACATTGTGAAGCTGACAGAAATTTTTTTTTAGATAAAGATATAAAAAATCGAATAGCGCTCATAGCGCTTGGACGGTTTGCTAAAAGTGCGACTTCAAATACCGCTGCGTTCAAATTTTTATACGTTTTATAAAAACTCTTTCTCAATTTCCTAACTGTGTAAATAACACTTTAAAATCCATACTTCCATACTTATATTATAAATGCGAATGTCTGTGTGTTTGTCTGTCACGCTTTCACGGCTTATCTACCGGTCCGATTTGGATGAAATTTAGAATGAAAATAGTAAAAGCTTCTGTGTCAAATATAGGCTACTTATTTTTTCAAAATCAACCTCTAAAACGTTGAAATAGGGGATGAAAGCTTGTATGAAAAATCTATACCGCTTGACTGATTGTTATGAATTTTGGCATAAGCATAGTTGGTAATCTAGGCTTAAATATAAGCTATTTTGTTTTTAAAAAAGCCACCCCCGAGAGAGGCAATATGACGAAACAGTGACGTAGTACACGCAGCGAAGCCGAGCGGGCCGCTAGTGTTAAATATATTGACGTTATTAAGACATGGAAGAGAAAACGAGACAAGACACTTGAGAAAATCATTTATGATATGCATTCACCATCGAGAAACTAAATAATAATTTTCCAATATATTTAGTAAACGAGAACAAGATAAACATACGGCTTTGACCTCAGGTGATACATATATCAATAATTCATGATTTTTGCAAATCTCACTTCCTATCCTAACTTATTCTTGGAAACATAAACAAATTATACCATTTTCTTTAAAACACTGTGTGTCTTAATTCTTGTGGTCAGTCGTGGCCCAGTGGCACAAGAGTGTGACTGTAAACGACTGGTTGTGGGTTCGATTCCCACTCGAGGAGTGGAAATTATATTTCCATTTTCTTCGCTCTGGTGTCGAGGTAAAGCGCGGCGTTAAGTTCCGACACCACTTCTGCCACACGCAAGCCTCCGAATTCGGCGGAAAGTGGGGAACGGAGTGTCTTAACACTAGGTTCCCACTGCCTACCCTGCTGTGTGCGGGATATAGCGTGAAGCTATTTTAATTCGTATCAAACAAACAAAAAACATTTCAAAAAAACATGAGGTCGTTGAGACGCAGTATGTCAGCGTCTGACTTTAGTCGCGATGGTTGTGTGTTCGATTCACACTTGGGGGAAAGATTGTTTTGAAATATATATTAATTTTTTCGCTTTGGTACCTAAAACAAACTGCGACGTTTAGTTCCGCCACTAAACACTCAATGTCTCGATCTTGTACGTAACGTAGAGGGCGGATTGTCTTGACACTACTAGGTTCTCTCTGGCTTCTTTGAAAGAGAAAAAGGTATCGTAGTTGAAAACTTTTAAAAGATCTTTAACTAATTTAAAACAAACTCTAATTTACTTCGTTAACCTTTGACATTTATGTAACTTAGCGTTATACGATAGCTGATTTCAATCTTAAGAAGTCTTTAACTTAATAAACTTGAACTTAATGTTTCATAATTTATATTTTTCCTTTCACTTATAATATTTCTTTTATTTTTATTTAAAACAAACAATATTATCTATGACTCAATAATAATAAGAAGACTAGACTTAGAACTGTAATGCAGTTGTCAGGTTGCCAAAATTTGTAGAAAGATTGTGCACCTGTTCGTATTTACAAAGTTCAGATGAAAACAATAACAATGATTCTATTAAAAATTACTATATAATGCTGACACTAGGTGCTCTTTGCTTCCCAAAACCGTTACAAAAAAATAAAAATAATATACCATGCAAACATTTTTTTTTCTAACTTCACGCTGTATCCCACACACAGAAGGGGTACGCAGAGGGAACCTAGTGTTAAGACACTCCGTTCTCCACTTTCCGCCGAATTCAGAGGCATTGCGTGTTAAGAGGCGAAACTTAACTCCGCGTTTTGCCTCGACACCAAAGCGAAGAAAATGGAAATACTTCATATTTCCACTCCCCGAGTGGGAATCGAACCCACAACCAGTCGTTTACAGTCACACGCTTGTGCCACTGCGCTACGACTGGTTCCGAACAAATTTCTATAATTAGAAATACAAAACAACATAAATAATAAATATTTCATCCTTTAACAGTATAGTAATAACAACTTCTATACATGTAAATAATACACGTTACATACACATCACGGTACAGGTACAGGTGAATCAAAACACCGCAAGGTTTTAGTGAAGCCTAACAACCTAGTATCGATCGGGCAATCTGTCGGTAAACATACCTGGCTTTGAACGCCGGTAGCCTTGACTGCTACACTTAGCACTAACAAATATATGAGGGCTTTAAAATTTAATTAATATATGCGAATATTGTCTAGGTTTTAATATTCAATTTACTTGTATATTAGCTGACTATGTTTTTAGATACTTTTTATTGTGATGAATCGAGATGAATCTATCACAACATACTTATCATATTTCATCGTCTATATAGTTAATCAGAAAAATGACTTAGTAAGACAAAGGACGACGTTGAATTTTGCCACTTAAAGATAAAGTGGAGATCGGAGTGTCTCAACAATGTGTAGCTTTTTTACAGTCGAACATAGGTTCATGTGCAAAAAAAACGTAGTTATTTGGAAAATCCAACATTTCTTTATAATTCATAATAACCAAACACAAGAAAATCTTTAAAAATCATAGATATTATATAGAATCAGTTAAGGTCAGTCATTTTAACAACATATGATAACACTCGCTGATTCATCGTTTCCTTGTACGAGTATCAATCAAAGGTTACATAAATAGGTGTTTCATGTTTCTTATCAATTCCCTTCCATTACTAATATCGAGTTATCAACCGTTCCGTGTAACCAGATAAACATACAAGAAGACGTACATATTCATTAACTGACTGCTATACTAATGTGTTATATCATTTCTAATCTACAACTTGTCTAAGTAAATAGAATTAAGTAAAGTTAGTATTTCCTACGATTTTTTATTTTGGAAGAAAAGAAGCTAAACATTTTTTAGCTTCACGCTGTATCCCGCAAACAGCAGGGTAGGCAGAGGGAACTTAGTGTTAAGACACTCCGTTCCTCACAAAAAGTATGTATTCATAAAATATATACAGTAGGTACATGATTGGCATCGAACTAAACCTATAAACAAATGTAAGAGAGGTTAGTTTTACACAAAGTATTTTACAATATAAAGACCACATTGTAATAGAAATTTTACAATATAAAGACCACATTGATCAATTTTAAAATAAATTGAACTTATATAAAATGTTTATATATTAAAAATTTAGCAGATTATTAACAAAAATGTTAAAATGCACCAAAAGTTACCTAAAAGCTACAAAAACCGAATGTCATAATCACCTGCGACACGGAAATATCTAATTTACCTTTTTCCACAAAAATATACATGTTAAAATAGTGATAATTAATTATTCTTTTTTGGGACCAAAAACAAAAAGAAACTGCTGATTGTTAAAACAAAAATAGCATGCGGGTCAAGTGATGTCGTCATAGCGCACTTCTCGTCATCGTCCACTTTGTATGAAAAGGAGTATCCTACCCTTCACTTGAGAGCTACTTTGACATTAAACGATGCGACTTCACAAATGTTATAAAAAAAATTCAGCTTCAAACTTTATCTCGAATAGCAGAGTGGGTACAAAGAATACAGTGTCACTTCGTTTTCCGCAAATAAAAGTATTATTTTATTTAGTTCATTTTATATTAATGTTATGTTCTATGTTATATTAATAACAAAAAAAAAGAAATGTATTAAGAAATGGCCATTGTTTTACAAAAAGTATATCAAAAATAAATTTAACAAAAAATGTTACCCAAACTTAACATAATATATAATATGTTGTAAGGGTCGATCTCAGAAGCTTGGTCTTATCAATCAAAATCACTAACATCTAAAATCTAGATCTGCAAAGCAATGTTAGATTTATTTAATTAGCTAGTTGTCAGTGTAAATTACTTTAATATTGCTACACGCAAAAACTAATTTATGATACGACGTAGCAGTTTAATAAATGCATTTAATAGGACGGTGGGCGATCATTGGGATCATAATCATAATGCACACTCAATTTAACGTGCGGATGTTTTCAACTTGCCAATATCACATTGTAAAGGGCTTCCAAAGTATTCGCAATACGTGTTGACATGTCTAATTTATTAACAACAACAAGCTAAGCTACTTATTCGTAAACAGATAATATCACGTAGAAATAGAATTTGCGTAAGTAATCGTCAATTAACAGTGTTTTACTTTTAAGGGTTTCACATTTTAAATGAATACAGAAAAATACATATAATTATTATCTGGCAATTAACCCTAATATATTAATAAGAATTTCTAGGTCTGATTAACAGATTTATATAACAAATACTAAAATTTACTAGAACGGCCACTCAGCCAACCATTCCATTCGCGCCGCAATGGCGTCTAATGAATTGGCGCTAATAAACAGTTTTCATGTTTCCCTCCGATTTGAGCATTATTAAATCAATTTGAACTTGAACCCATTAATAGCAGAACCCGATACAACGATTTCAAATATCAAAGTCAGGGTTCTTTGAAGGAAAAGGTACTTTGTACTTCACAACTAAGGTATACTTTTAAGCGGTCGATTGTACCCTTGGTGCAGACATGGAGGGAATAAATCTGGTATTTCCGGTTCTTGAATGACTCATGTGACTTTAATATACAGTCATTGATGTTATTACATATCACTGTATAAATAAGACGCAAGAAGGAAAACGTGAAAAGGAAGACGTTAACTTAATTAGGTTAAAGTTACTAAGACTGTCTACTGTATTAAGTTTCTAGGCTTTGTACTATTTATAAAAAATATAAAATGCACGTGGTCGATGATTGTAGTATTTATAGGTAGGTAGGTGTGTACAATTAGGGATATAAGTAACATTCCGAATTTAAATACTGATAAGGATATATGTAGGATAATAATATCGGCGTCGGTTTCGTTTGGGGATATAAAATTATTTTGTATTTTCCCTTGGTGCTTTTATTCCTTAACTGTTACTTTTTATTTCAGATATCCAACGGTTTCTGTTACGGTTACGAGGTTCTATAACATCAATGATTACAAAGTTCATTACCAACATCCCTAATACAGAAGAAAAAAGAGTAGAAACATCGTTATTGAAATCTAATACGAAACTATATTAGTACTGCATAATAACTAGTGAAGTTGATGAATTATTTTTAGATACGTAGCTATAAAAATACGCGTTTTGTTTTCATTTTAGCTTCAACCACCATTTTGTGTTCAAACTTCTGACATGACTGCAAGGCTAAAACTGCGGACTAACAAGGTCGTGGTCGATCTTCGTAATGGGCATCAATCGATATCATAAAATTAAAATGGATATAAATAATCCCCTTGTATATTCATATTCTAAATTTATATTTATAAACTTTTGTGGGTCAGTTATTTTTGAAAGACAAATTCCAATACAAAAAGATGAATATGTTGAGTTTGTATCCGTAACAATATTGAGTATAAGTTATAATTAGCTACAGAGAAGGATAAATAAGTCACAAATTATAAAGTATTTCGTAAAATTATTTAAATAAGTCGAAAATAAAGTGGAGCCAGTAGTGACGCAGTGGCACAAATTGTTACTGTATAGCGACTGATTGTGGGTTCGATTCCCACTCGAGGAGTGGAAATATTTAATATTTCCATTTTCAAAGAGCGGCGATAAGTTCCACCCCTAACACACAATGCCTCCGGATTCGGACAAAGTGGGAAACGGAGTGTCTTAACACTAGGTTCCCTCTGCCTGCCCTGCTGTGTGCGGGATACAGCGTGAAGCTATATACAAAAAAAATAAAAAATAAAGCACACTAGCGATCGACAAGACAACTACTGATTGTAATCGCGTCTGATTGTGGGTTTGATTCTAAAAATTTAATTATTTTCATTCGCTCTGGTGAACAAGCCAAAGGGCGGCGTTGAGTTCCTCACTCTCCACTCAACATGCAATATCTCAAATGTAGCGTAATTAACTAAAATATGAACAATACTAATTCCAGGAATATTATCAAAGTTGTATTCTATAATATTTTTCCTCACATGAGTTACCTTATGCTTACGTAAAAACTATTTTTTCTGACAAATGGATGGACAAACAAAACGCATTCATTTATTTATGAAAATCATTAAAGTGGAAAGAAATTTTGTGGGCAGACCAACGAAAATAGCAAATATCTATTTATAACTATTTATTTTCTGAACAAATTGATAACCAAAATTGGATACTAACTGGCCTGGAACATTAACATGCGTAGGTGAATTAATAAAAATAAGACTCCGTAATAGCATTTAAGCAGAGATAATATTCTGAATTAATCGTGTAGCAAATTTTGTTAGTAAATAAAGGTTTATAAATAAATTTATTTGAACGTAGAAGTATAAAATTAATCGTAATTACAGTTTATATGAAGAAAAGTGTTTTTTTAATATAACGCATTATGAATACATATTACAGACACGACTATACAATTGTCACACATTCTTATACAAAGTAACACAGACGTTGCTAAGGCACTGTCTATTTTACTTGTCACCAGCAACTAGTTTTAAATAATTACATCAAAATTATATGATGATCATGGTCTCGTATGGCTAATGACCGAAGCGTTTAGACGTGTACTAAGAGATAAGGGTTTGAATCCTGCTACAATGAAATATTTATACTTTCTCTAAACTTCACGCTTTATCCCGCATACAGCAGGGTAGGCATAGTGTTAAGACACTCCGTTCTCGACGCACCGTCGAATTCGGAGGCATTGCGTGTTAAGTGGCGGATCTCGACGCCTCACTTTGCCTCGGTACCAGAGCGAAAAAAATGGAAATTTTAAATTTTTCCTCGAGTGGGAGTCGAACCCACAACCAGTCGTTTACAGTCACACGCTACTCTCACTCGCTCAAATAAACATCAAAATAATGAACAATAACAAAAGCATGAGTTTCAGAAAATATTAATACTTAAAACAAAAGTGTACATTTATACTACATTATATATTTACTTCACACTAACAATTTTAAAAAACAAGCGTCGATCATTATTGGGCAGTTAATTTTGTTTTCGTGACGAGGGAATTTACAAATACCGATGTTTTCGCCACAAGGCAAAAAATTGTGCTCAAATATCAAGTAACTCATATCGCTTGTTCTTAACTCAAATTTTAGCATTGTTTTTGTTATATAGCAGAGTAGTCAGAGAGATCCTAGTGTCAGGACTCTCAGTTTTTCACTTTTTGTCCAAAATCGAGACATTGCGTGTTAAATGGAGGAACTTAACGCCGCGCTTTCTTTTAAGAAAATATTGTTACTGACATAACGCAGATGAGTCGTGATAGCCTACTATAGCTAATCAAAATCTTATATAAAGATAGAATTCAGTAGATTTAAAAATTAATGTAATATTTTTACGCTTTCTCCCGCATAGGAGTCAAAGAACAACTAGTGTTTAGATAGTGCGTGTACGTTTTCTGCAAGATACCTTGCATATTAAAAGGCGGAAGTCAAGACCGCTCTATATTTTACTAGAGCGGGGAATTGAAAATTATTAAGTATTTCTTTGATTGGAAATCGAACCCACAACTATCGGATTTATAGAAAGACTACGTCGCAATACTAAAGTTAATTAAAACACAAAAACTATAATTAAGGAATTAAAATTCCAAAGTAATTTGCCAGTGAATATTGAAGTTCTTCAAACGAGTATTATAACAACTAAATTATACAAAAAAAGACTAAATTTTAACTTATCACAGACAATCTACAGATAAAATCAAGAATGATAACATTATGTAATGACGTAATCTTAGTAATACGCAAATTCTTAACAACAATAAGAGCGAAAATGATAATACAAGTAACTCGTATTCCATCAACTTGGCAATGGTCAATATCATAGTATGCGCATTTTATCTTGACCAGTCATATCTACTCTACAAAATTTCCCACAGGTACATTCAAACCAATGAAAGGACGAGTGACTGAGACACAAGACACCATGAGTAATGGAATCACTATTTATTTATATTTGTCTCTAAAAGTCGGTTTCATATCCCATAAAAGTCAGTTGTAGCTAGATTCCGACATTACAAGTTAGAATGCGCGTACTATAAATTCGCGTGCGAATCATTTCCCAATATATCTCTAATACAGCGGAATTTCTTGGAAAGCTTTTTATATTCGTAGGATGTTAGACTTCAAACGTGTGTTTACTAAATATACATGTACCGAAATGTTTATATTTCAGTAGTAATTTGACTTTATTACAACTACTATATATAAAAAGAACACAGGGCAGTTCTTCTTTTTACTATAGTATACTTTATAGTTTTTACAGCTTCACGCATTTACCTACATGGCAGGGTAGTCAGAGAGAACCTTATGTAAAAGCACTCCGATCTCCACCTGGTACTTGGACGGAGAAATGTAAATAATATGTAATCATTCCCCTGAGAGGGAATCGAACCCACAACCATTGCGTTTACAGTCAGACTTTCTCTTACAATTTCCATAATAGAATGCATTCCAACTGTGGATTTATTTATAACAAAAATCTAAGAGAATGTTTTAATATTTCAATGCATAAGCATCATAAGCTAAAATGCATACAAAAAAATTGCAACATATCAGGAAACAGTGCTATATATAGTCAACAAAAACAAAAACCATATAAAATATTCCATTCGTTTGATATTTGGGTGATTTAACTAATTCTAGGAGCCACAGCGATACTTGTTTTTAGATAAAAAACTGAGATAGAAATAATAAATTTATTTCAAACTCAGACGTTTTATTTCTCTTATTTCGAACGAACTTAACGAAGACATCGTATATCTTATATTACCGTAAACAAGAAACCGATTCCTTCTAGCCACTACTTTAATTAGCCAGAACATAGTAAAATAATGATTATTACACATGAATAATTATGTGTATTCATTAAAAGTTATAACCAAGTGCTATTTTTGAATACATATCTTCACATGGGTACTTTGAAAATCTTTGTTGTGTAGGTAAACGTAATTAAAAATTCAAGAGTCATTATTCGGTTTTAACGAGTGGGCGGTCATAACTTAGTTTGGCCTTTAGAACTATAAAACTTCGGCTGCCGTGGGATCCTGTACAAAAATCCTGTATAATAACAATCTGCTACACTTCCCATATAACCTACATGTCAAACTTCAGCATTATCACTACGATCAGAACAAAAAGAATAACTTCTGTTATGCAACACTAAAGGAGTAACGGAACCGTTTTATACATTAAAATACTGAATATCCATACTTATATTATAAATGCGAAAGTCTGTGTGTTTGTCTGTCACGCTGTCACGGCTAATCTACCGGTCCGATTTGGATGAAATTTAGAATGAAAGTAGTAAAAGTGACTGGGTCTAACATAGGCTAATTATTTTTTAAAAAATCAACCTTAATAGGCTTATTTCAATATGAAAGTTTATATGAAAAATCTAAACCACTTGACCAATTGTAATATTTTTTTATTCATAAATAAAGTTGATAATCTAAGCTTGAACATAGGCTACTTTATTTTTTAAACATGCCCCCCAGAGGGTTGCAATATAACGAAATAGATCACGAGCGGGCCGCTAGTTGATTATAACAGTGTGACAACATCTAAATGCATACCCGATGACTGTGAGTTCGATCTGGATTTACACACGGGGAAATTATTACAATTAAATTATTTTTATTTTCAATTTTCCCCTCTAATATAAAAACTAAAATAAAACGAAATCTAGTGTTAAGGCACTCCATTATTCAATTTCCGCCCGCTACTTAACACGGAATAGCTAGGAATCAAGTGAAAAGTAGAGAATGAAATTCCTCCTACACTAAGTTTTCTCTACCTACTCTACTATATAGGAAAATGCGTGAAATACAAATAAAAAAATATAATAATCTCAATACCTATATTATAATCCACTTATTTATATAAAGAAAACCTTTTGGCAAATTATATTTAAAGAGGATGACTTTCTATATATGAAAAACAATGTACAATTATATTTTTTCCATTACACTACACAGCTTACGTGTAAATATGTACCTACCTATTGTGCACAGTCAGGTCGCAGAGAAGAAATTAATTGCATACTGAACATGCGATTACACTATAGACCTTGAGGCCGTCATACACAACTCAATGCTATCTATACTGATATAGCGTCCTGCGTTTTATGGTGCATCGACATTCAAATCCATTTGGAATTGAGACTGATTAGATATTATATATTGACGATTATTTGAAACAAGTGTTTGTGTGTTTTCTTTTGTAGATAAAGAAAAAAGATAAAAGAGTAATAAATAAATAAATTTATATAAAGTCATAAATCGTCAGTGGTTATCGTCGGCGTGGTAGAACAGCACCTGACTGTTAACGTGATGGTTTTGAGTTCGATTGCCACTCGAAGAAAGATTACAATTAAATTAATTTCTGCCATTTAACTATATAAATATTTCTGTTTCGGGCAGAAAATTGCCAATAGTGTTTTGACACAAGGTTTTTAACTACTGTGCTACGTGGGAAGAAGCACAAAGCTGCTAAAATCATAAATCCGGCACCCAAAAAACAAAATATATGAATATACCAATATTTCCTCAACAAATAATATATAAAAATATTATAGCAATTAATATATATACAATTTGAGGAAAATAAATTGAAAATATAATCAAATTTTGTATTAAAAAAAATATATAAAATACAAAGCACATTTTGCAATCCGCCCCTCCTTTCTAGCAGATTAGGCTTCTTAACGAAACTACGCCGAAATTCTTACAAGTCTGGTACGGGATTTTAACATATAGTAAACCAATTTAGTATGAATTTGTAAGGACCCAATAAAAAGGCATTTTAAGAGTGAAAACTTATAATACAGGAAAGAGAAGATCAAATGTTTTGTAGAGATATTAAATTACTAGCGGCCCGCTTGAGGCTTCGCCGCCTCTGCAATATAACTATAGCTGTTTTGCAATCCTTTAAGGTAGATTTTTGAAAAATCATGTAGCAAATATTTGTCCTTTGGTAATGAACAATATTTACACCAAAATTCATTACAGTCGGGCAAGGTGTTTATATTTTTCATACCAACTTTCTACCCCTATTTTAACCTAATTTTAAGAATGATTTTCAAAAAGAAAGTAACTACGTTTGACGTTGGATTTTTAACTATTTCCGTTCCCAATTTCATATAAATTGTGCAAGTAGATTAGTCGTGTAAGTGTAATAGACAGACAGATAGACTTGTGCGTTTATAATATAAGTATGAAAGTATGGATAAACGAAAAAACAAAAATATAAATATTATTATGTTGTTTTATAACTTTCTACATTTTAAATTATTTAGAATATCATTTATTTTGGTTTGACATTATATAGATTCAAATATTTTGATGACTTTAAATATAAATGATATTTTTATGAAACATGGTCTAAGTTGCAATATAAAAACTGCGTATTATGTGAGAAATCGTATTAATCGGGATCACATTAACATGGTTTTCCACTACCTAAACGTTCTTTAAAAACCCAATCTTTAAGAATAATTGGTGAAAAGCAGAAAAAAATCCTATCTGATACATTTCATTACATTCAAATATTATTAAACGAATAATGACAATTAATATTAATTTAAATGCGTAATTCGTTTAGTATAAAACAGGAATTAACGGAATGCGTAAGCGATAGTGTTACTGACGCCGACGTTTTATTGTTCCTTATTTTTATGTGATGTGTCAACTTCATATTAGTAGGCATTACATATAATTATTATGAATAATTGCAGCAAATTTTCTAGCTTCTTGACCTTGAAATTATTTTTTTTACGCCTTAAATTCACTTTATTAAACAAGAAAAGCATGTTGTATGAAATCAAAATAAAAGTTACAATTAAAATAGACATTTGAAAAATTTATGGATTTTTTTAGATTTAAGATTTTTTCTGCATAGCATTGTAGGTATAACATAACTTAAATGTCAAGATATTTCTTTATCCGCTTCCCGCCCAAATGAGACATTGCATGTAAACCAGCGGAGCTCAACACAGGGCCATGTCTTATTCACCAGAGCGGGAAAATGAAATTCCACTGAGTAGGAATAGAACCCAAAAATAATCACAGTTACAGTCAGATACTGTCCCTCTTAACTGCAACGGTCCTTTACAATCATCATTTATGATCACATAAATTTGTTATAAAAACATAAATAAAGTTTAAAATCTATGTATGTCGGAATAAAGTCTCGCAGCTGATACTGTCAGTGTAACCACTTTAAAGAACATTGCCCATAAGCATAATGATATCAAATTATGTGTATAAAGACAGGTAAGTACGAACACAATATATGATCTAAAGCAGGGCTTGTTAAACTTTTGTCACTCAGGACCCCATTTATGATTGCAAGTTTCTTGACTACACCATTTATAATTGCGAGTTTCTTGACGACCCCATACATACATAAAAGAAATATAAATTATTTTTTTTGATGATTTATTTATTAGCTAACAAAATACTTATACTTATGAAAATATATAGTTTTAGAATTCGTTTTGAAACATACAAAAAACCAAAATTAAAAATTCCACTCTTTTGTATTCCGCCAACTCTAGTGATGTTATAAAATGGTGTATATGTAAATGTTTGACTTTAAAATCTCTCAACCCCAGAATTTTGCTACACAACCCCATTTGGGGTCGCAACCCATAGTTTAAGAAGCCCTGATCTAAAGTGTTAACAAATAATATTAAAAACTTGTTTATTGAAACAAGATTTGTAGTAAAATATTTTCTCTTTTTAATGATCAATCTCCTTTATT
This sequence comes from Dryas iulia moderata, assembly GCA_019049465.1. Lineage (NCBI taxonomy): Eukaryota > Metazoa > Arthropoda > Insecta > Lepidoptera > Nymphalidae > Dryas > Dryas iulia. The sequence goes on along the minus strand of CM032431.1, from coordinate 11,698,796 downwards.
ATCTTCATACAATGTGACACTGGCAAAATCTTCTATATTTAATAGGCACATAGTAAGCCACAGTTAAAGAGGTACATGTTTTTATTTAAGAAAGTATTATTATTTAATGATATCTCAATCTTAAGCTCTCTCTGACTACCCTGCTATGGATAAAGCGTTAGGCTAAAATAAAAGTCCAATCAGAACCTATAGAAATTTAATGGATTGTATTATTTTTTTATTGATAAAGGCAATATATAATTAATAATATATTTCTAATGATGATAATTTTACACAACTTTAGTTAACTACTAAATTTGAATATAATATACAAAAACTCATAAAAAAATTTCATTAATTAATCATCTACTTAATTTAAATGCACAATAAATATATATATTATACCTTTAAAACTAAAAAAAAAACAACACAATTAGATGAATAATACTTTTGTTCTTAATGTTAGAATTCATTAAATACTAACTATACTTAATTAAGTTACAGTTTTCCAACACAAGAACATAAACTATACTAAAGCAATAATTATACTATTGTAAATCACTGCACGATTCAACAATACAATGGAAAATTATGTGTGAAAAACTAAAATGAAGCTTGTATTTATTTGATAAAAATGACATCAAACATTATATTTACAAGAAAGTACCTAAAACTTTACAAAACAAGATTTTTTTTTTGTTATTTAATAATATTAAAAAATGAATATTTTTTATATAAATTGAATAAACCAGTCTTATGATCTCATTTCCTCATCAGTGCGCAATCGCCTTGAGTTTACTATATGTTTAATATTGCAAGGTGAATGTAGGTAAACGTACAAAAAAGAATAATGTCCAAAAGAAGTGAGAAATTATGAGACTTCACATTACATACGTAGCCTGTTCATAGGAAGCATAAATATAAACGAGACCATTAGTGCGTAACCATAAAAAATAAGTACTTACGTATTGCGCTATGTGTAATAGAAACAGACACCCGAAGATGGATGGTAGAAATCTTCGCAAAACTGTCTCACTGACGCCACCCATTGTTTAATTAACTTCACTATATTAATAAAATACCAGAATATAACTATATCATAATTGTACAACAAAACGACTTATTACAAATGGAGTCTATACAATTCTCTAATTATTGTAGTAGCACAAATGTATATTTCACATATCCTCCATTCATCGACTGAACTCAATTTACCACAGACAGATTATTTAATATTCATTTTAAACAGTGCTGCCAGTGTTTGCAGTACTTGTTTCCTTGAATTTTTTTTTATCTGCACTTAATGTTTAAACGTCACGTAATTAAACCTATTTCTTATCATCAAAAGAAAATAATTTATTTTATTATATATATTAATTTATATATAATAAAATAAATTATTTATATATATATATAGATATATATATATATATATATATATATATATATATATATATATATATATATATATATCTATATATAGCTATATATATATATCTATATATATATATATATCTATATATATATATATCTATATCTATATATCTATATATATATATATATATATATATATATCTTTTGCTTATTTATTTTTATATCCTAACATTTCTATTACATTTGGTTATTTTGTTCTCCTCTAGATGTGTTCTAGAATTTCCAAATGATAATGGAGCGGAAACTTTTTCATTGGAGGCCTGAGAAATGATACTTCAAAAAAGGACCAGAATTATATTATAGGTTATTATACAATTACTCAAATATTTTGGCTCTCGGTTTTCTTTGCAATTACCACTACTACTTACATATTTAATAATAGAATAAGGTTTTCTTCGCTCTTTTGAGTATAAATATAGTGGCTTAAGTAGTATTTTTTGCGCATTTATCTCTCTTAATTATATTTTTTTATGAATGATGGTGTCTAAATTCTTGTTCTAATTAATTCTCCTTGAAATGGGGGTAGTTACGTATAAAGCTAGTAACATTGAAGATGCATACAAATTCTAACGTCATTATTACTGGTACTGGCTACTAGCTTTCTGGCAATTCGGCAATGACTTTTAAGCAAAATTAAGGATTTTATATGTAGCATATCTACGTAAAATTATTTACATTAATCATAACTTAATAAAATAACGAGTTATAATAAGATTGATAACTAATATTAACGTTTTTCACTTATAAATAGAAGCAACACTTGCGCTACTTATTTTATCTATGGAAACAAGCCCATCATAAACGTAGATACTTGTTTACCCTGTGCAATTTTGAATTTATTACATTACACAAGTTAAACAATAACAAAGGTACATAGACCTGAAATACTAAAAAGAAAACATTAGTATCTGTAAATAGACTAATTAAACAAACTAAAGGATAAATACCGTCAGGGATAGAGAACCTTACTTCTTACGTTACTGTGATTGTGTAAATATTATGCTTTCTTATATGAAAATATTTTATATTTAAACGTATTTATTTGAAAGAATGGAAGAGAAGAAAAGACAAAGATGTATATATGTTACAGCACGTCAAAAGAAGAAACTTATTGAATTAATGAATAAACATCCTGAATTGATTTCATGCAAAGTAACTCAGGATTTTAACTATGGAGATTCACACAAACTGTGGCAAAACATTGCAAATGAATGTAATGCTATACCAGGAGCAAAAAAAACTTGGCGCCAATGGAGAAAGGTATTAGTTTTAATAATTAAATGAGTCTTATATTAACTTACATATATTTGAAGTAATAAATATATGATTCAATAAATTTCAGACATGGCATGACATACGATCAAAAACTAAGAAGAAACAGGCAGAAATAAATGGAGAATTACCAATTTCAACTGTAATATTAACATCTGAACAAGAAGGAACTTTGGATATAAAAAACAATTCCTGTAATGAGGATTACCACAGGACACCAGAATTTATACCTTTAAGTGATAGCCAACATGACATTTTTAGTGAAGATATGTCTGCTGCTTTTATAAGTGAACCAGAGTCACCCCCAGAATCTAAAGTTTTTAACACACATGAACATAGATCTTCTCAATTAGAACTAAAAAATCCAAAACATAGTCAAAAGAAATCTGAAAATTGTTATTTTAATTGTGAAGTGTTAGCAGTCCAAGAGCAGAGAAAAATACAAATAAAAGAAGATTATTTAAATTTTAAAAAGGATTATTTAACACAAAAGCTTAAATTGATAAAAGAACAAACGGAAGCTTTGAAAAGCATAGCCAAAGAGCTTTCAAAATAATGTATTAGACCACTAGGTACAGTAACATATTTTGGTACTTTTTAGAGTACTGGCTTTGACAATTTCATATAAATTATTGTCTTCAATTATGTAGGAATCTCATTTATTGTGACTAGGTATATTTATTAAAATTGTGATATATTTGAATCTGATACTTTATATTTTAGTTACCTATTTTATAAAAAATTGTACCCACATTCTTTTGATCACATCTAGGAAGTTGGTAGAATATTACCTAGATATCCATACTTATATTATAAATGCGAATGTCTGTGTGTTTGTCTGTCACGCTTTCACGGCTAATGTACTGGTCCGATTCGCATAAAATTTAGAATGAAAGTACTAAAAATGACTAACATAGGCTACTTAGTTTTTCAAAAATCAACCTCTAAAGGGTTGAAATAGGGGATGAAAGTTTATATGAAAAATCTACACCGCTTGACCGATTGTAACGAATTTTGGCAAATATATAGTTCATAATCCAAGGTTAAACATAGGCTACTTTATTTTTCAAAAATCCACCACTGAGGGTTACAATATAACGAAACGGCTACGTAGATCACGCGGCGAAGTCGTGAGCGGGCTGCTAGTGTATAAATAAATAAAATAAAATGTGTGGTCTTTTTATAGTATAATTTATTATTAAAGTGTTTCAATATATAGCTTTAGAAAAGTAATACAACTGATTATTTGAAAGTGTTAGGCTACAATTTTAAAGTGTTTTGAATATATACTGTTTAATTTATTTTTACAAATATTCATTACGTGATAAACTATAATTGCTCTTTAATTTGGAGAATTCAACATTGCTGCAGTATTTTTTTGGCTTTTACAATTTTATAAAAATATATATATTTTATAAAAATATCTTTTCTTTAATAAAAAAGAAAAACATTCTTATGCTTTAATAAAAATGGAATTGGTTTTTAAAGAACGGGTTTTTGACTAAAGCAAAAATTATACTATTGTTCTTGTTATCAGGATTCACGAAAGATATTTTTATCCATACATTAGATAAGAATTATCTAAATTATCTGGTAAGTGACCATTGGACTAAAAATTTTTTTTATCTATATGTTTTTCTGAAGTAGATATTCTAAAATTACTTTTTTTTATTTTACAAATAAATATTTATAGCATAGTCTATGTAGATCGTAACTTCTTTTTTATACGTAGTATAAAGAACAATATCACTTATTTCCTTTTTCGTAAAGTTAAAATGTATTATCAGTGTCTGTTGTATTTAAAACATCATTGTATTTATAATTTTATAACTTTGTGCGATAGAATGTGTTCTGTGGTGCTATTTGACATTGACATGTGACTTTACGAATTCATCAATTGTAGTCTGATCATATTTTTATTAAGATAGAAGCATAATTTAATAACTTTTTAAATATATTATCAATTTCAAGTTATATCCCTGTCCATTTTGGCGAGTTTGCTATAAGTATTTACTTTTAAATGCAGCTTTAAACCACAACGAAACGTTTGTGATGTATCATAAAGAGTATAGTAATTTTGTGCGTCCAACACAAACTGAAAGTACTAAATTACTACATAACTCATCGCTAAAAGGTGACGAGGCCAGTAAACTATATTTACAAGAAGTAGGACACCTCCTAACTACTCAACTTGTAAAGAAAAACAGGAAAAATATTAAATCTACGAAAGAAATTATCCCTAAGAAAAAATCTGGTGTAAATGAATTATCTAGTGTTCAGTTATTTAATACAGCACAAAATAATGACTTTAATAAATTACGAGAGTATTTAGACATTTATCCTGAGAAAATAAACATTGTTGACGAATTTGGGTGGAGTTTACTGATGATAGCATGTCAAGCTAACTCTGTTGAAACTGTGATAGAACTTCTTAAACGTGGAATTGATACTTCTGTCAGGGATAAAGCTGGAAATTCAGCTCAAAGTTTAGTTATTAAAAATAAAAACATAAATCTAGCAAACATTTTTTTAGAGCACAATAAATCGATCAGACAATTAAGTGATATACCTACAGATAAACAAGAAAATAATAAATGTGTAAAGCAAAGGTATAAATGTGAAATATGTGATAACAATTTTTATAATGATAAAGAAGAACACTTGTCTTCCACAATACACAATATTAATGCAAGTAAAGGTAGAAAAATACCAGTAAGCTATGGTATTCCAGAAACTAATAAAGGTTTTCAGCTTATGTTGCGATCTGGTTGGAATAAAGATGATGGTTTAGGTCCTGATGGTTCTGGAAATAGATACCCAATTAGAACTGTTAAAAAAAATGATAGAAATGGGCTTGGTCATAGAAAAACAAAACAAATAGTCAATGTAAGAGAAGATTTACCAAGGCAAAAAAGCAAACATAAATGGAAAAGTGATCTTGACAGTAATAGGCAACTGGAAATACATTTTCGGAGGCAGTTTTATTAATTAGAATTTCCTTGGTATATTCTCCATTCAATGTGAAATTACTAAAGTTAAAATGTCCTGCTCAATGTGCAGACTTGAAGCCCCAAAACTAATGAACTGAACTAACACCAATAGTTTGTAGAACTAATGTACTCTGTAATAAATTGCCAATTTATTTTATGTAATTTTTTCATTTCCTAAGCAATCATATTTTACCATCTAGATATAGAGCAATAGGAAACTTCTTAACTGTAGCTTTTTAGCTATTTCCACTAATAAAAATACTTCATTAAGGACCAATCATACCTGTGTTTAATTTCTTATATACTTATACCTAACTACCCTTAATTTTTTTATTTATTTTATTTCTGTAAATTACTGACATTAAATGTACTTATAGAATAAGAAAATTAATAAAAGATATTATACAAGGCACAGAATATTTATTTAATAAGAGGAAATAAAATCTTGTTATTTAAGTCAATATGCAAACATGTTCTTTGAGTGCAAAACAACAACACTTTATATAAGGAAACAATCCTGGAGTAAGAAAAATATACTTTAAAAACAATAACTTGTATAAGTTTAAAAATGATCTTCCATATTGATATAAATAAAATACAAATACAAAGTATACTTATTTGTGTCATGGTACCAAGAATTATCTTTCTAGCACATTTTCCTTATAGTATAACAATTTATAACTATTCCTTTATAAAAAACCTGAATTACACTTCTATGTAATCACAGTTATATAACAAGTTTAAACTTCATTATACTTAACAAGACACTTATTACTCTATAATACACTTTTTATATTGGATATCTACATTACATAGTGGGCTACCATCAGAGATTAGGTGCTACCCAGTCAAGGAAATTAACAGCTAATTCAAAACCTACAAAGCAAGCAGCATTTGCTGGGAATGCTCTAAGCATTACAGGAGTCACACCTTTGTATAAAGCTGTTGGGCCTTCTCTTTCCATCAATTGTTTAAAAACATCACGCATTCCATTGGGATATGTACCCTCAGGGGCAGTTTGTAATCTGCTTTTTAAAACATCAGCCGGCATGCCTACCAGCCAGTTAGCTATTCCAGCACACCCACCAGCAACAATTGTTGCTACCATTTTCATTTTGGCACTAGCATCTTGTGGTACAAGCACCTCTTTCACCCACTCATATGTCATGAAGTACATTCCACTAGCTGGCACATCTCGTAAGATGGTGGCAACACTGCCTTTGTAAATGCTTCTTATGCCACCTTCTGCATATAACTGTCTGGCACAGTCAAGCATGCCATTATACTTCTGGGGCACATTACCACCTTGTTGGATTTGTAATAAGCACTTGATACGTTCACCTGGAGCCATTATTGAAGTGGTAAAAATGCCAGAGAATGCCCCCGCGGCAAACAATTCCGGTTTAGTTAGAACCTGATTTTCATCAGATTTGATTAGTTTTTTACCTAATCCAAAGCCAAAGAAACTAATTGCAAATATAGGTGCCACTCCAGTTAATGGAGCTGACATACCTTTATAAAGTCCTCGAAATCCTTCTTTGTGTATGGTTTTTTTAAAACAGTCTAACGTACCAGTGTACAAGGCTACTTCACCCGGTTTAGGAAGAGGCATAGTTTGTAATCTTACTTTAACAGTATCCATAGGATGTCCTGCTAAAACAGTACATACGCCACCAAAACCACCACTTAAAAAATATTTTATAGGGCTGCTGTTCTCCGACATTTTTAAATATTGTTGATACGGAAGAGAAAGTCCACGAATACACTCGCACAAGTCACAAGTGTCGAGTTATTCATTTAAAATTAAAATGTCAAATTTCAAAGTCCAAGTTTATTATCAACCAACCAAAGCAAGTGTCAATTTCTTATGATTAACAGACTGGAACAAAGTTTTATATTTTTGAGTACTATAACGAATCGTCATATACTTGTTAAATTATTTAAGTAGTGTACAGTGCAGTTTTATCATTGCTGAACATAGTACTGAACGCATTTATGACAAATTTTACAATTTCATGTTAATTTAAGTTTATTAGCAGAGAAGTAATTCTTCAGTTATGTGATATATTAATAAAAAATAATATAAAACATATGATTGTTGATTCATGCGGCTCTAATAAATATCGTATTTTCGAGTTCATTAAGTGTAAAGTTTCATTATCTGTTGTAATTTGCTGTAACAGCTTATTATTTTGAAATGTCAATTTTATGTTTCTAATCTACAGATGTCAATATATGTATCTTTGACTGTCAGATCGCGTTTGAAGTAGTCAACACACGATTTGGAAGCTCTGTGTTTAAATTTGTTTTTTCCATAATTTGTCCATTGTATTTTATGTAATTTTAGCTTCATTGTTCTAATAGTAGTCATTAGTGTATATTTAATAGTAGTTTTGGTAAGTATTTAATTATGTTTAATTTTTTCCATATGTGTCAAATTTGACAGGAATGGAAAACAAATTAGAATCGGTTCCGCCTGACCCAGGCGAGGTATTTTATACTCCCGACTCAGATATCCCTTCTAACAACGTAATTTCTAGAAAGCGACATAATACTGACAATAATGATATTTCTCTTAAAAAAACAATTGTTGACCCAACTGCTGCTAATTCTTCAATACAAACGGTATACACAAACCCTTCTTATGACGATTTATTAAATTTCTATTGTGAATCTGATTCTGGTCCCTTTATAGTGCATGTCTCGAGAATAGAGCCAGAGCCTTTAGCTGGCCTAACTATTAGACCCCTTAAATTTGGTGAGTTTCTATATAAAAATCAAATTCAAAATATCATTAAAGATGGAGTAAAAAGTATAGGGAGAAATAAAATTAGTATCGAATTTAAGTCCGCTTTGTCGGCAAATAACTTTATGATTAACCCCTTGCTTACCACTTACAAATATAAAGCTTTTATTCCTACATTCAGCATCACTCGAATGGGTCTGGTCAGGGATGTTCCTACAGACTGGTCCATGGAGTTATTTGTAGACAGCTTGGAACTTCCGACAGGATGTGGTTCCGTACTAAAAGCGCGTAGACTAAACAGAAAGCAGGTTGTGGAAGGGACTCCAATTAGGATCCCAACCCAATCGGTAGTACTTACCTTTAGGGGCCAAGTGCTGCCTAAAAAAGTGTTTACTTTCTATAATGCCTTACCAGTTCAAACATATTTACTTCCCACAATCCAGTGCAATAATTGCTACCGATTTGGCCATACCAAAAAAATCTGCCGGTCAAAGCCCCGTTGCTTTAAATGCGGCCAGCATCACCTTGGGGCAGAATGCCCTATTAACGAAGTGTCGTGCATTTTCTGCTCAGGCTGCCATTTTGCAACTGACAATATATGTCCGGAGCACTCTCGGCAGCGGTCTATTAAGAGTGCAATGTCGCATGAAAATATCTCGTTTTCTGAGGCATCCGCTCGGTTTCCGGCTGCTCGGAGACCATATTCTGAAATCACCAAAGATCAGTCATCTCATGCTTCTTCTCCGTCCACTGTTCATCCGAAAAAATTATATTCCATTAGTCAGCCAAATGCCACTACCACATATAAAAAAACAATAACAAAATCCCCCCGTTCACGATCTCCAAAATCACCTGGCTATGATAAAATTGCACACGAAAAGATCATCTCATCATGTTCATCCAGTCTTGGTAATGGCGTTGCTCTTAACACATCCACTTCTGACCCACCTTCTACTGAACAACTATTACACACTATTTTACTTATTTTATCTAACCACTTTTCTCCCATTAATCACATTACACCGAACGACGCAGCTCAAAACACTGTCATTATTCCATCAACCTCATCCATTAACTCATTAAATGAACATAAAAAAATAATACAATGGAATTGTAAGAGTCTCCACCTCAGAAAACCAGAAATTCTTCACTTGATCCAAGTGCATAGGCCATTTGTCCTTGCCGTCTCTGAGACTTGGTTAAAACCTGGTACTCGTTTTCGTGTCCCAGGCTACTTTTTTCTTAGGGATGACAGGAATGATGGTTATGCAGGCACTGCTCTCTTAATTGACCGCTCATTTTCGTTTTCTCGCGTATCCCTTCCCTCTCATAATACAAATATTAATGTTGCTGCTGTAAAAATTTTCAATATTACTTTTGCGTCATTTTACATCCCCCATCCTCATTCTTCCTTAGCGCCAGATATTCAGTTTATATTGAATAGTTTATCTCGGCCACTCATTGTCCTTGGTGACTTTAACTCCCACCACACGGCGTGGGGTTGTCATTATTGTGACAGTTTTGCCAACCAGCTGCTGGATATATTTGATGACTCCAATATTTGTTTTATTAATGATGGCTCTCCTACTCGTAGGGTTTACCCTTACCAGAACCCAAAAAGTACGGTTGATTTATCCCTATGTTCCCCATGTCTGGCTGCATCCCTGAATTGGGAAGTTCTTTCATCTTCCTTCGGCAGTGACCATTTTCCCATTATTATTTCTTTTCGAGAAAAGTCGTCTCCATCTCCTGTCCCTACCCCTTTGTTGCCATACCGGCTGAATAAAGCTAATTGGTCGGAGTTTTCTTTGTTTGTAGACTCTCTTCTTCAAAATTTTTCCATTGTTAATACCGACAACTCCTTGGCTTGCTATGAGAATTTTATTAGCGTTTTATATGCTGCGGCTCATGCTAATATCCCAAGTAAGCGAAATCGCACCAAATTATTTTCTTCTCCCCCCTGGTGGGATGAAGAATGTTCTAGAGCAATTAAAAGACGTAAATCTGCTGAATACATCTATGCCCATTGCATGACTATGGCAAATTTCATAGCTTATAAGAAAATTGCAGCTGAAACTAAAAAACTTTTTAAGAAAAAAAAAAAAATAGGTTGGTTACGTTTTTGCCAGCGCTTGCACCCTCGTACACCAATAGCTATAGTTTGGAAATCTATTAAGAAATTTCGTTCTTCGGTTGATGACTTTCTCTGTAATATCTCCTCCAATGAATCTTTTTGGCTAAAAAATTTTTCTTGTAGTCTCGCTCCTCCTTTTGTCCCTAACTTTGATTGTTTTTATTCTCCCCTTCCTTTACACGTTGATGTGATGGATATTCCTTTTTCTATTAATGAACTTCATTGTGTCTTGAGTGGATTATCGGATTCTTCGCCCGGCGTAGATGGTATTCCTTATTCTTTTCTTATAAATATTAGTAATTCCGCTAAATTAGTGTACTTGTCTATTGTTAATTCTTTCTTAGACTCTGGATGCATCCCCGCATCTTGGAAAACACAAATCATTATCCCAATCTTAAAACCGGGAAAGGACCCCAAAGATTCCACTTCCTACCGTCCCATTGCCCTGTCATCGACGGTGTGCAAAGTCATGGAACATTTGATAAAAAATAGACTGGACTGGATACTTGAAAGCAGGGAAATTATTCCGAAATCCCAATTTGGATTTCGTAAAGGTCTTGGCACTATTGACAGCCTTAGTGTTCTCACGTCTGAAATTCGCTTAAGTTTTGCTAATGGTGAGTATCTGATAGGTGTCTTTTTGGACATTAGCTCGGCATATGATAGTGTCATACTTTCAAAACTTAAACTTAAAATGCTTAGACTCGGCCTCCCTCCTAAATTATCTCAATTCGTTTTTAATCTTTTTATTGGTAGATCCATTCGAATAAGGTATCAAGGGAGCCTGCTCCCTCCTAGATCACTTTGGAATGGCCTCCCTCAGGGTTCTGTCCTGAGCCCTCTTTTGTACAGTTTTTATACTCATGATTTAGAGAAATCGGTCGACAGTTTTTGCAATATTTTGCAATATGCGGATGACATTGTTTTATTTTTTAGTTCAAAAAATGTAGAGGAAATTGTCACTAGGCTCAACACCGCCTTAAGTTACCTTGGTGAGTGGCTTTTAGATCACGGTTTATCGTTATCTGTTAATAAAAGTAGCGTAGTTGTTTTTACTAGAAAGAGGCATATTCCGCCTGTTAATATTATTTATAACAATAAAAAAATTCCAGTGCTAAACTGCGTCAAGTTTCTGGGGGTATTTTTAGATACCAAATTATCCGGTTCTTCTCATATAGAATACGTAATAAATAAGTGTGAAAAGAATCTTCAAATTTTACGTGCGGTATCAGGCGTTTGGTGGGGTTCTCATCAATTTACGTTAAAGTTATTATATAATGCTATTATTCGTAGTCATTTTGATTATGCTATATTTTTGTTGGACCCTTGCTATAAATCAGCGTTAGTTAAATTAGATAAAATTCATTTTAAGGCTCTAAGAATTATCTTAGGTGCTATGAAGTCGTCTCCAACAAATGCCATGCAACTGGAAACTGTTGATCCTCCACTGTATCTTAGACGCCAATATCTTTCTGATCGTTTTATTTCTAAAGTTTTACAATCTTCTTCTCATCCTTTATTAGTTTGTCTACAACGCATGTCTCGTGCCATTAAATCCCCTCAGCATTGTCCCTGCATTTTAAAAAGCTTTCGTAAATTCTCGTCTTTTTCGACCCCCATTTTTAAATCCCGTATTTCTTCTTTCTATTCAATTTTTTTTAGTGCGCTCACATACAAGCCATCGGTATTAACAGGCCTAGGTATAAGCAAAGGCGATCCTGGAGCCAATGCTAAATTTCAAGATCTTTTCTCTGAGAATTGGTCTGACTATACAGCTATATTTACAGACGCCTCGAAGTCATCACATAATTCTGGGGTCGGGGCAGCTTGTTGGATCCCTAGGTATAAAATTATTTTAAGTTTTAAATGCCCCCGTGAAACTTCTATTTTCTCAGGTGAATGTATAGCTTTGCTTGAAGGTATCCTATATGCTGAATCTCACAAATTAAATAAAATAGTTATTTTCACAGACTGTTTAAGCGCTCTTCAATCTTTATTACAAAATCCTTTTCGTAGTAGGCCTTGTCACCTCTCTCTCAAAATTAGGGAGGCTCTGTTCCGATGTCATGAGCAAGGTATGCGTGTATCTCTAGTGTGGATCCCAAGCCACTCTGGTATTACAGATAATGATATTGTTGATTCCTATGCCAAATCTGCAGTATCCACTGGCTTCGTTAACTATAATTTTATATATTCGCATGATTTATTATCACTTTCGAAATTAGATTTAAAATTTTCATGGAATATTTTTTGGAAAAAATCACTTGTAGTTAAAGGTAAATATTATGCTTCTATCCAGCCGGAAGTTCCAACCTTTCCTTGGTTTTCTCGATATCGTCGCGCAAATAGATCAGTAACGTCTACTATTTGTAGACTCCGCATTGGACACGCGTGTACGCCTTTACATTTAGCTAAATTAAGGATTAAAGACAGCTCTATTTGTGAATGTGGTTTGGATGAAGGCTCTACTGATCACATTCTGTTTAATTGCCCTAAACTTAAATACTCCTTGTATGATATTCTTCCCTCTAATATACAGCGTCCTGTTAATGTCAAATGTTTGTTATCTCTAGTTTTTAGTCCTTTTATTAGAAAGTTTGCTAAGTTTATTGTAAATAATGACATTAAGTTATAGTTGATATTTTCACATCACTTACTTGCTCTCATTAGTTATTTTATTATCTGTGTACATTTATATATTACATTAGCTTTTAATTTGTTTCAGGTTTGTACCAAACCACTTTATCATCCGTTGTTTTCATATCATCAGTTTACATAATCCTACAAAATTTTCTGCTTCATCGCACTCGTGTCTTCCCTACTATACGTGACACTGGCAGATTATTTTGCGCCTGTCATCGCAAAATCAGGCCATTAAAGAAAAAAAAAAAAAAAAATATATATGTATCTTAAAAATCAAAAATATATTGTTGGGGATTAGTATATAAACATAAAAGATATTTGAAAAGCGAGGCCTATTTTTATAATTTATATAAAACCTTATCTTAACAAGTGATAAGTAAAATATTAAAATATGAATTTATAACAATTTTTACAATTTTCTTATTTGTTACATATAACATGACCTGCACTAAAGAAGAAATAGAAAGGAAACGGCTGGCTGCTTTACGAAAGCGACAAAATAGACTTTTAAAAGAACCACCTGGCCTATCAATCTCAGCTCAAGATTCTAACGTGGGCCCTGTAAAGAGCCAGAATATTGCTGGTCATGGTTCCTATCACCCTTACGCTAAGAACGTTAAAAATGATAATCATATTACAAATTCTCCTAAAGCTCAAGCAGGAAAGTTTTATAAAACCCAAAATAATATAACTCATATGATTCAGGAAAATACGGAGCATAACAATCATGAATCCAATAGAGAACATCATAGTTTTTTCCAATCAAAGCAAGGTCAAAGCCAGGTTGTAACTGTAAAACCTTATCTTATATCTGAAGATAGATTTGAAGTGTCCTTATCTGAATTTTGTATGCCACTTATAAATATCTTTAAAAGTATGTCTTCAGGACATTATGGTAAAGATTGTATTATTTTATTATTATTTGGTATCATATAATTTTTTAAATGGTTTAATTATATTTGAGTTATTGATATTTCTATTTAAATCTAAAATTATCAAAATATAATAAAAAATAACTTATGTAAAACATAGTTTCACTGACACATACAAATATATTATTGACTTATATATAGATGTTTAAAGATATCTTAAGATGTTTTTATTTACATAATAATTTTTGAGGTCATTTTGCAGAGTATATATTTTTTACTTTAATGACAATTGGTGGTGGGTTCAAATCCTACTTGGTGGATTAGTCATATGGTGGATAGTAGTAATTGAATTATTTTAATTATTCTACTGACCACTCTACATGTCACATCTTGAATTCAGGTGGAAAGTGAAAAATGGAGTGTTGTGACACTCGGTTCCCTTTTATTATTTTTTGTTTTTATTCACTTACAGATGCAAACACAAAATTGTGGAACTTTTCCATAGATGATTATCAAGAACTTGTATCAAAAGTAGTGCTACTGGAGCCACATGTAGTTCTAAATCGAATACCTCAATTTGTTTTACAGGTAGAAATTTTTATTATTACTAATTCTTGTGTTTGTCTGTCACACTTTCACCGCTAATCTACTGGTCCGATTTGGATGAAATTTAGAATGAAAGTAGTAAAAATGACTGGTCTAACATAGGCTACTTAGTTTTTTTAAAAATCAACCTCTAAAGGGTTGAAATAGTGGATGAAATTTTATATGAAAAATCTACATTGCTTGACCGATTGTAACAAATTTTGGCATATATATAGTTGATAAACGTAGGCTGCTTTATTTTTCAAAAATCCACCAGCGAGGGTTGCAATATATGTAAATAGCTACTCAGATCATGCGGCAAAGCCACGAGCGGGTTCGCTTGTCTTTTATAATACTATAATTATTAAAAAAACAATACATTAATAGAAAAATGTTTGCTTAAGCATGGGGGGGGGAGAGGGTAAGAATTTTGCTTACTTTTGCTGACAAGGTCCCCCTTGTCAGCAAAAGTAAGCAAAACTGGTGGGGTAAATAATTGTAATAAATCTGCTTAGGAAATATTTGAACGGCCCCAATGTCTAATTTTCGAGAAAGTGAAGTACAGAGTTTTCTTAAAAAAAAAATGTTTTATTAAAACTTCTTTGCATAAAACTTACAGATACTAAGATATGAAATACAAGATCCCAATACTGTGGACTTATTACCGATAGAGAAAACATTGAGAAATAAATTAATGCCATTTCAGGAAGATGGAGTTAGGTATGTGTTAAATATTCAGTCATTCAATTAATATATAATACATGATATATAATGGATGAGAGCTTTAGTGGGCTTTCATCCAAAGTAATTCTAATAAGAAATATGTATATAGATACATATATTGTAATGGCTTACGACTTGCACCAACACATTCTATTCCTTTGTTTAGTCGTCGCTTTTCTCTCACCCTGAAGTATAGTCGCGCACAAGTATATAACTTATATTTGATTTGTTATCTGTTAGTCGTTTCCGTTTTTCGATTTATATGTAGAATTATGTTATACGTAATATTATGTTATCATTTGCCGTGCAGTATTGGTATAAATGCCAAAAACTCAAGTACTAACCTGTCAGGCCAGGAAAATGCATTATGACGTAAACATTCACAAAAAAAAAGAAAATGTAAAGCAACTTTTTTATACAGAACACAGTAATTACAAATGTTTTTTCTGAAATTGATTTGAACTCACAAACATTACATTCAAAAATATGAATAATTTATTAAATTCTCTCACAATTACGACTTGCCTTGAGTTAAGTTCCACCATATACCACGTCTTCTTGTTCTTCATTGCTAAATTCATTGGTTACAAAGCCCTTCATCAAGGCCATAGGACCTTCTCCATGGGCCTGCCTATATTTGTGGGCAGTGAAAAGACTAATGGTCAGAAGGCAGTACCCTGGAACCGTCTGCCCACTTACAGAAGAATGACATTAAGAGACAAGACGCTGACTGCTGAAAATCCTGATACTTCTGGCAAGCCTTGGAGTGATCTGTCATTAGGTCTTCTACAACTTGAGTATTTAGTTAATTTATCTTTAAGCTTCACGCTGTATCCCGCACATAACAGGACAGGCAAAAGGAACCTAGTGTTAAGACACTCTGCTCCCCATTTAATTAATGTCTAAAAATAGATGATTTCGATATATTTTTTTTATAGAGAACAAATTTTTATAATAAATTTAACCCGAAACAAATAATAAATTTTATTTAACTTAATTAAAAACTTTTATTTCTTTATTGAGGAAAAGTAAAATGACTACATTTAAAATGAATATGAACGCAGATTTGGCATAGCTCGTCGTGGCCGTTGCATGATAGCCGATGAGATGGGCTTGGGGAAGACCTTTCAAGGGTTAGCCATTGCCAGCTACTATAGGCGGGACTGGCCGTTACTTATAGTGACTACATCTTCTATGAGGTAAACATTTACTTACTTATTGGGGCTAGTCGCGGCTTGTAGATGCAAAGTGTGACTATAAAGCGGCTGGTTGTGGTTTCGATTCCTATTCAAGGAGTGGTTATATATGGAATTTCCATTTTCTAGTCCAGGGGCTCTCACGACTGAACAAATTGAACACGTAGCTCAGTGGTGAGAGCGCCTGGACGGTATTCAGGAGGCGCGGGTTCGAATCCCGCTGCGTTCAAAAATTTTTATACATTTTCTAAAATGTGTTTTTAAAGTAATCAAGTAAATAAAATCTTACTTACACTTTATAAGTGTAAGTAAGATTTTATTTACTTGGCACTGTTATGCTGAAAATAATTTTAATATATTTTATTTACAGAGACACATGGCAGAGTAAAATTCACGAGTTACTACCATCCGTACCGATGTCGAACATTGTAACGCTTGCCAACAGTAAGGATGGTCAGCAAGTTGCTGACAAACAGGTCCATATAACATTTTTAACTATTATTTACATACATAGGGATTTGGAAAATGACCTTTTCAGAATATATATATAAAATTTTAACGTAGCTGTATTTGAACCCACACCTTTTGGAAACTGTTCAAGCGCTCTAACCGCTAAACTCATGCGTTCTACTACCGGTTGCGTGGTCAAATTCTTCTTCGCTTATATACAAACGCAGCGCTTAAATTTTTATATTTTTTACAAAAAATGTCCTTATCTATTTCCTAGGTGAATAATTGAATATAATATTTTCTTAGCTTCTCGCTGTATCCCGCATACAGCAGGGTAGGCAGAGGGAACCTAGTGTTAAGATACTCCGTTCCCCACGCACCGCCCAATGCGGCGGTATTGCGTGTTATGTGGCGGTACTCAACGCCGCGCTTTGCCACTACACCAGACTGAAGAAAATGGAAATATTATGTTATTTACAGTCGCTTTTCAGTCACTCTTTGTGCCTCTGCGACTCACTTGTGACTCGACGACTGACACCTAAATTTTTATGCTTTTTCTTAAAACGTCCTTTTCAATTTCTCAGGTTAATATAATATTATTTATAGATTTGGATTAGTATACTATGTTTTGACCTTTGCTGGTGATACGATTTACGCAAAATGTCAATAATCGATCCTAATCCAAAAACTGCAATCTTAGATTGATCTAGCTGTCATTTTTTTGAGTAAAGTAAGGGTGTAACACTGAAATTGGTTATAAGTAATAAACAATAATATGTTTTTTTTTTTAATAGCTTCACGCTATATCCCGCACACAGCAGGGTATGCAGAGGGAACCTAGTGTTAAGACACTCCGTTCCCCACTTTCCGCCGAATTCGGAGGCTTGCGTGTTAAGTGGCGGAACTTAACGCCGCGATTTACCTCGACACCAGAGCGAAGAAAATGGAAATATAATTTCCACTCCTCGAGTGGGAATCGAACCCACAACCAGTCGTTTACAGTCACACTCTTGTGCCACTGGGCCACGACTGGCCACATTAACAATAATATTCATTGCATATTCTTTCTTTACTTTACTTACAAACAGGAATTACTCAAAAAATTGACAGCTAGGTCAATCTAAGTGTGCAGTTTTTGGATTAGGGTCGAATATTGAGCGGCACGCCTGGCCGAAGCCGGTACGCACCTTATCGTCGACCGTATCCAAGCGCTGGGTCTGAGGGTCTCAGTACCAAAGACTGAGGCTCTTCTTTTCCATGGCCCGCGTAGGGGACCCCCCCGAGGGGCTACTCTGCGCATCCAGGGGCAGGAGGTGGAGGTAAAGGCTCAGATGAAATATCTGGGCCTAACCCTGGATGGACGATGGTCGTTCACGTCGCATTTTGCTCTTCTTGCGCCGAAGCTTGTGAATGCCGCCGGGGCCCTCGGCAGGTTATTGCCGAACATCGGAGGGCCAGATTCTTCATGCCGACGGCTTTATGTCGGCGTGTTGAGATCTATGGCACTGTACGGTGCGCCCTTGTGGGCAGATGCTCTCACTGCTCGTAACAGGTCCCAATTACGGAAAGCACAGCGGGTCATAGCGGTGAGAGCAATCCGGGGATACCGTACGGTGTCGTGGACGGCGGCTACTCTTCTGGCGGGCGATCCGCCTTGGGAGTTGCAGGCGGAATTGCTCGCTTGAGTACACGCATTCCGCGCAAGTGAGCGGTTTGCAAGGCGAGCGACCATCGACGGAGAGTATCGTGCGGATCAGGAGAAGAGCGCATGAAGCCCTGATCCGGCGATGGAAGGAGGACTTGGGGTCCCCGGCGGCATGCCTAGCGACGGTGGAGGCGATACGTCCCCATCTAGAGCGCTGGGTCGAGAGAAGGTTTGGGGTCCTGACGTTCAGACTGGTGCAGGTGCTAACGGGGCATGGTTGCTTCGGCAAATACCTGCACCAGATTGCACGTCGGGAGATGTCGCCGGCGTGCCACGAGTGTAATGCGCCCATTGATTCGGCGCATCACACTCTGGCCGAATGCCCCGCTTGGGCCCCACAACGCCACGCCTTGATGGCTGTAGTGGGTAGGGACCTCTCACTTTCTAGTGTGGTGGAGGCTATTCTGGAGAGTGAGAGGAACTGGTCTGCGATGGTCTCCTTTTGCGAATCAGTTATTGCATTAAAGGAGGCCGCGGAGCGGGTGCGCGAGACTGACGTCAATGCAAACTCGCTCCGCCGTCGGAGGCCAGGGAGTTGGAGATGCGCGTACCGCCTTCTCCTACTCCCCCTACCCTAGAGGAGCTACTGCGGGAGGATCGGTGTGATCCTCCTGCAAGTCATCGAGGCTGCGGGTGCTCTGGAAGAAACCCCAGAGCACCCTGAAGGCGACGGTGGCCTGCACTAGGCGGGCCGTCCACCGAGACGTCGTAGAAGAATGCGCAAGCGAGCCTGCGACGTCTCCTGATGGTGGAGAGGGTTTCCGCTGGGTTTTAGTGGGTAGTATCGGGCTCATTGGTGAGTCCCACAGTATCATCCGTTCGCAGGGCAGTTCTGCCTGCCTTGCGAACGGTTGATCTGCGTAAAAGCATTTCCCAGCGAAAAAAAAAAAAAAAAAAAAAAATGGGTCGAATATTGATATTGGCCGTTAGACACTGATTTTCGCTTCCCGCCCGTATTGTGTTAAGCGGCGGAACTTAACGCGTTTGCATTTTTTTTATCAGAGCAAGGAAGTAGAAAAATCACACGCTTAGAATTAAAGTCACCTAACTCAAAATTGACAATTGAATTAAATAGAAACTTAGTATTAGCTTTATATGGTGGTTTTTCTCATTATGGTGGCCAGTCGTGGCCCAGTGGCACAAGCGCGTGACTGTAAACGACTGGTTGTGGGTTCGATTCCCACTCGAGGAGTCGAAATATTTAATATTTCCATTTTCTTAGCTCTGGTGTCGACGTAAACCGCCGTTCCGCCACTTAACACGCAATGCCTCCAAATTCGGCTTAAAGTGGGGAACGGAGTGTTTTAACACTAGGTTCCCTCTGCCTACCCTGCTGTGTGCGGGATACAGCGTGAAGCTATAAAAAATGGTCGTTTTTAGCCTAACGGGAAGTTTTGAGTTAGATCAGTTTAATTGTAAGCGTGCGAATTATTTTGCATGTAACGATTACGCCTTGTCGACAACGAGTCGCTATTCTGCTGCTAACCTTTAAATGATTTTTGTATTCATAATTATATTAGTCCATCATAGCTATATCAACTAAACTAAACAAGAAAAAATAAGGTAGAACATTTTTTTTAAAAACTTTTTTTTTTTCTTTTCAGACAGAGGTTGTGATAACTAGTTTTAAGATATCAAGCACTCATAAAGAATTGTTACAGAATAAAAAGTTTGGTATTATTATTATAGTAAGTACGCTATTATTTTCTTCATTTTCAGCAGCTAAAAATTCGCAGCTAAAAATATTAATATGCGTATTATTAATGAATGTAATTTCAAAAATTATTTTTATATACATATAAATTTTACACCAAGGCCCATATACATTTTTCACGGCCAGTCCTGGATTTTTTATAAAAAGAAAATTATACTACCGATTCACTAAAGTTAATGCTTCAGATCTGAAATTGAGACCAACAAATTTTTATTTTCTAACGAAAATATTTCAAGTCTCAAAAAATAATATAAAGATTTCTTGCCGCGTATTCTGTAACTTTTATAGCCTATTCGAGCCTCTTCAGGACCCTCTGAACTTTCTATTCAATCATAATAAAATATAGCTTATAGCAGTCCTGATTGTGAAAGAACTTTCATGATCCGTTCAGTGCGTCCGAAGATTAGCCCTTACAAATAAAGTCATCCTCCTTATTATATTAGTATAGATACATTAATTCATTTGCAGGAAGAATCGCACACTCTAAAGTCTAATAAAGCGCAGTGTACGATAATTGATAACCGTGATAATACCCAAAAATTAAAAGACTAAATATTTTCTTATTTTTAACTTGACTCTGTATCCCGCACACAGCAATGCAATCAGATGGAACCAAGTGTTAAGACACTCCGTTCCCCACTAAGGACTAAATATTATTATTATTATTTATTTGATGTGTTTACAGGACGAGTCGCACAATCTAGTCTTACAATGCGCAATGTACGATTATCATGATAATTCCAAAAAAAATAATAGATCCATGTTAGTTGTGGGCTTACACTCGAGGAATGAAAATATTCAATACTTCCATTTTCTTCTCTCTGGTGTCGAGCCAAAGAGTGGCGTTATGTTTCGCCAGCTAACGCACCATGCCTCCAAATTCGTAGGAAAGTGGGGAACAGAGTGTCTTAACATAAAGTTCCCTCTGCATATCCTTTTGTGTGCGGGATACAGCGTAAAGCTAAAAAAGAAGAAAGAAAAAATATATAGACTACATATATTATTATAAATACATTGATGCATTTACAGGACGAGTCGCACAACCTAAAGTCATATAAAGCGCAATGTACGACCACCATGATGGCGATCGCGAGTAAATGTTCCCGGGTGGTTCTTCTGAGTGGCACCCCCGCGCTAAGTCGACCCTCTGAACTGTATACGCAATTAGCTTTAATAGAAAATAAAGTTTTCAATTCGTATAATTCTTATATACAATTTGGTAAGTTGTTTTTTTTTAATATTTTAATAAAATATATAAAAATTTTGACGTAGCGGAATTCGAACCTATTGTCCAAGTCAATGCGTAAGACAATTTTTAATATGTTTTTTAAATGTCTTATTCAATTTTCTAGGTTTAAAAATAAGTAGTTTCTTTTGTTTCTTACAAATTCACATGTGTGTGAAGTTCAAGACAGAGTGGGAAATTCAAGTTGAACCCAAATTTAAACTGTATGTGTATGTTTTTTTTTAAAGTTTATAAAATGTTATAGTATAGCTATAATGTTCTACTTGAGTTGTGCGCAAACGCTTGTTACAAGTAGACGCGTTGCAGTTGCATTATTAAAACCGGTTTTTGCGAGTTGCTGTGTCGGTTAATGCATTATAACTTTGTTTACTATGTTGTTTGCGGATAAAAATATTAAGAAGTATGGATTCAATTGAGTCAGATGAAATGATTCAGTTAGAATTAGACGATCGGGTGAATAGTGTGAGGGAAGATGAGTCTTTCGAAGGTGGAGAAAATAGTTTTATGGAGGTGAATGATGACCTAATTAGGCCAAGTAAGAGGAATATGGGGATGCAGAGGAGACTTGGACCACAGTGCAAAGAAGAGGTAAACGTTTTGCGTTGGCAGGAAATTCGGGTGGAAGTAGGCAACGGGGAGAACCAAACATTGAAGTCTGTCTTATTTGTAAAGAACAACTTCCCAAACTATTTAAGTTGGCAAAATTATTAAGGGATGAAAAAATTTCGAATGTTGTACGTGTCAAATACCTCAATTCTTATAAAGTGTTGATTCAATTTGATAAGGAAGAGAGTGCCGAAGAATTAGTGAACTGCAAATTATTTAACGAAATGGGATTCAAATGTTATAAAACTATGGAACTTAGTCATGTGTATGGTGTAATTAAAGATATAGATTTGGATCGCTCAGATGAGGAGATTTTAAACAGTTTATCTAGTACTAAAAAAATTTTAGGAATCAAAAGGCTCAATCGCAAAAATAGTTATGATGGAAGATGGCAATCAAGTGAGACAATGAGAATTTGTTTTCAGGGTTCTTCATTACCAAGTCATATTAAAATGTTCGATACCTCTGTAAAAGTGACACCATATGTACCCCCGGTAACACAGTGCTCTCGCTGTTGGAGGTTTGGCCATACTAACAAATATTGCCCTTCTCATAAAATTGTCTGTCCAAAATGTGGCGAAAATCACGAAAATTGTGAACGAACATCCTTTTGCTGTAACAATTGCAGAGGCAATCATATGTCCATGGCTAGGGCTTGTCCTGTTTTCATAAAAGAAAAACGGCTTCGCGAACTGATGGCTGAATTTAGTTGTACATATAAAAAGGCTTTATCTATATATGTTCCTCCGAGTCCTCCTCCAATTCCCGTTTTCACAGACAGATCTTTCCCAAATCTTAATAGTAAATCATCGTTAAATGTTCCTGTGGAAGTCGAGGCGGCTGATGAAGAACCTACATTGTCAACGACTTACGCGGAGGTAGCAAGAGGAGATAATATACCAGTAAAGAAAACATCTAGTAACAAACATAACATAAACAAAACGAATAATCAAGTCAGGAAAACAAAAAAATATAATTATCAAAATATAGAAGATTTTTCAGAGTTTGAAAAAAGTAATGATAAAGATGAGACAGCGGATCATGAAGAGGAATCAATGAATGATGAAGAAGGTAGTGATAAATGGAGAACTTTAATTTATAACTTGAAACAAAAAAATTTAGATAATAACTTAACATGGGAAGAGAAGATTAAAACTTGTATTAAAATATTATATCAATTTGCTATTACGTTTATATTGAAGTTTATTATGAATTGGTCATTTTTTAAAGTATATATGCAAAATGGATCCTGAAAATAATAAACATGAAATAAATATTTTACAATGGAATAGTCAAAGCCTACGCCCTAAATTGTTAGATTTCGAACTAATATTAAATAGAGAGAAAATTCACATAGCCATAATAAGTGAGACATGGCTTGATCCAAGTAGTTACCTTAATATTAGCGGATATAAAACTTTTAGATTAGACCGTAGTGACGGATATGGAGGTGTTGCAATAATTGTCCATTGGTCAATAAAGGCTCAACAATTGCCTTGCAATATGAGAAATTTGGGAATAGAATGTTTACATGTCAAAATTCATAATTGTGGTGAAATTGAAAATATTATTTCCGTATATTGCCCACCAAACATAAATACTGTGCTTGAAGATTGGGTAGCTTTATTATCAAAATTTAAGGAGAAAACTCTTCTAGCAGGAGACTTTAATGGCCACTTTTGTAATTGGTCTTCTAAAACTGATTCGAGAGGTATTCAAATCTTTGATGCATTATTAGAATCTAAATTTATATGTCTAAATGATTGTACTGATACCAGGTTCAAAATAGTTAATGGTATAGCACAAAAATCGTCTCCAGACATATCATTGGTAACAGACGATATTGCAATTAAATTTAATTGGAATGTCATAAATGAAAATTTGGGCAGTGATCTGAGATTGAGATGATTAAGATGAAGTTGGAGTTTGATTTAAGATTTTGTAGTAATATAAAGAAAAGAAATTTCAAAAAGGCTGATTGGGCTCTATACAGGACATCCATTTCGCGACAAATTGAAAACTCGACGGTTCCAACCGACAATCAAGAGGCTTACAATTGGTTCATGGATATTATTAACTCAGGTGCTGATGAAGCAATACCATATATTAATGTATGCACACGTCCGTTAAGTACGTCTAAATTTATTCCTAAACCTTATTGGTCGCCATGCATTTCCCAGTCGGTAGCAAAGAGGCGATTGGCTTTGGCCTCATTTAGAAAGAATCCGACTCCGGGCAACCTAGCCAAGCTACAAGAATTAGTAATTTTATCGCAGCGGGATATTAGACGAGGTAGATGTAAGTCCTAGGAAAATTTTTGTGACGGAATTGATGAGCATACTACGTATGGAGAGATGTGGTCTCGCATGAGGTGGATTAAGGGAGATAAAAGAAGTAAACCTGTTATAAATAAAAATGTGGCAGAAGCTTTACTCTGTGACCTCGCGCCAGATTCAGTTACTTCGAATTTTCCATTGTTTAGATCCAGAAACGTTAAGCTTCTTACGCCAATTTCTCTTCTGGAGTTGAATAATTGTTTGAAACAGTCGGATACTGCTCCAGGAATGGATGACGTTTCTTATTCCATGATTGGTAATCTCCCGGAGTTAGGAAAAAATATATTAATTTCTTTGTATAATAGGTTTATAAAAGATAGTTTCATCCCTTCCCAATGGAGAAGTATTAAAATTATTCCTATACCCAAACATGGAAGAGATCAAACTTCGTCAGCGGGGTATAGACCAATTGCTTTATTATCCTGCATTTGTAAGTTACTGCACACTATAATAACTCGTAGGCTAGAATGGTTTTGTGAAGTTAATAATTTTTTTTCAAATGAAACTATTGGTTTTAGAAGATCACGTTCCTGTTACGATAATTTGACTAGGTTAATAACTCGCATTCAAATAGGTTTTACAAAAGGGCTTCCGACTGTGGGATGCTTTATTGATATAGATAATGCTTATAATAATATCGATATTTCTTGTCTTATGGCAATTTTAGATGAAGCGGGGATTGGATCTTCCTTGTGTCGATACCTGTGGCAATTTCTGAACCATAGGAAGTTAATTATCCAAATTAATGATCGGGAAAATATATGGCGTGTTACGAGAATGGGTCTGGCACAGGGTGATCCTTTGTCTCCGTTATTGTTTAACATCGCTACTAATAAAATTTGTAAACGCATTAATCAAGTATTTATATCGCAGTATGCTGACGATTTCGTTTTATATAGTTCACATAAAAATGTCAATATAGCGTACAATAATATTCAAAAAGCTTTGAGTTCATTTCTTAAATTAATAGAGGAGCTTGGGTTAAGTATATCCTTTAATAAAAGTAAAATATGCATATTTTATAGACGAAATCCAAGAAGTAATAGTTTTAGTATTAATAGTAATAGTATCATAAAGCAAGTCAATAGTGTTAAATATTTGGGTGTATGGTTAGATAACAATTTAAAATGGGGTAAACATATTAATGAAATAAGGGATAAAACTTACAAATTTATAAATATTCTTAAAATTTTGGCTGGTAGTAAATGGGGAGTGCATCCGACTCACTTAAAACGAATGTATATAGCATTAGTGCGAAGTAGATTAGATTACGGAAGTTTTTTCTATGACAATAGCATAAATAGCCGCTTAAATAACTTAGAAAAGATTCAAAACCAATGCATGCGAGTCATTGGCAGCTTTATTAGGACTACACCAATTCATGTGATGCAGAGTGAACTTTGTCTTCCTCCATTACAAATTAGAAGGAAGTATCTGGCAGGAAAATTTTTATTAAAATCTTTGTCGTTTTACGGAAATTTGTCTATTAAAGTCTTAGAAGAACTTAGCGATATGTGCAATAATCAGTATTGGAGACATAAAAAGTTACCTTTACTTATCTCTATTTATAGAAGCTTAAGGCATTATAATTTTACTTCTGGAAATAAGTTACCTATATATTCTTTACCTACATGGATAAGTGCTTTTGATGTTTCGAAAAATATTGCATCACACATTGAGGGTGTCACTGGGCCTAAGTCAGCAATCAATCATTTTAAAATCTTAAATCACTGTCAATTCTTGTTACATAATAAATATAATTCATTTTATTCATTATATACAGATGGCTCTAAAAATGAATTTGGGGCAGGAGCGGCGGTTTTTGATCCTCAAGCTGAAGTAACATTAAAATTTAGTATAAACGTAAACATTTCAATTATGCACATCGAGCTTATTGCTATCTTTGAAGCATTATCATTGATCTTATCATATTCTAACAAAAAATATGTTATTTTAACGGACTCAAAAAGCGCCCTCTTACATATGGCTCGGTTATCCTCGAATAGTCGAGGTTAACCGATAGCCTATGATATATTAAAATGTATATATGAAATTGAAGCTCAGAATAAGACTGTGTATCTTCAATGGATACCCTCTCATGTTGGAATTACGGGTAACGAGGAAGCTGACAGTGCTGCCAAGCACGCCATTCATGATGGTGTTCCCTATGACTGTATGCCTCTTTATACTGACATTATAAATAAATTAAAACAAATATGCAAAAGTAATTGGCAGGAATATTTTGATGAGCGGTCGCGGTACAAAGGTATATGGTATAAAACAATGGTAAATGAACTTCCTCGGTACCCGTGGTTCCATCGGTGTAAGATGAAAAGGAAATACATAGTTTCATTGTTAAGACTTCGTTCCGGACACATTTTATCAAATAAATTTAAATTCATGTTAGGTCTATCCAATACTGAGAAATGCCGACAGTGCAACAAAATTGATGACATTTTTCACTTGTTGATGGAATGTGCACGAAACGAAGTGCTGAGACCACATATACTTAAAACGTATAATGTCGGTATGTGTAATAGTATTCTTGCAGAACCTCTGTCAAGTAATGCAGTTGCAGTGGCGAAATTGTTAATAATGTAATAATTTAAGTATTTAGAACATACGGGGGTGAAGTAGTCAATGATATGACTAAAACTCCCAGGTAAAATTAGAGATTAAAAAAAAAAAAAAAAAAAAACCAAATTTGAACCGTATGTGTATGTTTTTTTTTAAATTTTATAAAATGTTATAGTATAGCTGGCTTATTTTGGCTCTACATTATGGCATCCACATGATATATGTATTTCTCCTCTATTCAAAATCAATTATAACCTATATCCTGTCTAAGCTTAAAAGCTATACAACTTTTCATTCAAATCAGTCATTTAGTTTCGAAGATGTACGCGTATAATTCTGTTTTCACTGTTTTATTATAGATCTAGCTTCGTTATATTGCAACACTTGGGGTGGATTTTTGAAAAATAACATCTTATGTTTAAGCCTAGGTTATCAATTATATTAAAGCCAAAATTCATTACAATTGATCTAGCGGTTTAGACTTTTCATACAAAATTTCACCACCTGTTTCAACCCTTTGGAGGTTAATTTTTTGAAAAAAAAAGGTAAGGTGTTTGACCTTGGATTGTCAACTATTCTTAATTCCGAATTTCATTCAAATCGGGCCGGTTGGTTACCCGTAAAAGTGTGTCAAACAGAGAATTTCGTATGTATAATATTACTTTGCATAGATGAGTAATAAAAATCACGAAAACCATAGAAATCGCGAAAATCTCAATATTGCTTTTCTTTCCTTGTTTTGTTTTACACGTAGGATAGTGAGGATCTAGTGTTAAGACACTCCATTCCCCACTTTCCGCCGAATTCAGAGGCATTGCGTGTTAAGTGGCGGAACTTAACGCCGCGCTTTACCTCGGCACCAGAGCGAAGAAAATGGAAATATCAAATATTTCCACTCCTCGAGTGGGAATCGAACCCACAACCAGTCGTTTACAGTCACACGCTTGTGCCACTGGGCCACAACTGGCCACTATCTATTAACAATTCATTATTTGTTTGTGGGGAAATCACAGTTAGCTGAAAATTCATTTGTCCTTAATATTAATACTACAACTAACAATGAATTAATTATTTGATTTTCGCACAAACAAATGGTCAATTGTTAATATTTAATTATTAAATTAAATTTTAATTTTTTAAATTTATTTCAGGTGTTAGATACTGTGATGGGAAACAAAATAATTTCGGTTGGGACATGTCGGGGGAGTCGAATCTCGGAGAGTTACAAGTAATATTACGTAAACGATTCTTAATACGAAGGACGAAGGACAACGTTCTTACTGATTTAGGACAAATTACTAGGTACGTAAGCAACTTCACCCTTTTTGGCACTTTTTTCAGTAAGGTAGTACATAGAAACTAATGTTAAGGCACTTCTGTTATTTACTTTCTGCCTGAAATATTGCGTGTCGATTGATGGAATTCAATGTTGTGCCTTTGTTTTGTAGTATCAGAGCGGAGCAAATTTAAATAAATTTAGTTGTAATCAGCTCCCGAGTGGAAATCCAACCCACAACCAGGCGCATTTACAGTCAAATGCTGTCCTGGTGTGCTACTACTAAAAATGGCCTTTCTGTTTTGTTAATATTTCATCATCATCTTCAAAATTTTTATGTTTTTAGAAACATGTTTTCAGTTTCTTCATATACATGAAGAAATTAAATATGCGCCACTTAACACATTATCTTGCTACTCTGCCTAGCTGCCACGATATTTTATAAAATCTGTTATCAAAAAACTTAATTTAAAATATTATCAGTACTTTGGGCAACTAGGAGAAAAATATAATAAAACACAAGATGACAAAGATCTCTGGTTACGTCAGAGGGACATTGATACAAAAAAAACACACTACCTCGATTTCGGCCGGTGTGCAGAGAACGGAATTTCTTGACACTAAATTCTCTTAAACTACTCTAAATGTATATTTTTGTTTAATTGAGCTTTTATTTCCATGATGTTTTACCTTGTAATTAAGATATGTGTAATAAGGTTTATGAAAGTTTATTTAGTTGTGATAATGTATCATAGTAAGTGGCGTTGGTTTCCCAATAAATAAATAAACTTAATAAAATAGCTTCACGCTGTATCCTGCACACAGCAGGGTACGCAGAGGGAACCTAGTGTTAAGACACTCCGTTCCCCACGCACCGCCGAATTCGGAGGCATTGCGTGTTAAGTGGCGGAACTTAACGCCGCGCTTTACCTCGACCTACCAGACCTACCAGAGCGAAGAAAATGGAAATATTAAATATTTCCACTCCTCGAGTGGGAATCGAACCCACAACCAGTCGTTTTTACAGTCACACGCTTGTGCCACTAGGCCACGACTGGCCACTGTAACTGTAAATGTATATAATAGTTTTCCCACAGAAAGACAGTGATACTGGACAGACACTGCTCGACTACACGAAGGACGATAAGAACAGTTTATGGCAAATGGCCGACGCGTTCCACAGACACAGATAATTTTGAATACAATCATTCCGTTGAGAGAAAATTAAACCCATTTTCTCAATTCAAATTTCAATTAACCAGTCGCGTTTACAGCCAGATGACGTTCCAATGTTATATTTGTATATTTTACACAGTCCGTTATTATAATTGAATTCTTATACCAATCTTTCAAAGAAAAATGAATTAAATGTATACACGTCTCAATAATCAATACATTGTCACTTTCAGGCGGAAAGTGACAAACGGAGTGTCTTGACACTACTCTATTATGCAGGAAAAAGCGTCTGATAACAATATGTGAATATAATAATATATAAATAAAATTTCTTTCCCACAGAGAGACAGTGATGCTGGATCAGACACTGCTCGACTACACGAAAGAGGATAAAAACAGTTTATCGCAAATGGCCGACGCGTACAATAAATCGACGTCGTCTGAGAAACACGCCGCGTTGATCACATACTTTAGTAGATCTGCGACTGTTAAAATACCCGCTGTTTGGTGTGTTTTTGATGTATTTTATTAGTTAACTATTATCTGTGTCTATCTATCCCGCACACTATAGACTAGGCAGAGGAAACCTAGTGTTAAGACAGTTCGTTCCCCACGCACCGCCGAAATTCTAAAGGCATTATATGTTAATTGGCGGAACTTAACGCTGAACTTTGCCACGACACCAGAGCGAAGAAAATGGAAATATTAAATATTTCCACTCCTCGAGTGGAAATCGAACCCACGACCTGTCCCGCTTACATTTTGTGCTCCTGCGTTATAACTGGTCTCAACTGCCTTAATAAATTAATTTATTTATATTACAGATATTCTTGTACAACTTATGCTACTGTATATACTATTATATCAATAAGTATGATTTTGGCGTATCTAAAATTTTCAAAAATCGAATAAGCCCATATAGTGGAGTCGAAATTACCACACAGTTGGCAGCACTGTGGTCCTTCATTAATTTTCTTAACTTAACTATTTTTGCTCACATCGCAGGATGGTCAGAGATCGTTCTCTATTTTCGAATCACGTGTTCAGTGGCGGTGGTTAACGCCATTTCTTTCACCGAATCAGAGACTCACAATTGACTTATATGTAATCATTCCCGCCAATAAGAATCGAACCTACAACCGTTGTATTTACCGTCATCACAATAGCTATCACCAATAATACTAATAAATAACTGTTATATTTCAGTAAATACATAAAACAATTATTGAAAGAATACCCCGGCAAGTTCCTAGTGTTCGCCCACCATCGTGCCATGATAGATGCCCTCTGTAACACGTTGGATAGCTCAGGAATTGAATATATATGTATCGTGGGTTCGACTCCAGCGCATACTAGAGCAGTAAGTTGTATTTTATTTATTTTTAACGTTTTAGTCTGTTGTTCATACTTAAGAAATTGGAAAGATAGTTTTAGAAAATTTGTAAATATTATGGGACCAGTCGCGACGCAGAGGTACAATGTTTCACTGTAAAGCGTCTGATTGTGGGTTCGATTCCCACTAGAGGAGTGGAAAAATTTAGGTTCTCCAGGTTTCCTCTGCCTACTGTTGCGGGATTCTACGTGAAGCTAAAAACAAAAAAATATATATTTGAACGCAGCGGGATTCGAACCTACGCTTCTTGGAAACTGTGCAAGCGCAATAAACACTAAGCGTTCTGTAAATTTTATGCTCTATGATAACGAAGGTTCGATTTCGCTGCTTTTAAATTTTTATACGTTTACTAAATATGTCTTTTTCTACTGTATTTATCTGGTTATCTTGTGACAATCTGCGGGGTTGAGTCACGCCATTCAACGCGTATTGTCTCGAGTTCGAGCAGTAAGTGGAGAATGGAATGTCTTGTCTTGATGCTAGGTTTTCTTTGATTACCCAGAGTAAAAAATGTGAGGCTAAAAAAATAAGCAATGCAATAAATGCCATGAAAATAATTATTTGTCTTAAGATTTTTTCACTTATATAATAATATTTTTCAAATTCGTTGATAATAGGGCGATCTCATTTTCATAGCAAGAATCCGTGGTAACAATAGTAAAAAAAAAATTGTGTGGTTCTTTTCATTTGTTTTTCTTGCCATCTTATTGATAATAGAGACAAGAATGTTATCTTGAGACTTGTTCTTTTATTATTCTTATCTTTTAAGAGAATAACAACCATTTAGAAGTTTTAAAACTTAAAAATTTTGAGTTGAATGTTTTTTTATATTTGAGTTTGAGTTTCAGATGATAATATGAATGAATTTACTGTATAATAAGTTTAGGAGAAAACTTAAGAAGCAAAGAGAAATAAAGGAAACAAACATTTTTGTAATTACATTTTTGTTCATTGGATGATCGATCTGTAATAAAATTTATTACACATTTGTTTGTGTAGTTGGTAAATTTTCTGTCATAATATCGCTCCTCACTTGTTCAAATTGATTAATTTTACAACTCATAAATATTTAACTGCTTAGTGTACTAAAATCTTATTTAGATCATATTTTTAAAAAAAATGGGAACTTTGCTGTGTGCGGGATACAGCGTGAAGCTAAAAAAATGTAATTTATTCTCTACCAACAATAACCTTACTTCCATTTATACAAACATTTTCCATTATTTAACAGGAGTTAGTCGACAGATTCCAACACACGTCCACAGTGCGCGCCGCCCTCCTCTCGATCACGGCGGCCGGCGCCGGACTCACCCTCACCGCCGCCGGACTCGTCGTGTTCGCAGAGCTGCACTGGAACCCCGGCGTGAGTGCGCGCGTGTGTGTGTGCGTGTGTGCGTGTGCGTGTGTGCGTGTGTGTGTGTCTGCGCGTGTGTGAGTGTGTGCGTGTGTGCGCGTGTGTGTGCGTGCATGTGTGTGCGTGTGTGTGTGTCTGTGCGTGTGCGTGCATGTGTGTGTGTGTGGCAGTGGGACAGCGTCTGATTGGAAACGATTTTGGTGTGGCAAACAAACCCACAAGGTTTTGTCATTTCAGAGAATATGGATCATATTTGAATTGTCATTTCTTCACTCTGATGGCAAGACGGCGTTATGTTTCGTTTCATTCAATACGCAATGTCTCGGTTTCAGGAGGAAAGTGAATAACGGAGTGTTTTGACACTAAGTTTTCTTCAACGGATATTCAAAGAATTCTATGGGACAAAAATGTGAAGCTACTTACAGAATTGTCTATTAATTTGTCCCAATTCTCCAAGTCAATAAAAATATTATCCTTAGTCCTAGGCTTTAGCGTGAAGCTGTCAAAAAAGTGTACATTAACACTGACTTATCTCTACTAATTCCCCATTTATACATAGATGTATGTGTATATGTAACACTACCACAATTCAACGGACAATGGGAGACGGAGTATTCTAACACTAAGTACCCTTTGCCTACCCTGCTGTGTGCGGGGTACAGCGTGAAGCTGTTTTTCAAATGAAATAAGTATATCTTTATCTCATAGATGATACAAACAAACTAAAATCATAACAAGACATAACGTACTTGCGCGTGACTATTCTTCAAGGCGTGAGAATAAAGTTAAATTTTGTATTAAGTTATAGTATTAACTTTAAAAATCTTAAAAGTAATTTCTTACTTTTGACATTTTTAAAGTATTATTTTACACTTAAGAAAATTGAAAAAGACATTTAGTAAATTATAAAAATTTGAACTCATGGTTTAGCGGTCAGAGCGTTTGAATGGTTTCCAGGAGGCGCGGTTTCGTTCAAATTTTTATACGTTTTCTAAATGTCATTTTATAATTTCTTTCCTTATTTTTTTTAAATAATTATAAAAAGAAATGATTGTCACAGGTGTTAACGCAAGCAGAAGCGCGTGCCCATCGCGTGGGTCGTTCAGGGGGAGTCCTAGCGCGGTACTTATTAGCCCCGGCCACTGCAGACGACGCCATGTGGCCCATGTTGCATGGGAAACTTACGGTATTTATATCATATACTTTTAGTATTTGTGTTTTTTTTTTTTTTTTTTTTTTGGAATAAAGGGGGCAAACGAGCTGAAGGCCCACCTGGTGTTAAGTGGTTACCTTCGCCCATAGACATCCACAACATTAGAGTTATGGATGCGTTGCCAGCCTCGGGGATGTAGGAGAGAAGGAGGGAGGAAGGATGAGAATGATGGGAACCGGAACACATCTTCAGATATTTGGCGGTTCGTCTTTTACATGATAGTGGTCGCGAGCCAGTCGGAGAACGATTCTCCTACCACCAAGCTACTGGGTTACCCGCCTTTTACGGGACGCTACCCAGCGGCGGAGGGGAATTGTATTCTTAACCCGTCCCCCCACGGGTCACAGGTATTATACAGGCACTTTAAATTGTTAGGAGCTATATATATTTTCCCCCGTGACCCATCCATGTTTGTGGGTGGCGAAGACTGCAACGACCAGAGGGCGCAGCCCTGAAGCCGTTTCCCCTCTCCCCCCCAGGGGGATTTGAGAGAGAAGACCAGATATTATATATTTTAACATTTTAACAACTCCCCTGCCCCAGTACAATGTATTTCAGATAATAATAATATGTTTAAAAGCAAGAATATATCGTTATAAATAGATAATTATACGAATTTCCTCTTTTTCCGATTTTCCTTTTTGCTCATGGAGCTTTGAAAAATGCACTTGAAACTGTGTGGACAAATGAGCCACATATTTATTCATGGACTTGTTAGAAAACGTTCCTACGAATCGTATATGACTCATGGGCAGGGAAGTTGTTAAAGTGTCTGTCGGCATGTGTGATCGAGTGTACACACTCATTTGCTGAAATGACCAAAAACAAACTATAACAGTCAGAAAATAAAAGAAGGAGTAGAAAAGATCAAGGATATAAGAAATTAGTGGTGTACCAGAAACTTGAAATATATATAAAAAAAAAAACATTTTAAAATGTTATTCACACACTTAGAAAATTGAAAATACATTTTTAGAAAACATATAAAAATAGGAACGCAGCGGAATTCGAACCCGTGCCTCTTGGAAACCGTCCAAGTGCTGTGATCGCGTGCGCTATGCGTTCTACTACCAATTCAAATTGTAATATTTAATGAATAGAAATGTTTAATATTTCATTTTCCTCGCTCTGGTGTGGATACAAAGGGCGGCGTTGAATTCCGCCACGTAGCACGCAACGTCTCCAGAATTCGTTTGCAAAAAATGGGGAACGGAGTGTCTTAACACTAGGTTCCCTCTGCCTACCCTACTGTGTGCGGGATACAGCGTGACGATTTAAACGCAGTTTTAATAATGCGATACTTTGTTTTCATAAGTCTATCTAGGTTTTCCTATTTTACCATTCAACTTTTTTATTTTATTTTTTTATTTTTAGGTCCTAAATGACGCTGGCCTGTCTGCGGATAACTTTAAAGACACTACTGTGAAGCACCAGGTAAGAACATCAAAATTATTATTTGCTTTTTCTTTTTATTTTAGTATATTATTTATTAATATTGGGGCCAGTCGTGGCGCAGTGGCACGAACGTGTGACTGTTAACGACTGGTTGTGGGTTCGATTCCCACTTGAGAAGTGATAATATTTAATATTTTCATTTCCTTCGCTCTGGTATCAGAGGCAAAGCGCGGCATTAAGTTCCGCAACTTAACACGCAATGCCTCCGAATTTGATGGTGCGTGGGGAACGGAGTGTCTTAACACTAGGTTCCCTCCTACCCTGCTGTGTGCGGGATACAGTGTGAAGATAAAAAAAGAACAAAAAATATTTTCTCACCT
Organism: Dryas iulia moderata; assembly: GCA_019049465.1. Classification (NCBI taxonomy): domain Eukaryota; kingdom Metazoa; phylum Arthropoda; class Insecta; order Lepidoptera; family Nymphalidae; genus Dryas; species Dryas iulia. The sequence goes on along the minus strand of CM032431.1, from coordinate 11,663,401 downwards.
CCGCGACCAACGTTGATAAGTATAGCGTTCTTCTTCATTTTACCGAGTGTAGTCTCGTTTATCATGTGCCTCGTCTCCTCAGTTAAAGGCAGCGCTAGTACTACGAAATCACTTTTTTGCATATGTTTACAAAAATATGTTTTTAGTCTCACGCTTTATCACGCATAGCAGGGTAGTGAACGAGAACCTAGTGTCAAAACACTCCGTTTTCCACGCCTCACTCGAATCTGAGACATTGCGTTTAAAGCGGAACTCAACGCCGCGCTATATGTTTTTTTTAATAAAAATAAAATATTAAATAGATTTTATGTTTTACAGGAAAGCAAGAATACCATAACTCAATATCTATCACCGGAACCAAAGAAAAATAGAAACGATTTTATACCAGGAACCAATATATTAAAGTCTTCTCAAAAATTAAAAAGTCAGGAAATAAACACACAAACAAACATACAAGAAACAAGTAGTGATATGGATGAAGTGGATGAATTTATAAGGAATTACGACGAAGATGATGATCTTTTGGCAGATCTTAATATTGACTTGTATGTCGGTGGCCCCTAAGTGAAATATAGTGAATATGTTTTGGTTAGTGTTGGGCAAAATTTATTTACAATTGATTGGTTGATTTATAAATGGTTTTTTGATATTAGAGTACAAAAAATTATGTTACACAATAATAACAAACATACATATATTATTTCTTCTTATAGGTTACAGTGCCTTTCTAAAAAACATGGCTACTATAAAACTATTTTTTTAAATTATTAAATATTAATATTATTAATGTTAACATTACCATCCGATTTTTACTTGTCAGACATTAACATTTACTTCAATTATTTAACATAAATATATAATAATTATAAATTATATTTATGCTTAACAAACTTAAATATGTTAAATAATACTAGGCAAATAAATACTTATTTAATTGCAATTAACTATTTGTTTGTGGCGAAATCGCAGAAAAATAATTTATGCATCATAATTAACAATAAATGAACTTAATATTTAATTGTTAATTACAATTAAATTTTGCCCAGCACTGATTTTATCCATGTTATATATAGTACGCGCATTTTATCTTGACCAGTCATATCGACGCTTTCCTTCATTTCACTCCGGTACAGTCAACCAGCCAATGAGAGTTGACGAGTGACTGAGACACAATACACTATGCATAATGAAGTCACTACTATTTTTTTTAATTTAAATACTTAGACATTACAGACACTTGGTCTCGTATCCTGTTTTCGTTAATATGATTTGATTACATTTTTTAAATTATATGGAAATGTTATTCAAAACTAAAATGACGTTATAAAGTACCTAAACGAGTTATCCTATTATAATAATTAAATTCACTCTTAATCAAGACAATATTTATAATATAATAACTTTAAACATATTATTTATTGTACATTTTTTACAGTTACGTAGTTGTAGTTTGACAAAATTAATTATATTATAAAATATCTAAGTCTAGGTTTTGGTGTAACTTCCACTTTTCACTTCCTAAAAGTCGGTTCTGCGACACCTATTATAGCTACGTTCCGACCTTTCAAGTTAAAATGCGCGTACTTTACAAGTAAGACTGGATAAAGATGGTAAATTTGTATGCAGTTTTTATATTAAATTAATTGTTTTAAAAGAAAAAATCTGTTAACAATTTGTGTCTTCGTTTTTGTAAAGTCTCTTTTTAAGCAATTAATTTAATTTCTTATTTGCATACATATCTTTATGCCTTACTTGGTAAAATAATGTTTAGATGTTTTTCTTGGGGCCATTGATATTTAAAAATATATATTTAAGATAATATGTGCTAGTAATTTTTTAACAAAAAAACTTCATATATTTTTGATAGTTTTAGATGTTGTTATTATATTTTTTTTTATTTTTGTATAATAAAAAAAAATTAAGGCCAAAACTAATCTTTGCATTTCTTTTTAATTTATTGTAAATTATTTGTAAATGTTTTAATCACAAAATAGTCTATATTGTTTAAATTAGATTGTATATCGCTCGCGTTGTTTTTTTGTAAACATTCATATTAAATTTAGTACGAAACAAAGCTTAATACTTTGGCTGGTCCTATGTAAACTAATACAAGTCCAAAAACATAAATTAGATTAAACAAGAATTAGATATTTTTGACTAAAACAAAAACTAATGTATTTATATACTTCTAAGCTTTACTGAGACAAAATTTCAAGTGATTTGGCATACCTAGTAACATCATCCATTGTCATTTACTACTCAATGGAATAAATGTGTAGATTGTTCAGGATTTTTAGAAAGTGTATAAAAAATAAAAATTAAAAAATAGCAAGTTAGAGTTCCATTACATTCATATTATATTTAAGTTATCATATTAATAAAGCATACGCTATTTAATTCTGTCTAATATTTTTTTAATATTACTATGAAATAAAAAAATGAACATGTTGTCATCAAATAACAACGATTGTATAGATTTTTATGTTTTACTTTTCTTTTCTTTATAAAACTGTTGTAATACTTTTATCTGTATAGTATTTTCTATGTAGCGTAACTCAACGCTGTTTTTTAGCGATTTATTTGTCTCTAAATTCCCATTTGAATTCGCAACCTTAGTATACAGATATATGCCACTGAGCCATGATAACTCAAAATAACTTTTACTTACTAACTTTTGAAATAGTAAATAAAATAAGAATTAATAATAAAATAAACATCTCATTTATATAACATTTTTTTATACATCTTTTCGTTTTTTTATTTTTATATTTTTTTTTTTATATTCTTTCTAATTTTTTTTGAAAATAATATTTTTTGTCCTGAAAAATTTTCGTAATTAACTGTCGATATTAATAAGCAAACAAATTTGTAAAATATGTATATTAAAGTATTAAGGTACGTCGATGAAAGTTTGTATAATATTGTTAACTTTTTTGTAAAATATAACATATGAAAGTGAAGGTTTTGTTTCATTTTAAGTTTCCTTTGCCTAAGATTTTTTATCAGGTTATCTTACTTGTATGTTTTCAGTGTTAAAATGAATTTACTAGAAGGTAAGGAAGGAACAAAAATAAGTTGTGATAAGCGTATAAGAATTTCGACGCAGCTGGTAGTAGAACGCATGGCTTAGTGGTCAGAGAACCTGGACGGTTTCCACGAGGAGCGGGTTCGAATCCCGCTGCCTTCAAATTGTTTTTACGTTTTCTAATGCCTTTTTGAAATAGAAGGGATAAAACTTGAAAAAAATGTTGTGTTAATTATAAAATGTTATGTAGTATTGAAAGTGTGATAAGTAGTGTAATAATTGTAAGGTATAATTTAGGTAATTGTTATTAACGTTTAAATATAAACAACTCGTCACATAAAAACATAAATCACATAAAAACCGCAATTAGTTAAAAATTAATTAGTTCTTAATTTTTACACTACAATTAACAATGAATTAATAGTTGTGATTTTCGCACAAACAAATGATCAATTTTTAATATTTAATTGTTAATTGGAAATAAATTTTACCCAACAAAGTGTAAGGAGAATAAAACGTATTCCACGTTTTATTTTACCACGTTTACGAAGATCGGATTTCAAAACTGCGAGAAGTATAAATTATCAGTCATTTATTTTTTGATAATATTTATTCACTTTGCTTTGTAGATAATCGATGCGATGGTAGGTCGAAAAACAAAAGACATGTTACCGGTAGAAACTGATCATTTAAACGGCGACATAGTGTAATATTGTTGCCGCACACAGCAGGGTAGGCAGAGGGAACCTATTGTTAAGACACTCCGGTCTCCACGCGCCGCCGAATTTTAGAGGCATTGCGTGTTAAGTTGGTGAACGCCGCGCTTTGCCTCGACACCAGAGCGAAGAAAATGTGTTTATTAAATATTTCCACTCCTCGGGTAGGAATCGAACCTACAACCAATCGCTTTATAGTCACACATTGTGTCTCTGCGCCACGACTGGCCCCAAGATTATCTAGTTATTGTAGGTGGTGTAGTAGAAGGATTACTGTATTTTTGTACAAAATACATTTTTAATGAATTGAAAAAAAAAATAGGATAGTATTGAAATAAATCTAACACGGTGGTGGTTGTTCAATGAAATAGGTGTTTGAATGATCTAGGCTCGAAAGTAAAAAATAGTAGGATTACGCTATTTAAAGATCTGATGGGGACAATCGTGGCGCAGTGGCACAAGCGTGTGACTGTAGACGACTGGTTGTGGGTTCGATTCCTACTCGAGGAATGGAAATATTTAATATTTCAATTTTCTTCGCTCTGGTGTCGAGGCAAAAGTGCGGCGTTAAGTTCCGCCATTTAAGTCTCCTGATTTTGGCAGAAAGTGTGGAACGGAGTGTCTTAACTACTCTCTCTGCCTACCCTAAGGTGTGCGGGATACAGCGTGAATTAAAAAAAAAAAGATCTGCTCTTGCTAGTGTGACGAAGTATGTAGAAAGATAAGCTCAGGTAGTCTTGGTGTGTTAAAATGATTAGAATTAAGGATAAGTGATAAAAAATATGAGAATAATAGGATTTGATTGATGCGAGAGATGTCGATTTTAATGAGGGAATCCTATAGTACCTACCTAATAAAGACTACTAAACGTAGCGTAAAAGGTGTTAATGGAATATACCTATAGTCATTATGTACCTAATATAGTAGGATGTTTTTGTAACAGTCGACAATATACATCAATTTGTGATCTTTTTAGGAAATGCATTTGTTATCAAGTAGTCAACTTTTACCAGAACATTATTTTTAGTTAGTAGTGAAAAGTCAATAGAGTATCTTTATATAATATGTTATTCTCGCACTTAGAAAATTGAAAAGGGTATTTTTAGAAAACGTATAAAAATATTTTTATTTAAATTAAGAGGTCAGAGCGCCTCGGCGGTTTCCAAGAGGGGCGGGTTCAAATGCCGTTGCGATAAATTTCTATACGTCTTCTAAAAGTATCTAAATTATTTCAGTAATATGTCGTAACACTTGGTTATCAACGTCGCTTTATGTACCAGAGCTGTGAATATAGGCAATCCCCCGAATGGGAATCGAACCCAAAACAATCGCGTTTGTTTTACTAATGGAAACAATGTGAAGATACCTACATATATGATTGCAACGAAGAAACAACTTACATAATTATAATGTCTTAGCAAAGGTCAAATCGCTATCGTTAATCATAATCAAATCATATAACTCTTATAATTAAAACTCCACATTTACTATTACTATAACATGTTTTTATTAATAAAAAAACATTAAATAAAATAAAAAATTTAGACGGAAACAATCAATATAACTTAAATAACGAAAATATAAATAACTAGCGAGCACTGCTTCGCCTACGTAACTACACAATTTTTCATACAAACTTTCATTCAAATCAAGCCGATAGATTAGACGTGAATGCGTAACAGACAGACAGATTTTCGCACTTATAATATTATTATAGATTATGGCAATATACACAGATTTACGAGTCGCAAGATCCGTGTTTGACAACAGTGAGGTCCTCCCCAGCGCAACGCATCATACATTCATTGCTATAGGTGACGCCGTCTGAAGCGCACACCGGGGCCTTTATTCTTGCGCAGGCGCACCTTGGTAGATCACGTTGTGCTCTCAAACCGTTGGCACAACTACCTTCGTAATATATATGTAGATTTGGATCAACTTCCCGAGCGCACTTCAACATGCAAGGGTTACTATAGGTATTGCCGTCTGTTCCACACACTGGTTTGGATACTCTAGTGCATACACAGTCAGGAATGTAAGGTTCTGGCTGATTTTCCTTACATTCTCCCTTGTATTGCAGTTCTACGTGTCTCTCGCATTCTAAAGCACACTTATTAGGGTAGGTAACGCCGTTAGTTCCGCATACGGGGCTATATTCGTAAGTACAAATGCACATAGGTGAGACAGGTTCGTCGCAAGCTCCTTTCTTCGCGATGGTAAGTTCGTGGTTAGTTTCCCTTTGGCAGCGTAGCATGCATTCGTTGCTGTAGGTTTCTCCATCTGAGCCGCACACCGGCTTCATCTCGCGCGTGCACACGCATGGCGGCAACGCTGATGTTGATGATATGTAGATCCCAATGAGGAAAAACACACCTGAACAAATACAATATCTTATAACTAATGATTCTTTATTAATGTCGTAGAGGCCTTCTGAATGTACGGTGGTTGTGAGTTCGATATCCACTCGGGGAAATGATTATATATTAGGTATTTTCATTTCTCCGCTCTGGTACCAGAAACTAACACTAGGTTCTCTCTGACTACAGGTGCAGTCAAAAGCATAAAGCTGATCTATCAATGTTTATATAATTAATAAAAAAAATATTTTAACAATAACATTAACAAAGTTTTAATTAAGAGTATCTCCATTTTTCTCAGTTGATTTAAATAAACAAGTTAATTATTAATTTTAATAATAAAAACAATTAATTTAATAGCTTCACGCTATATCCCGCACACAGCAGGGTAGGCAGAGGGAACCTAGTGTTAAGACACTCCGTTCCCCACATTCCGCCGAATTCGGAGGCTTGCGTGTTAAGTGGCGGAACTTAACGCCGCGCTTTACCTCGACACCAGAGCGAAGAAAATGGATATATAATTTCCACTCCTCGAGTGGGAATCGAACCCACAACCAGTCGTTTACAGTCACAACCAATTAAAAAAAATAATTAATTTAATAATCCATAACAATCTTAATATCAACTCTCAATTACGCAAGAGTTTATCGTCAATGGTATCTCGGGCGTGTTGTCTTAACTGAAGGTTAAATGATTATAGTTTATATTGAACACTTATTGCCATCTAAGATCAACCGACTTATGCACATATGTACTTATACATAAGTAAATATGACTGTAAGTAAATATAGCCTTATGGCGTCTTGTGTTTTTAGCACAAGGATTATATTTAATATAATTTTAAATACTGTTTATGATTTTAGCTTTATTATGACGTTTATTATAGCGTTAAGCTGGTTGTGGGTTCGATGTACAGTATTGGGAATGTTTATACTTAAAATATTTTTTATTGGTCCTAGGAGCTATTTGCCTATAACTATATGATATAACGCCAAATGCAAAATTGCATACTATTACATATTGCTTGTAACGAGTGAAAATGATTGAAATCATAAAAAATGAGCAGTAAAGTGATTTTTCTGTAACCATTATTATGTTACTTATTTTTTTAAAAAGAAAATTCGTAAATTAACAAAACAGGTCCTAATATTACTTATTTCAAGCAATAACATAATTTTAAATTTTAATAAAATTTATTAAAAATGACTAAGCAGATTAATTTAGCTAAATAAAAAAATCTAAGTTCTTTTCAAAGTTAAATTAATAAAAAAAACACAATAATAGAAAAATAAGGTCTTACTAATAAAAATAAATTCACCACATAATTATTGCCTATTTATATTTTTCCAATGAAAATCTAATAATATGAAAGTAAAGCAAGCTAAGAATATTAAATATACATTTATAATTTGTATAATTTTGTATATAACGTACATATGACAAAGACATTAAGTTATTATGCCCACTAAAAAATATTAACATAACATAATAAATAATAAATAAAAATACTTACCAAATCGGTATAACATTTTGTTATTTGTAAATAAAAATTAAAATAATAATAATGCAAATCACAATACAATCACTCGAGAAGCTCTAGAATACTGAATGACGGACGGTCGTCGCCGCGCCTTATATATAAAATAATATTTTCCCGCCAAGGTTCTGTTGTCAAAGTAAATCCCCATGCGTCAAGAGAACAAACTCTTCCCGCGAAAGCGCGTATTTATATTATTCAATACTTGGAAGTCGTGTTTAAATAAGTTTTGTTCATGTTTATTTCGTTTTACAAATTTAAATTAAAGAAAACTACTTGTGTATTAAAAGTATTGCGTAGAACTTTATTGTTTATATTCTATTAATTTAGAAACAAATATTTTATTTGGTAGATAAGAGGTACATGAAATATATACTAAGTAAAAAATAATAAGGAAACTTTGGAATAAAATTTAAGCCTACGATCGTTAAATTAGTATGTTAGAGAGGTGCAATCTTTAGCTTACTGCAATTGAAACCATGAAAAAAAAACGTGTATTTGTTATAGTGATTTAGTAAAATTCAATAACTATTTTTAAAAAGTAGCCCCAAGCTTACTCCCGCATAGAGAGATGGTCAAAGAGAATCCTGCGTCAAGACACACTATCCGCCATTTTCCGCCCGAAATTGAAACACTGCGTGTTAATTCGCGGAACTTAACGCAGCGCTTTGTGTTAAGAACCAGAGGGAAGAAATGGACATTTTTATAGGTATATAAACCGAACGGTAATCAAACCCACAAACATTTACAATTAGACGCTGTTACACTACGCCATGATGGATTCTAACCATTTAACGACGTTGCAATAACCACAATAGATAAAATGTAAGACTATTGTTTCATTATTACTTTATAATATTTAACATAAACAATATATTATTATTTGGGTTTTTGGAAAAATGACGTATGAATGAATAAAATTAACGTTTGTTTTATTAATAAAAAAAGTACCCGGAATGTGTATTCTCACAAAATTACTCACAAATGCTTAAACAATACGTGGTTTTAAATTATTTCATCATAAAAAGAATTACACCAGAAACCGTTTGATATTTGTATTTGCTTTGTAAATATTAAATGTAAATTAATTATACTTGTGTTATAACCGTAACGAACACCTTTAATTGGTTATTTCTTAACATTAAATTTGTTTTTAGTAAATACATATATATATTGGATTGGGAATATTAATACTACCTATGTATAAGTGTTTCGCCACTTTTTATTTAGCTAAGCACTGTAGATATTTTTTTAAAGTATGCAGAAATTGCAAAACATATTTTAAATCATACATAGTTCCACCTTTACTATAACTTACTATAACCTAGGAAGAGCCCTCGTCCTTACTGTTATAGTCTCTAAGAAGATTACTGTTGTTGTGTTGTTACTATTCTGTTTAGGGGGCACAAATCAAAAAGCTAATATGACATTACAAATTATTATAATAAGATTTTTTTTATATCATGTAGGCCCCTTATTTACGTGTAAGGTAAGGTTCTCGATATGTCTTTAACCGACATTGATTATACCTACTATATCACTACAATTTTCTATGGAAAATGAGTAAAGTATATGAATTAAATAAAAAAAACAATAAAATTCAGTGTATGACCATTGCTTAACAAGATCAAATAGATGTTTACATGCTTATGTGTCCTTATTCTTTACATTGCGTAAATCTTTATCAAACTTAACCCCTACTAATAACATAAGATGTCCGTATCAAGTATCGATGAATCAAGTAAATTACAACACGTCCGGGCACAAAAAACTAAATAATAATATTTCTTGTACGTAATAAGATTCCTCGAGACTTTATTCTTACGTTATGTTCCTAAATTAAGTCTTATCTGCCTAAGGTAGGACCTAGTGAAAGAACATTTGGTTCTGAATTCGAAAATTTTGGTCTATTTTAGAAATAACTGGAAAATATTTTAAGGATTAGGAGCCCTCTACATTACGAATATCTTATTTTTGTGGTTATTGCTTTGTATATGACATTACAACGATACGAAGCTTTCTGTTTGGAATATCTGGGATGAAAAGCTTTGTAAGAACACATTTTTAGAGCACGTATAAAAATTGTGACGCAGGCGGATTCGAACCCGCGTTTCATGGAACCGTCCAAGCGATATGGCCGCTAAGCCATGAGTTCTACATCCGGCTGCGTCGAAATATTTATAGAGTTATTACAACTTATTTTCGTTATTAGCACCTCTGTAGAGAGATTTTTAACGATCAAAGGATTTGGACGGGCGCGTTATCCAATTCCCTAAGTGGGAATGACACTAAAAATGTCTAAAAAGCTTTGTAAAAAGTTCTCAAACATAATTTTATTTTGAAAACGGAAAAGTTATATTGGTTGTTCTTAACATTTAATAAAATAAGTATCTGCACAACAAAAACACCGCCCCGTTAAGATATTCTGAATTTAACACGTTTGTTGTGGCTTTAAATATCGCAAATATTTAACTAACTTTACTAAACTGTTAAAATTATTTACTCTCCGCTCAATAAAGGCACCGTATGGCGGGACTGAAATCTGCCGCGGAGTTCAACGCCGCGTTTTTCAAATATATTCATAATTTTTTTATGAAATAAAGGAGGCAAACGAGCTGAAGGCCCACCTGGTGTTAAGTGGTTACCTTCGCCCATAGACATCCACAACATTCAAGTTATGGATGCGTTGCCAGCCTTGGGAATGTAGGACAGAAGGAGGGAGGAAGGATGGGAATGGTGGGAATAGGGAGAGCTGGCTTACATGCCATCGAACCGGAACACATCATAAGATATTTGGCGGTTCGTCTTTGACATGATAGTGGTCGCGAGCCAGTCGGAGAACGAATCTCCTACCACCAAACTACTGGGTTACCCGCCTTTTACGCTACCCAGCGGCGGGGGGGAATTGTATTCTTAACCCGTCCCCCCACGGATAACATAATTTAGATTAGACGCTCTCAAGTACATATCGGGGTAATCAGAGGGCCTAGTGTTAAGACACTCCTTCCTCCACTTTCCACCCGAAATGGAGACATTGCATGTTGACTGGCGGAACTCAGCTCCGTGATATAACCTCAAAAAGCAATATATTTTATATAATAAAAACTGTTATTACTATGGTAAATAAACACCTTTGTATCAAACGCAATTAAGTCTAATTGAACTGTCATTGTTGAAGGTGGGAAATAGTGAATGAAGATCATTTGGATTTTCCTTTATTTTCAAATTACGGTTATTTATTTATAGATTATAAGTAATATTTGCAAATAATAAGACCAATGTAGCGCAGTGGAACAGTATATGACTTTAATCGTGATTGGCTATGAGTTCTACTCCTATTAAATAGAATAATCATAAATTATTTATTTTCAGTTCTTCAGTCTGGTGAACAAGAGTTAAGATCCGTCACCTAAAAACAATGTCTCTAATTTGTACATAACACGGAGAATATAGTGTTTTGAGGTTGATGAAAGATGAAGAGACGACTTTTCCGTCTAAGTTTTATCTATATGAAAATTTTTGTGTATGAAAATGATGAGTAAAATTACTCGATTAATGAAACCAAAAATACTTAAAATGCACGAAAAACAGAGGGCATAGTTCTGCATATTTACTTAAGTATTATACGTTTAAGTATTGTAACTTTTACAAATGTTTCTATATATTTAAGTATTGTAAGTTTGTTCGGGTGGTAACTTACAAAAGCATATATTCTTACCTAATTAAGCTGAAATTTAGTGTATAGGCCCTTAGTTTAGATGAAAATGCACGGAGAAATTTGTGATTGATATAATTACATTTTTACTTATTATAAATACATTCCAACAACATGATATCAAATGAAGGAATTTTGAAAATTGCTAAGAATAATTTGATAAAAAGATTGTTTTTAAAAACTTTTATTACTCTTAATTTATTTAGATATACCTATGCCTCGCATACAGCAGTAACAGAGACACCTAATATGAACACTCTTTTCTCCATTTTCAATCGATTGCATATTTTTAATACAATTTTTCCTTAACATTTTACCTTCAACTCTTGTGCACAATGACGTTTGTATCTTAAATTAAAACTTTTGAGACCACTCAAATTGCTTCAAGTAGGAAGTGTGTCATTTATTAATAATTTGCGAGTAATTTACTTATTAGCAAGTAGAATTCCAAATTACTTGCATCGTGTTGAGGAAAATATTGTACATATTATATGCTTCAAACTTTAGGGTAATTCACGTTTAATAATAAATTCACGTTTTTTACTGCATAGTACGATACTTGGAGATAAATCTAGTGTTAAGACACTCCATTTTTAATGTTCCGCTCGTAGTCAAGGCATTACATGCTGAGTGGCAAACCTCAATGACGGAAAAATGAAATGAATTTAAACATAATAATTTCTCCGAGTGTCAATCGAACCTCAACCAATTTTATTTACACTCAGACGCAGTGCCGTTGCGCAGATCATAGATGACCTCAAATAATAATTAAAAAATAAGCAAGGTGGTAATATTAATATTAAACCCAAATTATTCAATTTTTAAAACTATTTTTTTTGTTTAGCTCCCCGCTGTATCCCGTACACAGCAGGAGTGTTAAGACACTCCCTTTTACAATTTCAGAATTCTGGAGACGTTGCGTGTTAAGTGGCGGAACTTTAATGACGCACTTTTCCTCGACACCAGAGCGAAGAAAATGGAAATATTACATATTTCCATTCCTCGAGTTGGAATCGAACCTACATCCAGTCGCATTACAGTCACACTTTGTGGCCCTGCGCTACGATTGGGCTCTCATTCAATGAATAATTACTATTAAATAATAATTTAAATAAACTAAACGTCTATGGTGGTATGATAAAAATAAATAATAATGCATATTGTTCAAAGATATGGTCATTAGCAAAGTAAATTATGCAAAAGCACTAGGAACTGCATCCTGATAAGGAAACGCATCGACTAATGCCATACTTCATGGAAAAACCATATTTTTATCACATCGCGTTACGCTAACTAGAGATAATTATTATAAAAAAAACAAAATTAAAAATTTTGAAAAAACCCACGACGGTTTAATTGTAATTGTAAAAGGATAAAATAACTATAAATCCCCCGCCTAAAAGAATATATGTAACGAGATGATGGGGACGGCTTCGTCGGGGGCTGTCATTACTTTAAGTTTGCACAAACCTTCTCATAGGTTTTCTTGCTGTTAAAACAGTTTTGGCAAAAAAAATTAAATATTAAAATGAATTTACAGTTTTGATAACTGGTATTTTAAAGACTTTAACGAAATCTATACTGTTAGCTACTATATTTAAAATAGAGGTTGCAACTGGCAGCCCCCGACGAAGTCGTCCCCATCATCTCGTTACATATATTCTTTTAGGCGGGGGATTTATAGTTATTTTATCCTTTTACAATTACAATTAAACCGTCGTGGGTTTTTTCAAAATTTTTAATTTTGTTTTTTATTTTAAACTTTTTAAAGTGAATAGATATACATTATATATTATTACATAATATTGAAATACTTTATATTAATCTTTATGCAAATCCAAAAGAAATTATAAACCCAATGCTTTCTGGTTATCAAATGCTTATTGCAGCGCCTGGCAGATTGTCACCGTAACATTTCCACGAAACTTAAATCTAACCAAATCAGTGAAAATCACAAAACCCACTAGTAGTTTTGATTTTGAACAAACTAATTTATACTGGAGCGCCCCGCGGTAGTTCGTGGTAGATATGGCATATAAAAACACGCAGCAATTAAACCAGAACCTATCACAGAAAACCGCATCTAAATAGGTTTCACACAAAAAATAAAAGCAAATGCTTACTGCTGCGCCCCCTGGTGAGGTGTCACCATGACACATATACGAGAACACGCGCTAATTAAGCCTGATCCTATCTTTGATAACTGCATCCAAATCGGACTTGTAGTTTTAGCTTTGCATAATTAAATGTTTAATGCAGCGCCCCCTGGTGAGTTCTTGACGTAAAAAAAACCTAAAAACTTACACCAAGTAAAGGTAACTCTAATACTAAAAACTCTGCCTAATCGGACTAGTAGTTGTGATTTTGCATTAAATATTACAAACAAACGTTTACTGCAGCGCCCCCTGGTGAGTTAACACGATAAAACATATCCAAGAACATGCACTAATTAAACTTGAGCTTATTATTGAAACTGTATCCAAATCAAATTCGTCATTTTATCTTTGCACAAACAATATTTTACTGCAGCGCCCCCTGGTGACTTGTCACCGTAATATAAATTTAAAAACATGCTTTAAGTAAAGCGGAATCTAATACTGAAAACTCTTGACAATCGTACTAGTCGTTTTGGTTTTACACAAAAAAATAGAAGCAGCTACTTACTGCAGCGCCCCCTAGAGAGTTGACACATACATGAAAATATGCACTAAGTAAACATACATGACACATATATAAAAATATGCACTAAGTAAACTTGAATCTATCATTTACTTATCATTGAAAACTGAATTCAAATAGGACTCGTAGTTTTAGTTTTACACAAACAAATGTACTTACTACAGCGCCCCCTGGTGAGTGGTCACCGTAACGCATATATTAAAAGAAGCACCAATTAAACCTGAATCTATCGTTGAAAATTTCATCTAAATCGGACTAGTAGTTTTTGCTCTGCATAAACAAATGTTTACTGCAGCGCCCCCTGGTGAATTTTCATCGTAACAAAAAAAGAAAAATCTTAAAATATACATCAAACAAAGCTGAATCTTTTTCTGAAAATTCTAGCCAATCGGATGAGTAATTTCGGTTTTAGACAAATAAATACAAGAAAAATTTTGGTTTTACACAAAAAAACTCAAACCAATGCTTACTACAGCGCCCCCTGATAAGTGGTCACCATAACGCATATATGAAAAGATGCACCAATTAAGCCTGAACCTATCTTTGAAAGTTTCATCTAAATTGAACTAGTAGTTTTTGCTCTGCATAAACAAATGTTTAGTGCAGCGCCCCCTGGTGAGTTTTCCCCGTAACAAAAAAAGAAAAATCTTAAAATATACATCAAGCAAAGCTGAATCTTTTTCTGAAAACTCTGTTTAATCGGATCAGTAGTTTCGGTTTTAGACAAATAAATACAAAAAAAGTACAAACAAATGCTTACTGCAGCGCCACCTGGTGGTTTGACACGATAAAACATATCTAAGAACATTCACCAATTAAACCTGAATCTATCACTGAAAATAGTATCGAAATCAGACTATTATTTTTTGAGATAATTGAAAACATTCGTTTTCACGTAAAATGCTTACTGCAGCGCCCCCTGGTGAGTTAAGGCAATAAGACCTATCTAAGAACATACGCCAATTGAACCTTAAACTATCATAGAAAACCGTATCAAAATCGGACTTATAGTTTTGGAAATAATTGACATAGTAATTTGCACAAACACACAAACAAACAAACAAACAAACAAACAAACAAACAAACAAACAAACAAACAACCTCTCACCCCAAACACATATACAGTCGCCGTTCCGTCGCGGGTAAAAAACGCTACTCTAGTTTTAACGCCCGTATGGCGCAGTGGGAAAATGTCTCGCCGTAATAGCAATTGATTGTGGGTTTGATTTCTACTCGTTTGAGTGTCAAGTGTTTTTTTTAGCTTCACGCAGTATCCCGCACACAGCAGGGTAGGCAGAGGGAACCTACAGTTAAGTCACTCCGTTCCCCACTTTCCGCCAAATTCGGAGGCATTGCGTGTTAAGTGGCGGAACTTAACACCGCGCTTTACCTCGTCACTAAATGAAAATATTAAATATTTCCACTCCTCGAGTGAGAATCGAACCCACAATCAGTCGTTTACAGTCACACGCTTGTGCCACTGCGCCACGTTTGGCCGCTACTGCTTTAGTTAATCAGATAAAATTCTGCTTTAGTTAATAAGATAAACTACGGCGTAGAATTGCGCCACTTAACACGCAATTTTACGTGTGTTATGTAAAAAGAATTTACATAGGTAACGTATATTTACGTTTATACATATGATTATACCTAAATTTTACATTAGCTAGGTTTTCACTTTTTTCAACATAATATAATAAGATCGAGGGTAGTTTGAATACACGTTTAAATAGTCACGGAACTAAGCGGCGCGGTTTATCTCGTTCAAAAATTAAAATAATTGTACTGTATTCGTTTGTCCGAGTGAAATAAAATAAATATATTAAATCCTGTATATTAAAAGGAAGTGTTTTCTCCTGACGAACGAATGTGAACAATATCGCCCCAGTGATGTCGTTTTGCGGTCAGACAACTTAGATATTGGGATGAAAATAAACCAGGTAGGTACCTCATATACAACAATAAATATAATTTGATAACTATGAACATACTATATGTATACTTAATAATTATAATTAATAAAGTGAACTCTTGTCTCTAATTAATCATAAAACTCATCAACGTGATAAATTATTATCATATGTTATTAATATGTAAACATCTCATTATTCTTACGTAAATATAATAAAATTGATTATTTCTGACGTGACGCAGTTTTGACGCGCCATTAATGACAATGTAGGGTGCAAATGTCACTTTAATTGACATAACGTTTTTATATTATTAACCTGTTCATATTTGACCAAAGACTGTGTTGTGTTCTGCCACACGAACAAATATATGTTTAAATAAGTGAAAAATATTGATTAATGTTATATTATCCTGCCAAAGTCCCTGGAAAAGCTTTAACGTAATATAATTAAATGCTTCCACCTTGCAAAAGAAGTAGCAGTTTAAATGTAAACTTTCGCTTTATATGTTTGCTTATGTTCAGAGTACACCAAAATGCATTGAGGAAAAAAGTACCAAGTAAACTGTACACGGCTATGAAATAAATAGTGAAGTAGAAATAAAAATATGCATAATATTATTGACTTCCTATCAGTACTCAGTACTAGTAAATACATCTATATAAAAAAGTCACATTATGTAGGTAGGTACTTGAAGAACTTTCAATTGCAATTTTTATTTGTTTGAAACTTTTTCATTATAATTATAAAAAAAAACATAATCTGCATGTATGAACTATGAACTGCTTTAATTTTAAAGATTTTTAAAGCTTCCCTTTTATTTTATTAACTTCACGCTGTATTCCTTGCGGAGTAGTCAGAGCTAACGCTACGGTTCCTGCATACTTCTTTCGCCTCGTCCACTGTTACCAACTTTATATACGCCCTCTTCCACTTCGGGGAGTCCTTATAAAGCTTCCTAATTTGAAGCGTTAAATTCGCCACTCGATACACAATATCTTAAATTCGTGTACGAAACGGAGCGTTTTCACATAAGTTTAGGTATTTCAGAAAAAAGTGTTCAGTCATTACCATTTTTAGAGCTTTCAAGCATTGTGAACATACTTTTACCCTCAAGGCAACCCATCCATTTACACTCTGTCACAACAAGATGTCCACGTGCGAAGGTAACCAATTACCGTAATGTGATCCTTCTGCTCATTTGCCACATTTCTTTAATAAAAAGGTGAATCCCACCATAAAGCGTACAAGTCATGACATGATTAACTTATGCCACGATTCCTTAAGTCACATCACGACGTTATTCTAATAATATTAAAGTTTTACCTTTTTTACAATATCGCAAGTAAAACTAAATAATCTCTATAATATAATTAATATCACGAATTTGATATATACATATACTTTCATGTATCATTCAGTTTATCATCATCACGATATTATTATTATAGTTAATTAAATTATACACAACTTCATGCTCTTTAATCAACGAACTATAAACTAAACTATTCATGCTTTTTCTGCAAAAGCAAAGAGAACTGTCAAGATACTCCGTTCTTCGCCCGAAATCAAAATTATTGCGTATTAATTGCTTTGTTTTAGGTCCCAGAGCGGAGAAATGAAAACAACTTCTTTTTTTTAGCTTCACACTGTATCCCGCACACCGCAGGGTAGGCAGAGGGAACCTAGTGTTAAGACACTCCGTTCCCCACTTTCCGCCGAATTCGGAGGTTTTGCGTGTTAAGCGGTGGAACTTAAAGCCACGCTTTACCTCGGCACCAGAGCGAAGAAAATGGAAATATAATTTCCACTCCTCGAGTGGGAATCGAACCCACAACCAGTCGTTTACAGTCACACGCTTGTGCCACTGCGCCACCACTGGCTCAATACTTCGTGTGGGAATAAAACCCACAGGCATTACATTTACAGTCATTTCATATGCAACCTAGATATATCTTGTTTCTATGCGTGTTAAAAGGAAAATGGAAATCTAAGCGTAAAACCCGAGCAAAATAAATATTTGACGTCGAGTGTTTGCAAGAACACTCTGAAACTAGGCCTTTGTGTTTATTTGCATCACATTTTACAGATATGCCTTCTCGTATTGTTATCGATTGAAAAAAAGATATTATTATAATTTATTATTTATAGGCCTTATTACAATTTATTACTTATAACAATTGTGATGCAATAAGGCAGGTTGTGGGTTCGATTTCCATTAAAAAAATATATTTAAAATGCTGGCTCTGGACAAAATAAATCGTAACATTGAGTTCTACTACTTAACACATCAACATTGTCTTATATTCAGTCGCAATACGAAGAATGTAATGTCCCTCTATGTCCCTCATGTGGGAAAAGCAGGAAGGTGAAAAAAAGTAATATTAATTTATTGACCTCTTGGTGTTGAAATCCCACCAGCTATGACTTGTATTAGAAAATAATTTAGGTCAATACTATAATTGCGAGATTGTAGATTATATATTGTTTGTTATTTTGTCGAAATACTTTTAGGATGATCTTAAGAGTTCATCTTCAGAGGAGAATCCAATACTTTTGTATTTCGAGTGAAATGTGAACCCATATCATGAAGATACTCGTATATTTAAAAATGTGCCGTGAGTGACATCTTTAAAAAACGGTATTTACAAATTTTTGTTCTTTTATAAAGTTCTTTCCACGAATTCTATTTGTAGCCATCAGACTCGTCATTACACTCTTGAAGAGCAGTAGGAGAGCGTTTGTCTGTAATCACGATCGAGTGTGGGTTCGATTCCCACTCAGTGGATGATCTTAATTTATTTTTATTTCCCAACTTTGATAAAGTAAAAGCATAGTGTTGATGTTCGTCGAATTCGCGCGGATAGTATAGAATCGTAATTAGATATAATGCACTAGCGACCTGCTCGCGGCTTCACTACGTAATTTGTAACTTTTTATCCCATAATTGATACCCTTCAGGATTTTCCGAACTTTCTGTTGAATCATAATAAAATATAGCCTATAGCACTCCTGAATAAAGTAACTTTCTAATAGTGAAAAAAAAAACCATGATAAGTTCAGTATTTCCGAAGATTACCCCTTGCAAACAAAGTTACAAACTTTACCTCTAGGTATATTATATTAGGATAGATCTAACGAATCTCAAATATTATGATATTATATAAATTAATAAGGAACGTGATTCCATATCTATGTGCAGTGGCATATTTGAAAGCGTAAATAATATGTAAAAAGAAGTAAAAACCCAACATCAACAGCGTCAATTAAAAAGAAAGTATGTAAGTAATTAAATAACGCGAATCGCCGTCGCTAAATATAAGCTAAGCTTTCTTTAAAAATCTTTGTTACTTGAAATTAGCAGCGTATAATAATTTGGCCTACGAGTAGGTATATTTCAATCAACTTTTAAGGTATTTTTTGAGTGTAAACAAAGAGATAGATTTCTGAGGGCGCATATATATCGTCACTGTTTTATTACATGACAAATTTCTTGTAACAACTTTTTTATAAGAAGCAAGAAGAAGAAGTTCTCATTATAGTTTTATAAATATTTTGAAAGCTTTGCCTTGCAGTTTTCTTGCGTTTGCCTTGGTTCTTAGAGTTTTTGTATGAAAATCCACGAAATAAAGAGGAAAGTATTTTAAATGTTATTAATATAATATTGGTAATGTAATGTCTAATAAGTGTTTTATTTCGTAATATGTCTTAACAAACATATTTTAAAAAATATGCATTGATAATATTATTTTTTTATTTCAAGGGACACAAACGATTATCCCATATAACCACATACATACCCAAAAAGAAGATTTTATAAGAACTTAACATTTTATTAATACATACATACGTCAGCGATAAATGATGTGGTAACCCCCGTTCACCGCTGCTTACGACGGGATCCAAATTATTTACGTATGACAAAAAATGATTTGACCTTACTAAAACTTACGTACATGAAGCACTGTCTCCTAAAATTTTGACATTCCTATTAGTAGTATTCACAAGTCATTATTAGTGTATCGATCTTATGAATGTAACATTTTGAATCTGGATATAGGTTTGAATATTTGTTTGCAGTTATACACATTTTCCTTCATCCCGCAAAGAGGCGTTAGTGTCCAGACACTCTGTCCTCGACTTTCCGCCCGAAAACGAGACATTTTTGCGTATTAAGTGGCGGACTTCATCGCTGCGCTTTGTCATTAGTACCAGAGCGAAGAAATGAAAATGTAAATTAATCATTCTCGTAGTGGGAATCGAAGCCACAATCATAGCTTTTACAGTCACACGGTGTCCTACTGCGCCACTACGGCCACGGCCTCATGAATATAATAAGAATACTATATTCAGTTTCAGTTACGGTTATAAAATAAATCGGATTATCCGTTAGTTTTGAATAATTACCGTCACAAATATTAATTAGCTTTTTGTCAAAAGTCCCAAAATAGAACATATTTCTTTTCAAGTTCGGCCACTAATCTTTTTTTTATATTGTACTATCATCCCATGGGTCCTAATTTTGCAAAGAATGTGTTATTGAGAACTGCCATTTAAATTCTGCAATTATTGGATAATTTCCAAACTTTTCGAAACTGTCATTATCGTTTACGGTTACCAATAGCTTCTTATTTTGCTTAGCTTCACGCTGTGTCCCACACACAGCAGGGTAGGCAGAGGGAACCTAGTGTTAAGACACTCCGTTCCAAACTTTCCGCCGAATTCGGAGGCAATGCGTGTTAAGGGGTGGTAGTTAATAATAGAAATATTAAATATTTCCAATCCTCGAGTGGAAATCCAACCCACAACTAGTCGCTTTACAGTCACACCTTGTGTCTTTGCGCCAAGACTGGTCCCATATATTATTTAGGTAGTATATGGGTACCTGTATACCTATTTACTTTATGACGGCATCTTAACTCTTGTAAATTGAAACATTAAAGTAATTATTAAAAAGAACTCGTTTCCCGCACCTAGTTATTAATAATAATAATAACAATACTTCACGCTTTGTTAGTATGTACTGTAATTTCCATTATTGCATTTAACTGCGCGAGACTAATATCTAACATAACAATATTGTTATATTAAATACTTAGATGCCAAATATGTTTTGTTTCCAGCACTTAGAGCTGACTGTGTAAATGTTGATGCTTAGAAAACAATATTTTGTAGGTAGTTTTATAATAAACTAGCGACCCGTTCGCGGCTTCGCCTTATGATCTGCACCCTGTATCCCCTATTTGATCACTTTTAGGATTCTCTGAACTTTCTGTTCAATCATCTATACTTATATTATAAATACGAAAGTCTGTGTGTTTGTCTGTCACGCTTTCATGGCTTATCTACCGATCCGATTTGGATGAAATTTAGAATAAAAGTAGTAAAAAACCCGGTGTCAATCATAGGCTACTTATATTTTCAAATATCTACCTATAAGGGGTTGAAATAAATAGGTGATGAAAGTTTATATGAAAAATCTAAATCGCTTGACCGATTGTAATGAAGTTAGGCATAGATATAGTTGATGGTCCAAGATCAAACATAGGCTACTTTATTTTTTAAAAAATCACCCCCGATGGTTGCAATATAACGAAACAGATACGTAGTAGACGCGGCGAAGCCGCGAGCGGGCCGCTAGTTATAAAATAAAGCCTATAGCACTCCTTAATAGTGTAGATTTTGAATTTTGATAGAACTTTCTCGATCGGTTTTGTATTTCCGAAGATCAGAAGATTAAGTAAGCCCTTACAAAGTTACAAACTTTACTTCCTTAATAATATGTAATATAGCTAACACAATAGATATTTTTACTGAATATATTTTTAGATAGAGTTGCGCAGTAGGGCAACGTCTGATCAAACATTACGATGTTGGTTCGATTTCCACTCGTGGAATGATTATATTTAAATTACTTTTAATTCCCCGTTCTGGAGCCTAAGAAAAAAGCTAAGCTCGGCGTTAACACACAATTTCTGAACTGTAGGTGGAAATTGTAGAACGGAGGGTCTTGACACTAGGTTGTTTCGCAATAGGTTATGCGGGAAGAAGCGTAACTGAAACTAATACGGCTACACATAGCTATCCGAACACTAACTACACACATAACCTTTACATTATGTGTAATGTCTAACTTCAGTTGTGAGATTAGACATATTTTAATTATTGAATAGATGAATACATAGATGAATAGTACATATTGATATCCAAATATATTTTTTAACTCGTCTTTATTGCACACGCGACCGAGTTTGATGACTTCACAAGGACGATAACATACTAATTTATTCATTTATTTTACCATTTTGCATAAGTTGTGGTAGTCTACAGAACTTAGTACATATCACTTAATCGTTATAAAGTCCATTACGTATTGAAGCAAATGCAGATCCAGCACTCGAAAATGATTGTAGTCACAGGCTCACAGCCACCTTAAACTGGAAACAGCCGGATTATGACGACGTAGATTATCATTGAGAAACGCATAACACATAGATTTTTTTATAATATAATATAAGACCAAAAAACGTTATAAGTCAAAAATACATCTAGAAAACGTATAAAATTTTTTGAAACGCAATGGGATTCGAACCTGAATACCGTCCAGGCGCTCTCACCACTGAGCCATGCGTCCTACTATCAGCTGTTTCGATATTCTTATACGCTTTCTTACAACTTATTCTCGTTGTTGGCATTTCTGTAGAGAGATTTTTACTAATATCTGCTACACAAAAGTTATTCTTCGTAAAAAGTATTTAAATAAATAGTATTCTCTCTTGTCAAATGATTGTTCGTAGAATAATCTTTGGGTAGCAGAAATTTGTAAAAAAAATGAACATGGTAAATAACATAATAATAGCATGGCTCAGTGGTCAGGGCGCCCGGGTGGTATTCAGGAGGCGCGGGTTCTAATCCCGCTGCGTACAAAAATTTTTATACGTTTTCTAAATGTATTTTTCAGTTATCCTAAGTGTGGAATTACATTTTAAAAATGTTTAAAATCGTTATAAGTCAGTTTAGCAATCGGACCCACAATCATCATGTCTACAGTAGTCAACAATGATGGCCGATTAATATTTAATCTATTTTCTATTTTTTATTCTTCCTCCTCACGCAATATTGTACATTATTGAGTCTTTAACAACTTAATTATAAAAGCCATTTAACTACCTACTTTAATAGTAATTACTAATATAAATAATTTGTATTTGATCTTGTTTCATAATTGTTCAATGGAGGAAAAATAAAAAAATGTTATTATCTAGGGATGTTACAAACGTAATATAAAATTATTTCTGAATAACCGTTACTTTTGAGTAATTCCGGTTACGAGTATTACATTTTTTCATTAGTACGTACCTACCTAGTAGTTAGTGTTAACTCCCCCTAATGTTGTCCATTAAACCATTATGATATTTTTTTGTGTTTAATATTACAATTAAATTAATTGTATTAAATTAATTGTATTGTAAATAACTAAACCAAACAAGTAGTAAAACGACAATAAGTAAAACAGGTTTTTTTAGAATGTTTTATTGAAAGCTCACATTTAGAGTTCGCCTATATCCAAAATTACGCAAACTTTTTTATCGGATACGATTACGTTTACTGACAGTTTTTTTATTTTGCATATCCATTAATTTTAACTTCGATTACGTAGTCCGATACAATCCTTAAATTATTGGCATAAATAATAACTTATTAATAAGAAGAGGAAATAAACAGAGGTCAGATGTTGGCTGGCTTTAGTACGCAATTGAGAAACAAGTAAAGTCCTTGAAGTAGCGTCACCGCACGGTCAGGAGACGCTCGACACAAGTGCTAATTATAGTTACTCATCCTTTATCTTCTGAACAATTGTATTTGTGTTCGATTTATTAATCTTCTTAAATAAACATTATAATAGAGAGCATGAGAATGTAAATAAATCAGATATTGAGCGCATCTTAGCTTACGTTGATTTTATGAACCATTTTTCTTTGTAGATTTAACCTTCTTCCCGCATATCGGGGTCTACCCGGGGTATCCTACCCTGGCCCTAGTGTCAAGATTACGTAACCCTTTTCATTCGTAATTTCAATTTTAAAATGCAAACTCCTTTTTTTCCCATACCCATAGTAATTTCAGAAAATCTTCGGGAATTTGTCAAGTCAAATCGTTTCGCTTTTTTACTATGTCCCAGTACTTTTAGCTGTATATTATCTTATACTTTTAGTTGTGTTATATAGTAATAGAACCGATTCGAACCCGCGCTTCTTGCCTTGAAATGCTAATGACGACCTCTTTAATAAAGTATCTAAATATAAAAGAATAAGAATTTTTCATATGTAATATAATACTAACATCGGCCATGGCGCAGTGATATAGTATCCGGCTGTATGTGCTACAGTGTATGTGGGTTTGATCTGCACCAAGCAGAATACCTGGATCATATTGTCATTTCCACTGGATTCTTCTGGATCCAACATACAGATATTCTTTAATTAAAACATTAAAAATCAAAAAGTCCCATTATTTATTCACACATGACATACTGCCAGGTTTTTTACCTATTAGCAATATATGCGTTAACGCGTATAAAATACAAATTAAATGTATTTATGCGGCTACGCGTCGCTAAGGTACCTACCTACATTGTGTGATAAACAACAACAATAACGCTACGACGTTTTAAGTATCCGGTACTTGAATTAACTACTCGAAGATCCAGGCCGTTAAATGTTGGTTTATAACTCGCTGATAATCTGGCGGAAACAGATAAACCTTTCGTTAGTATAAAACACATCAGAAAATGGTACAGTGAAAGTGTTTCGCCAACGGAACAAGTGCACCGACGTGTTAGAAGAAAACCTCATATATCTATATATCTATCTATCTACTTATTTTTACCATTTACCATGGATTATAGAGTTGGTGAGTGTTTTTCTTATTATAGTTGTTGTTTTATAGTTTTTGTGACAGTAATTTGATTTTAATTTATCCTTTTTTTATTAATAATATAAGGAAATTGGTTTTTTCTCATACTCTACTGTAATTTGCTCTTGTAACTGTTTAGTTTAAATGAATATTAGATCTTAAGAACAATGTTACTTTTAAAATTAGTTATAAAGTTTTAGATTAACGTTTATATAGGTATATACTTATTATAATATAATCGTTATACATTATTTCAAATTATAAAGTTAGCATACATAAAGTAAGTAAGAAAATACTCTTAAGATCAACAAAATCCATTTGTTAAATACGTAGTAGGTATGTACCTACCTACCTGCTTATATAAAAACCGGAACAAAATAGTAATTTTAAAAATGACATATAAATTTAAAACAATGAAAGGGTAGAGAAAGGAATGCCTTCTCCATCCACCTTTTCTAAAATGTATTAAAATACCTAATAGTAGATACATATGTAGGTACTTAACTAGCTTATTTAACAACAATTTCATATTTCATTTCTCTATTACAAAAATAAAGCATGCAAAGCAATGAATTTATCACAACTATTTATTATTATTTATGTTATTCATATTTTTAATTTATCAAACAATTTCCCATTACAGTATCATTATTAATGATCATCGTAGCATCATGCATGTCTGCACCGGAACCGAAGGCCCTGTCGTTTGCGTCCAAGTGCCCCTGCGCTAAAATATACCTACCTCTATGTGCGTCAGATGGAAACACATACAATAATAGGTGTGAATTCGAGTGCCAAAAAAAGCACATCAGAAAATTGATTGGCACAGAACTCTTTGTACTAAGCGACGATCGATGTTAGAAAGTACGTAGACTGAAACCATTTTGATAATAATGATTATTTCTCACACTTTTTCCAGCAGTTACTTTGCTCTAGATCACTGGTCCCCAACCAGTGGTCCGCAGAAGGGATAAGCTGGTCCGCGAACGATTTCAAATTTAGCGAGTGTCGTACCCAGCTCTACCCAAACTAATACAACTCATCGCACTACAAAATGACAGAAACTGCAACGTTTACTTATATAGTGGTCCCTGCTAGCAAGAATAATGTATAAGTGGTCCTTAATCAAAAAAAGATTGGGAGCCCCTGCTCTAGATGCTTGGCCCTAGAGGGAACCTAGTGTGAAAACACTCCGTTCTTCATTTTCCTTCCACATTCGAGATATTGCCTGCTGTGTGACGTGGTGTTTTGCTTTGAACTGGGCTTTGGCTTTGACCGGGAAAATGAAAATAATTTTGTATATAACCATTACCCAAGTAAGGATTGAACCTAAAGCCAGTAAGTTTACACTCGGAGATTGTTCACAGTGGACTCACCTTTCACTACTATGTCATAATACAACATAGATTTTGCATCTTCGTCATTCAGTTGATATTTTTGACTGCTAACAATGTTTATAGACTTACTCATCATTTTTTTATTTAATAATTTTATATGACCATTTAATTTTATATTTTTTTAGCCATTTATTTATTAATTTTATATACTCATTAAATTTTTTTTTTTTAATAATTTAAAGTAATTCACTTTTTTATTTTTATACTTCTAACTTATTTTAGCCAGCATATTGGAAAGGAGAGGAAACATCATTAGCAGAACATTGATTCACAACATTACTACCAACTTCTAACAGTTTAATACTATTTAAAAATGAGTAGAAACAGTACAAAAAAATGTGAAATGAATTCTTTTAAAAATAAATTTTATTATACATTTGTTATTACATAAAGTTTAATACTTTGTACTTTGTACATAAATATTTAATACAAAAATAAATAAATAAATTATCTATATATATAATAAAAGAGTAGAAATGTGAATTCTGTACATGAAAAATTTCAGAAAAATTTTAATGGGATGCGTTAATATATCGATAACAGAGGCCAAAAATCCACTCAGTAGAATTTTTGTCTGTCTGTCTGTCTGTCTGTCTGTCTGTCTGTCTGTCTGTTAATTTGTTCGCCAATCACGCAAAAACTACTGGACAGAAATGAATGAATTTTGGTATAGTGATAGCTTATAGTCCAAAGGTACATATAGGATAGTTTTTATCCCGGTTTTCCATGTAGTTTTTTTGGAAAAAATAAAAAACCGATATAAGTAAATCATTTATATGCTGATATCTACCGGGTAGAAATGAATGATTTTTTGTATAGAATTAGTTTAGAAGTTAGAGCAACATATGGGATAGTTTTCATCCTGGTATTCACCACACCTCCCGCAGAAAAATAAAATTAAAAAAAAACATTTTAATTGTGTTGATAGTTCACGAGTGAAACTAAATTTGTTTTAATATCACTAATATTACTTTAATTAATTATAAAGTAAATTGAGCACAACATTTATTGAAGATAATTTGCTATTAGAAATACATTTGACCGGTCTACAAAACTTTATATTATCTATATGACAATAAATGTCACTACGTTTTCTGTCACCATCTGTTATTATATAGTTGACATTGTACTAGATATATTCGTACTCATTAATATTATTATAAAAATACAAAAATCTGTATTTCTTCTATAGGTTATGTTTTCACGGGTAATCTACTAGCCCGCTTTAGATGAAATTCGAAAAGAAGAAGTCGTAGGGTCAAATATAGGCTACTTTTTAAAAAATCAAACCCTAGGAGGTTGAAACAGTGGATGAAACTTATGTATGTTTAGAATATAGTGAGAATGAAAGATCTAAACTCCTTGACTGATTTCGATAATTTTCTCAGGAAATAGTTGATGAGGCAAAGTCAAATATAGGCTACCTCTCTTTTTTAAAAATAATTCCAGAGGTCCTGAAATAGGGTATGAAAGTAGTAGTTCACCCAGCGACGCCGCGAGCTGGTCGTTAGTTTACCCTGGTATTCAATACAGTTCCCGCAGAAAAATAAAAAGTACCAATGTCAAGTTATATTGATTATTTGCAAGTAAAGGTATTTTTTAATACCAGCAAATAACACAATTGTAAAATAAAATAAAAAGTATAAAATTTATTTAAGATATTATGACCAGTTTATAATACTATATACCTGATGGTATATATGTACGAAATCTGCTATCATATAGATATGATAGCAGATTTCGTACGTTTTCTTACTAGATCAGTTATCACTATACGTTATCAAATATTATAGACATTGTACTAGATGTATTAATGATTTTCGCAAGAATATAATTAGTGACGCAAGGTTAAATTTAGACCACCCACCCCCCTTTTATAAAAAAAACCAATCCCAAAGAGGCAATAGTGGATGAAAGTGGTAGTTCACGTGGCGAAGCCGCGAGCGGGTCGCTAGTTTTTTAATAATGTAAGTTACTTGTATATACAGTGTATTTAAACTAAAACATACTTTGTTTGTCAAATAATTTAAACCGGCATTTACAATTAAAATATGATTAAAACATTTTCTATTTTTTTTATTTAACAAAATCCCATTTCACCGTAACATTACCATATTTTCAATTTGTATTTGATTTAACTAGCATTACCACCCTAACCACCTTTAATAAAAAAATAACAAAATATTCATAATAAAAGTGAAGACATTGAGGTATCTATATAATATGATCCTATAGTAACTAACTTATAACTATAATTTAGCAGGCATTAATTCATCAAATGTAAACCTTTTTTGTATAAAATCAGGTTGATATAAATCACTAGGTAAAAAGCATTGCAGAAAAAGATGTGTGATAAGTCCAGTTATGCCCCAAATCTTGTGTTTATCATTAATATATACCGGTGTTAGAATTCCATCAGATTTTAGATGGGCATGCCGAGTGACATCACAGAACTCTGACATTGGTACTGAGAATACCTCTTCAACTTCATGAACATTTATATTTAAATTATCTATATTCAGGTCTTTTATTACGCCAACAACTGGAGTAATTAGCATGTCTTTATTTCTACCTTGAACTGGTGGCATTTCACACCAAATGTCTACCGATTGGGTGGGCACTCCAATTTCTTCTTCAGTTTCCCTCAATGCTGCATCAATAATCGTCTCATTTTCCTCCAATTTACCTCCAGGAAACGACACTTGGCCACTATGGCTTTTTAACTGCATAGATCGCAAAGTAAATAATAAATGCAATTCGCCATCTTTCAAAAATAGAGGAACTAACACAGCAGCTTTATTTTTTGGTGACACATTTATTCTAGTAAAAACTGGTAATTCTTTTAATCGTGATATACACGATTCTTTTGAAATTTTCGATAATAGATTTTGCGGACTCAGCGACATATTAAATAAGTTTTTTATAAAACATTTAGTACACAACAAAAGATTTCAGTTTAACAAGGCTTATCGTTTTTTTTTATATACAAGATAAAGGTAAAAACTCTTCATTTGCAATCCAAATTCCAATTTAGAGATAAACAGTGTTGACACTTCATAGGTGTCAAAACCAGCTGTTGATATGAATGTTCGTTTGTAAACTCTAAAATTACAAGTTCCTATTCAATCTAAATTGTACCTACACTTAATATATATTTAAACTTCAAAGTATTACTGTACACGATTCTTTTTTTATATATTTGTTTCCTAATTAAGTAAACGATTATGTTTACTTCAGGTAAACATACTTAAGCAGATATTGATTGACTTTTTTCATAAATTTAATAATTTATGATAAACTACAATTGCAAAAACAATACATTGCAATAAATCTTCTTATACGTATATTAAAAATAACTTATACTTTATACAAATTATTATTATAATGATTTCGTTCATATTTTTTTCTTTTTTGCCCCGAATCACCATAATAAACTGTCATGTACTTTTATTTATTTTTATAAAAAATAGTCAGGTGATTTCTTAGATTTTTCTATGACAATGACATTGACATATGGACTATGAACTCATGATAGCAAATACTGAAATAGCCACTGGCTATGATAACAGAGTTTTATTAGTGTAAAAAAGACATAAATTAAATGGTATACGTGTCCTTTTATGATAATAAGTATTAAACATGATTTTTATTAGTATATACCATACATAATTACAAATATGAGTAAAACAAATTTTACCATTCAGTCCATATTTTCTACTGCATCTCGTGAAAGATGTATAACCAAAATAAAACAATTTCAAATGCCTCCAATGAAAAAGAGTTTTAAAATACCTTCGGCTAGTGCAGCCGTTTTAGTGCCTCTGTGTAGTGTGAATAATGTGCCCTCTTTACTATATACTGTACGTTCAATGCAGTTAAAGAGTCATAGTGGCCAAATATCGTTTCCTGGAGGAAAAACCGATAAAGACGAAAAACCAATCGACACAGCCTTAAGAGAAACACAAGAAGAAATTGGATTATCACCAGAAAAAATAGAAATATGGGGATGTTTACCGCCTCTGCCAGGTAGGGACTATAAAATTATGATTACTCCAGTGATTGGGCATATTACTGATTTAAAAGAAGGAGACTTGCATATAAATGAAAAAGAAGTTTTTGACGTATTCACAGTTCCTCTAGAATCATTATGTGATCCTGTGAACCAGTTTCACACTCAGTTTAAAAATGGTTTTATATTACCAGTATTTGTGTGTAAAGACTATAAGATTTGGGGTATCACTGCTTATATGACTCACATATTTTTGACCTGTTTATTTTCTAAGGATATTTACAAAAGTGAATGGACGAAAAAAAAAATTGAACTGAAAGAAGTGAGAAATGAAAATGTATAGCATTTTATTATTTTAATAAATAATAATATAATTATTGTTTGTTTATATGTTATGATATTTTTTTAAATAAAATTGTTTTTTTATTGTTATGTATAAATTTTTATTTAAACGTACAAAAGCTACACAATATCACAAGCAAAGTTGTATAATAAAAGCTTTTAGCATACAATATGAAATATTACCTATATCTAAGAATATTTGTAAAAAATTAAAATTATTGTTTGAAATAAAATTATAAATAAATGAAAATATCAAAACCAATAATTAAAAAAAAATAAAAAAAGGAAATAAAAGGTAAAGTAAAATAAAACACAAATAAAAAAATAATAATATTAATCCAGGTTTATTCCTTAACATTTACATTAAAATCTAGTATTAATATTTTATACATTGTCCAATTGACATGTCAATGTCTCTCGCCCTTGTCTGTTGTGTACTATAAATAAATGAATCAAAAATATCTGTATAATAATCTAAAATATCATAAGACTTTGAATGTAAACCTGTTAAGCCAATTTTTAGACAATTTTCTGTTAAAAAATAACAAAAAATACACAATTAAGATAGTCCCAAAACTTTTGAAATCGTCAATATTTAATTTCTATATAATAGCTATTATTATTATTGCAAAATGCTTCTAACATGTATTTAAATATGTTATGTTTCTTGATAATTGCAGTCATGCATGGATGAAGGTGATATGACATATAATTTGAATTTTAAAACATTTAATGTAACTGCGGATTTAATTTGGTTATTTTTATATTGAATAATTTTTTACAGAAAATTTAGAATTTTAGATTTAGATGTTCTATTATGATGTTTGGTATGTGTTAGTAGAACACAGTCACTATACCAAAGTGACATTATATAAAAAACACAGAGAAATAGTTTTAAGATTTGCAATACATATTTGTATGCATTTAAAATCTCTTTTAGTTATTTATTAATAGAAATTGTGAAAAAACAAATCACCTTCATCTTAATTTATTCAGGTTTACAATCTAAGCCCATATAGATATGTCAAATAATGTATCAGGATCTGTCAGGTGGTCTGATTTAAAGCATAACTTTATGTTATGACGTAAATATTAATATATAAAATATAATTTTTGAAATCATATCATATTTTATAATGAATTTCTAATGTCTTATTAATATAAAAGTTCTATAAAATGTTTTACTTTAGTATATAAAATATGCCCATTTGCATGTTTTAGCCAAAATTCTAAATCAACTTATTTGAGACAATTTTATATTGAATAATATAATATAAAAGATAAGTACTTATACTACCTTCAAAAAGGTAACTTTGAAGCAGGCAAGAGCATTTAATATGCTTCGTACATAAATACAAGTAAATTGTTGTAAATACCAAACCACATACAGGCAGAGGTGTTCAAAATCATCCAAAAAAACTACCTTAGCCTAAATTATTAATCAAATTTATAAAAAAAATACTGCAAAAACCAATAATGTACTTATATAAGTATAATTTGTGAATATAATACAAGAATGTCAATGCTGATTCGTTGTGTGAACACACTAAAACTAATAAAAGATAAATAATATTATCTCTTAAACATAAAAGATATGATATCTACCGTTGACCTCTGCCGGTAGATCATTGGCAAAAAAAATATATAATATTTAATAATTCAACCAAAATGGCCACTCAGCTCTCTTAAAGAAATTAGAGATGAAAAAAACTGAAGTAATTAACTGTAAACATCAGACACAATTTAACAATCATCCATAAAAACACAAGTTACAAAATTTTGATTGCACCGAACCATTCAATCTTTTAGATTTACTGTATATTTACCAACTTATAGAAAATTACAAAAGTACTATGCCAAAAACAATGGCGATAAAGAAACTATTAAGTAAATAAATAATTTGACGTCCTGAATATGTTTAAGGAATGCCGCCATTAAGTTTACATCAGCGGGTCTTTTTGCGTCCCCAGAATTAATATGGCCTAACTCAAAGATTGCTCTAAAAACAATTGTATTTTGTTTTAAATTACAATAGAATCATAGAATAGGGTTTTCATGGTCTTTTTTACTCAAAAATTGCGAAAAGTTTAAGTTACGCCAGTTTAATTCTGAAAGTGCAGTTTGTCCAAACCAGTATTGAGTAAAATTTAATTACAATTAACAATTAAATAACGACAACAGATCGATTTGTATGAGCGAAAATGAAAATTAACAATTAATTCATTGTTAATTTTAGTGAAAAAATTAAGAACTAATTAATTTTCAACTAATTGTATTTTTTATGTAATATCCCTACAAACAAATAATTAATTGTCAATATTTAATTATTAATTGCAATTAAATTTTGCCCAACACTGGCTCCAAACTATATAACAAAAACAGTTTTATTCTAATATTTTAGTTTACTGCTTGTTGTTGCTGATGTCGTCGACGTCGATGGGAATCGATGTTGTGAACGTCGGCGTTTCAAGTTCTTCGTGTTTCTTCATTTTCAATGCCTAGAATACATATTAAATTAGTATGTTTTGTTATTATTATTATAAATACATTAGGGACCGTATATTTTGTTAAAATATTATTCATTGTATAGCAATTTAAAAATACTAATATTATAAAAGAAAAGAAAAACAGTTATTGGGAACAAATTAGACACTTTTCAGGATCAACAAATATTGTAAAGGAATATTTAGGTTTTTTAATATAATTAAATATTGAGTGTCAATAAACAATATACATATTTAAATTATTGGGAATATACTGTAGGTAATATATATTTTTAATTCATTTTTGACACATGATAAATATATATAATTGACAAATTAACAAAGGAGAAAAAAAAGACAAAATTATAATTAAAAAAATAAAACGTTAATATATAACAATATTGTTAACATGAAGTAACCGTAACCATTTTATGAAAAAAATAATGAAGACAAATTCCAATGCAATGAATTAATCTGTAAATAAGCAATGTTTTTGTGAAATGAAGGATTTGTGTGCCATATACCTATATACTTTTTGTCAAATCCACAAGATGTGTTCAAAACAACGATCGGCAAGTATGTAATATGCATGTTATTGCGAGGCGGAAAGATTTTTTTATTAGGATTCAGTGTAGCCAACTGTACTGTACTATTTTATAGAGACTGATATATCAGAATAATATTTCAAACATTAATATAAAATAAATTATCAATACAACAATGATATTAATGTATTAATAATAAAATTATTTTTTTACATAAGTTAAACAAAATTTAATATAAATTTAAAATATCAATATAACTCTATCAAAAATTAAAAAATAAAATGAAAATAATAATAATTTTAAACCATTAAGCGCAAAAAACCGAAAACGGTCAATCAAACTGTCAATCTGTCAATTTTGACATATGTCAACAATGTAAACACGTCAAAACGTCACAATTAAGTTGGCAACACTGACAAGGCGGGTGTACACACGACGTCACAACCACGCAACGTACCGTGGGCTCCTCTTTGCGTTGCCGCGTCAGCGTCGGCGACATGATCAAACCTTTTGTCGCTAACTGTGGCAGGGAGGAGAGAAATAGGAAACAGGTGTATACAATAACTAGCTTAAACTAAATATAGAATTCAAATTACATATACTATATATTTAAATAAGGAATATTTGCTTTAAAATAGGGGAAATAAAAAGTAGATTCAGTAAGTTAAGTAAATAAAGAACAAGCAAAACAACATTACTAAAGGAACAATTAAAAGAAATAGCACATGTAAAATACACCTAAAGTACATGATAACTAGAGTCTACATACAATATACGAAAATGTATAAGAAAATATAAAATATTGGAGAAATAATGTAAAATCTTGAATATAATAATTATATAGGCATAATGTATAATAATAATCTGTACAAAATTATCATTAAATAAGATTCAAAATAAAAAGGAATAATTTCTAGTTTTAGTATACTTAATGTCTTCTATGTTTTTATTGTAAGAAGAGTCATTTTTTTCAATTTTTATGTTGTATTGTAATTTATAATGTAAATCTCGTAATCAATTTACTGTCATTTTCTTTACATAATTTATCTACATAATTTATCTGGAAAACCTGAACTGTATATGTCTATATTAAGTTCAGAGCTATGCACTTTACACAATAAGACACTGAACTGACTTGAACTGTACATATCAAATAAACAAAAAATAACTCTTACAATGTTTTATATTATTTGCAAAAATATTTTTATGTATGAATGTTTGCATGTAAGCACTATGTAATAATAATATTTGTTAAATTTCTTTATATTAAAAAATTGCACAAATTTCCATGTGTATATACATATAGCATTTGTAATTTTCTTTACACTATATGTACAAATTTGTCTTTGCATGTATGTTTGTGTATGTAATATTTATATTTTCTTAATATAATTTGCAAAAATCTATATGTGAATATGTGTGTTGAATACAAGACTATATATGTAAAATTTGCTACTTCTTTTCTATAACTATCCCAAATTTGTCTGTATGTACATATGTGTGTATATATATACCTGCTGCAGCTTGTAGTGGTTGATGATGTCCTGGTCGGCGGGGCAGCTCTGCGCGAACGCGTCCAGCTGGTACATGTGGTGCATGTAGCGCCAGAGCGCGCGGAAACTCGTCTACATGCACATATACATACAATATTATATAATTATTTAATTATATTGGTACTACTGTACGTATTAATGTATTTTTTTAGTTTAGTAGTTTAAATTTAAATATAACGTGTATGTCGTAGATAACTTTTAAAGAGGTGTTTTTTAATTAAGGGTCTATAACAAAATTTGACCTCATATGTAGATTATGTAAAATTTGAATTAACATATTTATGCAAAAATATTTTTCTTTGTTGAAATCAAATATATTAGAAAGCAATGAATTTCAATAGTCATAAATTAAGAGTTTTTCTTTAATATAATAAACAAATTTAATATATGTAAACAAAGTTTATTGATAAACAACATCTTCTCGTCCTCCATCTCTAAACTACACGCCATTTTTATACGTTTTTTTTAAATGTTTTTCAATTTCCAGTGTATGAATAACACTTTCAAAATTTTAATTATATCTGTACCACCAATAAAAAGTAAAAAAAACAAAAAGCACCACAGAAAACAACATAACATTTGTGTTGAATGTTTATAGAAAACAACATTACCGGTATTTCAAAGTCAACGAAGTACTTCCCCGCGACGCGGATGTGCTGCAGACGCGGCATCAGCTCGCAGTCGAAGCAGCACATCGTGTCGCCTGTAAGGAATCTGTGGGCAAAAGTTATATGGAATTAAATAAATCACATTTATACAAGTTACCAATATTTATAAGTAGCTAGCGACCCGCTCGCCACTTTTAATCCCTATTCGAGCCCCTTTACGATTCTCTAAAGTTTCTAATTCAATCATAATAAAATATAGCCTATAGCACTCCAGAACAGTGCAGTTTGTAAAAGAATTTTCAAAATCGGTTCAGTATTTAGAAACAAAGGTACATACAAACTTTACCTATTTATTATATTAGTATAGATTTAATTATAGTTTTATCATGAATTAAAATTAAGGTCTTAAGAACTTTTATATTTATGTTGTGTGTTTATAGTGTTTGATGTCTATAGTTTATATTTAATATTAGTAATCTCTATAATAAATCTCTAAATAAAACGCATAACCTCATATATATGTCATTTTATGTAAAAGTTTATTGTAAATATATTATAGTGTGTAATATATATTTAACTTACTTAATAGATTTATAATGTATAATTTGCCATGAAATAAATAAAAATATTGCTTTTCTGTTAATATTTGTATGAAAAAGTATTTTCATATAAATCACATAGTTAACTATGACAAATTTCTTTCTCCAATATAATTTTAGCAAGAAGGAGTCATAAAATCAGCCAGCCTTTCCCTTCCTTCCTCAGCCGTCACTTATGTATATGTATGTACAATTATAAAGATAAATTAAATACTATGGATATTTTATATTTAATTTAAAAGTCGGTCTATAATAAAAATTCTACTTCTTGGCTTCCAAAGTGTGATCATCACAAACTTAGAATAGAGTAAGAAACTCGCTTAAAAAAAGCTAAATTAAAAAAAAAACATTTTTTTAAAGTATAAGGTAAATGAACGTTGGAGTCACTTGATGCAGATGGTAGATAAATTACCAACGCCTACGACCCTGTGTAACACTAGAGTACCAACAGGTTCGTATTCTTAGTTTATAACACACGCTTTCTAAGTTGAATGAACCAAAGCTAGCTAGAAGAGTCCAGAAATCAATTTATTTGGAGTGATTGGTGGTAAGAGATGGAGGTTGAATGAGACCCGGGTAATACCAGTGATTCAGTGGGAAATACTAAATATTTCCACTCTCCGAGTGGGAATCGAACCCACAACCAGTCGCTTTACAGTCACACTTCGTGCCTCTGCGCCACGACTGGCCCCTGAATAATCGTAGCTAATAATTCTTTCAATTTACCTGGTGCCTCGACGTTCAAGCAACGCGTCGATGCGCTGCAGGTGCGCGCGCAACGCCGCCGACTTCTGCTCGTCCTTGCGCACGAGCACCAACTTCAGCTTAGAGTACAGGTTCTCTATGAGGGAAGCCACTTCTTTGTCCTGGAAGTGTTTTGTAAATTGTGCGTTTATTGGGAGATTTTTGAAGAGGTTATTTTATGTTAAATGTTTGTTTAGCTAAAATTTTAGTAGAAAAAACGTTTATCTCACATGATTCTCAGTTTCTCAGTTCATAACGATAACCTGGTTACATATCGTAATTGATAGAGCATGGTATTGATTTATGTGGATTGATACAGTATAGTATTAACATTACTATGCATCTTGTTATAATGGCTTATAATATGTTTGTCAAAAAAATATTCAAGCATACAAATCTTTCAAATATTCAATTTTATATCTACAGAATACAGATTTAAGAAATATGAGCATTCAAGAATATTTCAGCCATTTCATAATGCTCTTTAATCTATTAGGTTTACCCAAAACTATTGCAACGAACTTAATATGTATATACGAACTATTCCACTTATAGCTGTAGTCAAAGAGAACTTAGTGTCACAACACTTCGCTCTTCACAATCTGGCCGAATTCGAAACATAAGACACTTGAAAAAAAGACCTTTTATTTCATTTAATTCATATCATTGAAATCTTAAAATGCGGCAATCGCTATCTAAGTGTATTTTAAGTTGTAACATACAAGATGACCCATTCCAATGTTCTAGTTTATATGACATAACATTTACTAAATCATTAAAAATCCATTTAAATTGCATTTGTTGTTCGAGGTTAATATATTACGTTAAAGTTTCGTTTAAAAAAAAAAAATAGCTTCACGCTATATCCCGCACACAGCAGGGTAGGCAGAGGGAACCTAGTGTTAAGACACTCCGTTCCCCACTTTCCGCCGAATTCGGAGGCTTGCGTGTTAAGTGGCGGAACTTAACGCCGCGCTTTACCTCGACACCAGAACGAAGAAGATGGAAATATAATTTCCACTCCTCGAGTGGAAATCGAACCAGTCGTTTACAATTTTTATATCGTAAGAGTTTGATGTAACCTACATGCATTAGTAAGCGATTGCTTAACCATTTGCTCTTATTTCTTATTATATTGTTCCTGTATCTGAATCACTGTCATCACAAAATTTTTGGCAAAATTGAGGATATGAGCGATATTCCCGTCAAGTTATTAGATATAGGTAACCTAACTTACAGTGATTAAGTGTGATATTTTTGACAGGTAAGTCAGCGTTAAAAAAATAATACTGAAATTGTACACTGACATAGGGAGAATAATTTACAAGCCGGAGGAAATTGTGTTATACCAACAGGGGTGTAGGTAACGCCACTGCTAACTAGCTATTTACTCTTAAATATACAAAAACAATGAAAATAAGTTTGTCATTAATATAACACGTCATGTGAGTATTTTAAAATAATTTTCGGCTTAAATATGTTTATAACAATAATTTTTAAATTTAGAAAATAAAACATTGTTTCAGCTTCACGTTTATCTTCATAGAAAGAAGACCTGCTAGTAGTTAAGAATAGAGAAATAGAATTCAACCCGAAACCAGTCGCATATACAATCAGACACCCCATTGCACCACGATATAAAATAAATCCACAATATTAAAAAAATATTAAAATTACAAACAACACTCGTCAACATTACACCAACCTGCACAAACAAATTATGTCCGCCGGGCACAGACTTCATGATATGCCGCTCAATCTTCTCATTCTCGAGTATGGCGAGGCCATTGTCGATTAGTATGGGCGGATGTGTCGCCTCAAAGTTGGTGCGGAAATCTGGCGGTGGCTTTTGCATGTCCACCGTTGTTACCTTAAAAAGAAAAAGAAGTTTGATAATCCAATGGGGAATGGAGTGTTTTAACACTAGGTTAAACCTTTTATATTGTGTGCGGGATATATCATGATGTTAGAAAAACAAATAATTCAAACAACCTTCGTTTAAAATTAATGATATGACTTTTAATATATTTTTTTACTTGTTGCAGCTGCACATTTATTGTATACCACAGTCATCAGAAAAAAATAGTGCTAGGACACCCTGTACTCCTCTTTCTACAAGAAATCCAAACATTGGTGTTAAGCACTTATGGTAAAACTCCAACGTAGCAGGACGTTATCTTACCAAATCTTTATTGTATTGATGAATGAATTGTAATAATATTATGAGCTGAATGTACCGCTTTAGTTTCACGCTTCATTCTACTCAGAAGGATAATCAGAGAATCTAGTGTCAAGACACTCAGTTTTTCACCCGAAATGGAGACAATGTGTGTGTGTTTAGTGACTAATCTCAACGCCGCGCTATATTTTTCCAGAGCAGAGAAATAAAAAACAGCAATTAAAATATCCTCCAGTGGGAATCGAATCCACAATCAATTGCGATTACGGTCAGCAGACTCTGTCCACGCGCCACGATGACCAACGGTGTATTAAAATTATATACCATTATTTTTGAAGTTAGGTTGTTGTTGAATTCAAAAAGACTACCTGATATGGTTAAGCCAGTTATCAGAATTGCACAGGCGTTTGACTGTAACGACTACAGATTATATTGGATGTACAATTTGGAGCGATAACTTAAAGTGCCCACTGAAGTACACTGGGCTATATTTCCATCAACATCTGAGAGAAGTGGGCGTTACTTTATAATATGACGTTTACTGTTCAAATATTATTATTGTAGGTTTAAATTTACGTTAGATATTATTTTTATTAACGGGTTAATCTATATACTGAGAGACTATTATAAAATGATCGAGACGTCGGTTTTTCTAAAATGTATTTTAGAATACCACAATTATACGCCATTAATCCGGTTAATTTCATAACTAAAGAATATTCAATTTAATTATTATATCAAAGTGTTGAGAGAGCGAAAAAAAATATCTAAAAAATACCTCTATATCCCTCTTCACATATTGAAGATTTCTCAAAAATCACATATGGTAAAATAAAGAAAAATATAAATAATCTTACTTTTAAGCTGATGGTCTTAAGTTCTGCCAAGAGATAAAGGTCCATGAAGTACTCCTGGCAGAACAGACACGCACCCTTCCGCCGTCCATCGATCGTTGAGGCCTGGAAACA
Source organism: Dryas iulia moderata (assembly GCA_019049465.1). NCBI lineage: Eukaryota > Metazoa > Arthropoda > Insecta > Lepidoptera > Nymphalidae > Dryas > Dryas iulia. The sequence continues at coordinate 11,623,119 of CM032431.1, read as the reverse complement.
AAATAGAACTTGTGTTATTCACCCATTTAAAATGTACTACTAAAATGAATGTATTCACGTTTTATTCCGCATAAGTTAAGGCAGGGTAGGTGATATCACCTATATTGGTGATACCATCTCTACTTATATAGGTAGAGATAAGTATCAAGACACTCGACACTCTGAATTTGACACATTGTGTGTAGGGTGGCGAAACACAACGCTGGGCTTTGCCTTACCAGAGCGAAGAAATAAAATTTATTAATTATTATCATTACTATGAGTGGGAATCGAATCCACGACCATATAGCGTTTAGTCAGACGGTCTTCCACTACACCACAATGGTATCTTATAAAGAATAAAAAAGAAAAAAAACATATATTAATACAACAAAAGAAACAATAACCGTGAGAATATACTAGATCTAAAACTACATATATATAAATTATGGCTCTTCTCTGACAAGAATAATAGGAAATGATGACTTCAAATTACGATATAAACTAAGCATTTTCATATAAATTACAAATTACTACACAGAATACATAACAATTTGTAGGTTAATCGTTATATGCATTTGATAACTTATCACGTAGGAAGGACAAATTTACCGATCAACTACCTTATATTTTGCACTGTGTAATTTAGTACGTACGTGTAACTATAATTACATACCAGATGCATTTCATAAATAGTGTTTAAGAGCGTAGAACTTGTGCACTATAATTGAAATAATTTATAATCTTCCTCAACGTACTGTAAACATCTGATATACGTGTAGGGGTTCTCAAAGTATGGTACGCGTACCAATGGAGTTACGCCATTGAATCATGGACGTTAAGCTATAAGCCTAACTTAATGGTGACCTGGTGCATGCGAATTGATCGAATCCTAGACTTCTTGCTCGGCAATCACCAATCACCATTCAATAAAATATCTTACTTGTCCTATCTTACGTTAAAGATATGTATTTAGTATCAGTTGCCAGTGATTTGGTTCGTACAGTAATGAATATATAAAGTATACTATAAAGATTTTATTCTCTTGAGCCGGCAAAGTCTGTTATAATCAAATTTAGCAGTCCTTTTTAATAAAAAAATTTAACGAACAAACCTATGCTAAGCAATTCTTTCGCTTCTATTCATTTATACTATAGATTTATATTCTATAGACTCTAGACTTCTTGCTCGGCAATCACCAATGGTTCAATAAAATATCTTACTTGTCCTATCTTACGTTAAAGATATGTATTTAGTATCAGTGATTTGGTTCGTGCAGTAATGAATATATAAAGTATACTATAAAGATTTTATTCCCTTAAGCTGACAAAGTCTGTTATAATCAATTTTAGCAGTCGTCTATTAATAAAAAAAATTAACGAACATACCTATGTCAAGCAATTCTTTCGCTTCTATTCATTTATACTATAGATTAATATTTTGTAATATTTTTTTAACAAAACGCCAATCAATAGCCACTTTTTTAATATTAAAGTTCACCATAGTCTAAAAACCCCAGTTGGGTACGTAGAACAAGAAGTTTGACAATCTCTGACATGTAGTATAATTACATAACAACAAACCTCCCTACAACTTAGAAGCGATCCGACAAACATTCGATAGAGCCTTTGAATATTCATAACGCATTGTTACACGACACGGAGACCCGTGACCGATTGTATTGTAACGACTGGTTTTACAGATGTGCTGTGTTTAACACAACTGACATTTGTTTTCAGATAGACCATGTATGAACGTGATCGTTCACATGACTTTATAAATGGCGTACATACATATTTTATATAGATTATTTATTAGAACCAAATGAGGTGTTGCTAGTATTTGTATTCTAAAGTAATGATTTAAAAACAGCTTTAGTATGTATATTAATTATAAATATATTTATTAATGAAATCTATGAAAAAATCAAATCTTACAGATAAATAATAGTAAAAGGTACTAAATGCTACTTAAAAAATTATAAACTCGCCTCATATCTTTTACCATAAGTAATTTACCAGATTTCTTCTAAAACTTGGTTAAATAACATTATTACTATTATTAATAAAATCAGTAACTTTCGATGTTTCGCAACTACGTTTAAATCTATGATCGCTAGTCCATACATTCTTGTCTTGAACGCAAGACGCGAGTTCGACTCCCACTGAACTCGTTCAATGTTTTGTACGTTTTCTAAAATAGTAGTCTTTTCATATCCTAAATGTATGAGCAACACTTTAAATGATAAAAACATAATAAACAACAATATTTAATATAAAAAAACTTGAACATCGAGTAACAATAAATAATGATAATTAAAATCCAAAGAACGAGTTAACAACTTTTACTTTAAAGCACCAAACGATTAGTGAGAGGAGCTTTTCCTCGCCAACTCCATAGAAAGTAAACACTGGACGTAAGATAATAAATTATTTGCCGTCTTGCAGCGGCCTTTGTATCGGGCATTTATTTTTTTGTATTTTTGTACAAGTTTTATTGCTAAATTATTTGAAAAACATTACTAAGCCATCGTGGCGCAATGGAACAGCGCCTGGCTATAACCGCGATTGGTTGTGGGTTCGATTCCCACTTAAATGTATGATTTTTTTTAGCTTCACGATGTATCCCACACACGGCAGGTTACGCAGGGGGACCTAGTGTTATGATACTCTGTTCCCCATTTTCCACCAATTTTGGAGGCATTGCGTGTTAAGTGGCGGAACTTAACGCCGCGCTTTGTCTCGATACCAGAGCGAAGAAAATAGAAAACACTAATTTTTTCCACTCCTCGAGTGGGACTCGAACCCACAACCAGTTGTTTACAGTCACACGTTTGTGCCACTGCGCCACGACTAGCCCTAAATGTGTAATTATATTCAATTATTTTAATTGCCCCGGTAAGAAGGAGAAAGCGTTAAGTTCCGCAATTTAGTCTCCAATTAGGACGGTAGATGGAGAACGGAGACCTCTGACACTAAATGACTACTTTGACTACCCTACTATTTCAGAAAAAAAGCGTGAAGCTATTAACATGAAATTTTATTCTTATCTATCTATAATGTTCATATAATAGGATATATGAAACTTCGGTTACTCAGTGACAGTGAGCCAATATAAGGAAGCGCGTTAAGATGACATTTCTCTAAACTTACATGATAGTAAATAAATGTGAGATTAAACGTTTTATAATAACCCACAAATAAAGTTACGAATTTTTTTTCAGAGTATATCAGGAGTACCCAAGAGTCGAAATTTTAAGCGATAGATATGCTTATGCATGAAAGGTATAATTATTATGTTGATTTAAAATATAATAACAAACAAAAAAGAAACTCGGGTATCTAGAGCTACAAATAATACTTCAACGACTCACAAGTGCCTCGATACAAACAAAAATATGCGAACAATTGTTACAACATAAATCGAAGCTACAAAAAGATATCTGTTTTACTTTTCACTTTTTAATTAACAAGCTTTGTTTAAGTATTGTGGATTAAGCAGCTTGATCCTACTAAGCGATCCAATTATATACTTTATATGGAAACAACGTTAGTCATCACTGTAGCTTTGTTTTTGCCTTTACACTTTTTCCCGCATAGCAGAGAATATTAGTGTTATTCCACAATTGTGGAAATTTAAAAAGACATTTAGAAAACGTATAAAAGTTTAAATGCAGCGGGATTCGAACCCGCGCCTCCTGAATACTGTTCAGGCGCTCTGACCGCTAAGCCATTCGTTCAATTTGCATAGTATATATTTATTCCACTAAGTAAGTATCGAATCTACGACAATCGCCTTTACAGTCAAACAGTACTTGGAAACAAACTAATCGTAGTTTCATGTTTAGTACATGTAAAGTTCGTGAGTCATACTCACCGGATTTCAGGTCAAAGGGCTCTATGTATGCACTGATTAGAACTTTCTAGAAACGTGTGAAATGAGAAAATTTGCCTTTACAGTTACTTTAGCCACGAATCAATTAGTGCTTATGAAATAGTACGCTAAGTGAAAATAATTACTGTTTTATTTACTTTGGTATCTGTTTTCTAAAAAGGAAAATAAACATAGATATATAAATAGACATAGGGGCCAGTTGTGGCGCAGTGGCACGAAGGTGTGACTGTAAACGACTGGTTGTGGGTTCGATTCCCCCATTCGGGGATCAGAGGAAAAACGTGGCGTTAAGTTCCGCCAGTTCACACGCAACGCCTCCGAATTTGGCGGAAAGTGGATAACGGAGTGTCTTAACATCTGCCCTCTGCCTACCCTGCTGTATGCGGGATACAGCGTGTTTAATAAACAAGACATGGTTATAGTTTAACAAAAAGAAAAAGTTATGTAAAAAATGTGTACATATAAAACTTTCATAGTGAGATTACAAATCTAACAAATCAAATCCACCGTTTTATGCTTAATGAAGCGCAAACGATTAACCCACTTCCTTACGGATTTTCTTAAAACACACTTTTCATTGAGTTAAAGGAAGTACGTTTTATAGAAAAATGTTCCTCGCCCCGTATTTGTCACGGTCAAGAGGCTGCCATACATAATCACGTAAACAGTACACGTACAGACCGACAGGCAAAATATACATGTTTGAGAGCCTTCATAGAAATACTACGTTACATTCGAAATAATAACGGTGCAGGCCACTTGTAGCGGGAACTTTATATTGTCAGCTACATATATATAGCTGCTTACAGCTTCGTTTGCGTGGACTTACATAAATACTCCTCCAATACTGTTCCTTATATCTAAACCCTGGGGTTTCCGATGAAACCGCTTTAATAATGGAAAGTCCTTTCTTAGTCATCCTTATAGCGCCTAAGAGAGTAATATGAGATATTTATACATACAGTATCATATCTAGTATAACTGTGAGTTGTCTGTTAATCTGTTACTCACCAAGTAACTAAAAAGTTACCTAAAAAGCTACTATTAGTATATAGTATAGTTATAGTTATAGTATACTATAGTTGGGATACATACGATAATATACGGGGCCAAATTTGTGTAGGCAAAAATTATGATAAGGCTATTTTCATTTTCCTATTGTAGTTAGACACAAGAGGTTATATTTAACAGAGTTCGATTTTAGTGGCCACTAAAAGATTCGTTATCCCACATATTACATATTAGTAAATGGCCACCACATTTTGGCGAAGAATCATAATCATGCTTTGAAAATATTGTAGTCATTGATTCCAGACACGTTTTCACATTTTCAATTTCATCAAAAAATAAACAGTACCTATGCCAAAATAACATAACAACATTCTACAAAAATAATTATATACTATATTCAAATTAAAATAGCTTATACAACTACTTTAAAAATATTACAGACACAGTGACAACAGACACGATGGTGTGTCTTCGTGTACGACGAGTGGGCAAAATAGAAATGCAAGTGAGGCGATCGCGCGGAACGCACCAACAGAACATGACGTACCCGGTGCTTTATTTACGATTAGAAATTGCATACAATTCAATTGACAACGACCATCAACTGAGCCATGACAATTTGATCAGATACGAGTCCTTTCTCATATTTGCATGCTAGCTTTACGCCTGAGCTGGTCGTGATGTAATTACAATTATAGATAATCAGTCACACAGCTCATTTGAATTTGTAAAGTACACGTTTACGTATTGAGTGCTTTGATTTTTGCGATCAGACTTATATTGTTAAATAAAAAACTTTTTTAATAGGTATATAGCAAGAAGTTGACGTCATTGTGGCACAGTGGGCATTTGACCGTAAACACTATTGGTTATGAGTTCTATATCCATTCAAGGAAATAAATATATACATTTAAAATTATATATGTTCATTTTTCGCTTTTCGTAATACAAAGAGCTATGTTAAATTGCGGTACTTAAATAACAATTTCTAAAATCTACAATTTAGTCAGAAAGTGGAGAAGGTCATGTCTTGACACCAAGTTCTCTCTGTAATAAAGTAAACGCGTACAGGTGAAAAGACATATACCACATATATTGGTTATATATAATATACATGTATATATTTGCAACCACATTACAAATATTTCTGATGTGTTAACGTTACGTATTTTAAACGTAAATGGACTACAAAATCCTTAAAAGATTGATTATATTGATAGATAATCAATCCACTCTTTTTATATTAATTTAAATAAAAATCTATATTTATTCAAGATAAACAATAAATCTGTACAGCAAAAAAAAGAAATATAAGGAAACGTTAAGTCAGTAGTCAGAATAACTAGATGCACGTCATGCCCTAACAAATACGAAGAAAATAACGGCGCATCGAGTTGAAGAACTTGAAAACAAAACAAAATGTTAACAAAATATGTTTTTGCTTTTTCCCGCAAACCAGTTTAGTCAATGCCTAGTATCAAGACACTGCTTTTCTTTCTCTCTACTTTTCGCCTGAAATCGAGGCGTTGCCTGTTTATTGACGGAACTTAACGAATTAAACGTCTTAGGTACCAGAGTAATTATTCCTCCGATTGGGAATCGAACTAATAACCTTCGCGTTTCCCATTTACTACCCACAGTGCCTTAAACAGTATAATAACGCAACTAATTACGATAGGATAAAACAATGCAGTAGCAGCAGCCAACCGTGACAAACAAACAGTCAAGTCAAAGACATCACCGAACATATGGACACTTTCAATTTCTTGAAAACGAAAGCGATACCTTCTGTAAAGCAAAACACACCATATTCGCCGGTATGGCAGGAAAAGTTGCTAATCTATCATGCCGTCATACAAGTTTACGGTCCTAGCCTGTTTGTCTGCAATTACATAAATCAATACTTCTTTCGTGGCGCAGTTGCACAGCGTCAGATTGTGAATACGATGGTTGTGAATTCGATTCCTATTCAGGGCAATGATTATATCTAAATTAGATAATGCACAGTGTTCCGCCACTCAGCACACATTTTTCAAATTCAAGCAGACACCAGAGAACGGAGTGTCTTGGCACTAGGTAGTCATACTACTATGAAAGACAATGAATGAAGTTAAAGAAATCCCTTAAAAAAATTAAAAATAAAATCCTACACTAACTACACCAAAAGCTCATTTTAAATATCTAAAATATGTCGGATTTTTTAAAAAAGAAAAACGTTGAAAATGTGGTAAAAAGGTAGTAAATATATAATAAAGTAACCTCAATCTATGGCAGAACCAGTATCAAATTGCTCCATCTCAATTCTCAACGCAAAGATATAGGATTAGTATCTTAGATCAATGACCCGCGTCGGGAAAAGCTGGCACTTGACCACTGTCCAACTTTACAGACCGTGAAAGTGTGGTCTCTAATTACTTGCAGCCCGTCTCTCCTTTCCTGGTACTTAGATGTCTTGGTTATTAATTATTTGAACCTTATATAGACATTGCTAATATATTTAATAACTTTTGTCGTTATACTCGGTGATAAAGCTATTTTCAAAGTTCGAGAGAAACGCCAAGTACCTAATAATATATGATTTTTAGCCTCACGCCATTTCCCGCATAACATGGTAGTCAGAGAACATCTAGCATCAGAAAGTATCCTGATGAGACCGTTCTTTCTGAAAACGGAGTACCGGTCTCTGCCATCTGCCTAAATTTGAGACAACGTGTGTCAAATGGAGAATTCAATGCTTTTTGACTTGCTCACAAGAGCGGATAAATAAAAATAATTTAAAAGTTTAAATAATTTCACCGAATTGGACTGGAAATCGAACCAACAACCAATGGCCACTACGCCACTAAAGCCTTATACATAAAATTATATATTAAGATAATTCACAAAAACAGTTACTAAAATTTCTCATTCAAAGTCATCTTTACTTAAATAACAGTTAAAAATGAAAACAACATTATAATACAGTACAAAATGAAATCATTATCAATGTAACGGACGAAATAAACCGAAAGTGCGAAGCCGACAATTAGTGTGATATAATAATATATGAACATCTCGCATGTTCTGAAACAACTGTCTTGGCCGCGTTTAGTTTGATAAATGGATTCGGTTTTACTCGTTCCTGAAAGAATCGCGTGACCACTCGTTTCGGTCAAAATAAAAATATCCGTGTAGCTGTAAACACTTCCGGGCAAGTTAGACGTAACAAATTAATAACAATTTTATACTTTTTCTTCTTAACAGGGTCGGTAGAGAGAATAATGTCAGTTGTCAAGCCGAATTGAAGATATAGCGTGAAGAGTGACTAGACTCACTGCGCTTAGTCTTACAAGAGCGGAAAAATAAAAATAATGTAACTATACTGGGGCCAGTCGTGGCGCAGACACACAAAGTGTGACTGTAAAGCGTATGGTTGTGGGTTTGATTTCCACTCGAGGAGAAATATTTGCCGCTTTGCGCTCTGGTGTCGAGGCAACGCGCGGCGTTAAGTTCTGCCACTCAACACGCGACGCCTCCTTCGTTCCCCACTTTCCGTCTTTACACTAGGTTCCCTCTGCTAAAAAAACTATAATCATGTCCTCGAGTATGGATCGAATCCGCATCCATCGTATTTATTGTTCGACAATATATTATATCTACGTCACGATGCTTCCATATTTATAAGCAAAGTAGCACAAAAACTTTTACACAACTTGTAATAAATTTAAAACTTTAACACTAGATTTACCAGACCAGTCAAAATGACTGGTCTTACAATTTCAATTTAAAGTCCCTACTGCATGAACTGTATTTTCTCTGTAATGATATCATGACTTTTGTAGCTATAACTAAACAATTATTTTTATTAACTTTATATTATTTTATATATAATAGTAATAAATATATTTCTTGCAATAATAAATAGGTATCCTGGTAAATCTAGTGTTTAAAATATTTTGAGTAATAATTACATTACCTTATTTCTTTTTGATTAAAATGTTTTCAGTTGCTTTATAAAAAATCACATAATATTATAAGAAAATAAAATTATTTTATATAAACCAGTATTATTTCCGAGGTCGTTTGTACCGTTTTGTCCTACTTATTGAAGTAAAAACGCAAGGCAACACAAAGGCAACGACTCATTTGGTAAATAAAATAGTCATCCGGAAGTAGGAAGGCGTGGACTGTTGCACAATCTAACTTTGTCCGGCATTGCATTATTGCTTTAACAAATTTACAGTTCAATAAACTCAATATGATACTAAATTAAATTATTTGTAAGGTATTTATTTCAAAAATAGATATTATTCAATATATGTATAACAAGCTAGACGCGTCACTGTAAATACGATTCGTCATGGGTTCGATTCCCGCTCGGGAACCACAACGGTGTGCCCGCACAGCACACCGTTGTGGTTCGTGACTTAAGAAACAATATTTTAATTTCAGCCGTACAATAGAGATCCGATTGTTTTAACACTAGGTTCTCTCTGCCTAGGCTAGTCACGCGGATAAAGCGGAAACCTAAAAAAAAATATTAATAATATATTGTGAAACCTGTTGATTGACCTTGTATACTTGAAGTATAAAGCAAAAATATAAAAAGTAATAATTAACTACTAGTACTAATTAAAAAGTAATTTGTGTCACATAAAACTTTAGTGTTTAAAGTTTACTTGGCTGAAATATAGTTTTAAAGCATATGGTATTTGATCTAGCCATAAAATAAAGTGCGGCCTTCTGTGGTACACAGAAAACAGTGATTTAAAATAACGTACATTAAATAATAATATGTAGATTATTTCATAAATAAAAAAGGCAGCTCAACAAGCAACCATGGAACTCTACATTTAACTCTATGAGTCTTATAAGCCTAGTATTCAATTAATGGTAAAACTAGTAAATAGTATTAAAAAATATATATAAACAAAAATCACAATACTAAACAGACAATAAAAAAACTACAACCAACCAACAACAGACAGCCAGACCAAATCCAGATCAGAAAATGATCAAAATGTGCAATATTACAAAATACAGGACAATTTAAATAAGGATAACAACCAAAATGAAGACTTCATTCTAGAACATATTGACTCACGAGACTAAATTTGAAACATCTGCTCCGTGCGACCTTATAGTGTTTATTTTATTATACCACTTATAATATAAAATTCTGGTGATCTCAGCCAGTAGTCATACGTGTGATGACAATGACATCACGACCTTGGTAGAAGCTGACGTACATGGAATAAGTAAAGGAAATTCTCATAAGACTTAACTTATGACTATGTTCAATTATCCTTCAATGTACAGTCACGAGCATAATGATATTACTATGGACAGACTAGCAAAAATATCTCACCAAAGAACGAGTTCAATAATATGTGCCTGCACTTACGTAGCAAAAATATCTGATATTAACAGACCGCAAAATAAAGTGATAACTTGTCGAAGCATAAATATGTGACATCAACTAGGCGGCAATAATATCTGACATCCCTACAATTTAAATACAAATAATAAGTTTTATATTATGTATAGTGCTGTTAAAAAAATATTTTTTACAAAAAAAACAAGAACCGACCTCAAATAAAATCTACGTGTTTCTATCAATTTGCTTTTAATTACCAAATAGGATGTATGACTCTACCTCCCAACCAGACCCACATACACTCCATATATGATTCAACACATGGTTACAACTACTAAGGGCCAGTCGTGGCGCAGTGGCGCAAAGTGTGACTGAAACGTAAATGGTTGGGAGTTTGATTCCCCCATCGAAGAGTGAAAATTCCATTTTATTCGCTCTGGTGTCGAGGCAAAGCACGACGTTGAGTTCCGCCACTTTACACGTCATTTTACACCTCCAGAATTGAGTGGAAAATGGGGAACGGAATGTCTTCCATTAGGTTCCCTCTGTCCACCCTCCTGTGTGCGGAATACGGCGTGAAGCTAAAAAAATCATTATCCTGAAACACAGTTGTTTCTCTTATGATGATTCACATTGCCTTCATCTTCTCACCTTGGGATCCACAATTTAATAGTATTTTTTAACAAAACCTATCTGACCTTTTTAACAAAAATAAGTTTTCAGTTACTACGGTCTAATTAAAAAGAATTCTCTGATGACATTTACAAAATTTACATTTTCATCAAACATATAAATAACTAAAACGGCCCAAACGACAATTATAAAGCTTAGCATATAGATTAAAAAATACTAAAATATCATTATTATACAAACGTCAATTTCGACACATTTACAAACGTTGCTATAGCTCAGGTGGGAGAACGGGTAATTTACAAAGCAGATGCCCATGGTTCGATTCTGACATACTCTTTATTTTTCTTTGATTTAATTAATTTATTTTTATTTTAGTTATTTTTTATTTTAATTTATTATAGGTATAATTTAATTTATTTTTTTTACTTTTTTGATTTAACTTATTTTCATTTCATTTTTTAAATTTAAATTATATTTTATTTGTATTTTCATTCTTCGTTTTAATTTATTATAATATGTATATCTTATTTATTATATCATTCTTTTAATTATGATTATACTCTCAAAATAATGACTTTAAAAAAATTGCTTAATTTAAAAAAAAAGAGCTTGGCTTACCTGATGTTTTATATCTTTAAACGATCAATTTTTGTATATATTTATATATAATCTGAAACTCGGAAACACCATCAACGATTTTCATTAAATTTAGTATGTAGGGGTGTCGAGGGAGAAAATTTGATCTAGCTAGGTTGCATTTTTAGAAAATGTTTTTCTCGGTTTTTTAGGTAATTACAAAACTGCTAAAATCTCATTAGTATACAAATGTCACGCTGTATCCCGCACACAGCAGGGTAGGCAGCAGAACCTAATGTTAATTAAGTCACTCCGTTTCCCTATTTCCGCTGAATTTTGGAGCCATTAAATGTTGAGTGGCGTAACTCAACGTTATGCTTTGCCTCGAAATATTACATATTTCCACTCCTCGAGTGGAAATCGAACCCACAACAACCAGTCGCATGCACTTTGTGCCCCTGCGCTACGACAGCGTTTCGTTCTATTGCAACACCCGGGGGTGGATTTTTCATCAAAATCGGAACCGGTACATTAGCCGTGAAAGCGTGACAGACAAACAAACAGACTTTCGCATTTATAATATAAGATGTATGATTATGATTGATGAATGGTATCATTTTTTTATTATAATTATAATTTCAAAATCAAGATTTACCAAAAAGAAATCCCGAGCGGTTATCATTAATACCATAAGACACTATTTATGAAAACCGGCAGATGTGTATACTACACCGATGCCGACGTCGACCAAGTCGGCAGCCTCATACGCAGAGCGAACGAAGCCAACATCGAGGAGATAACGGACTACAACCTGAAGATGGCAATTACACACCGCGACATGGAGGCAGTTGAGTCACTAACAGGGACACGGAACGTAGAGGAGCACCAACAAGAAACCGACACACGGAAATGACAACAGTGGGCAAATCCAGCCCACTAAAACCGGACCAGACAACAACAAGAAACTGACACAAGGAAACGACAACAGTGGGCAAACCCAGCCCACAAAAAACAGGACCAGAAAACACAACCGCAGATCACCTCATCGTCATATATCATAAATCACCCTATACATCAATATCACCAAATTATCATCATAAAACATATCGAATGTAATAAATGATATCTGTTTCATGAGTAAACACCATCATAATATTAGCTAATGTAATAAAATCACACCAATTAATAAAATGCAAATCCAATAAAGGCACGGAGAAACCATGTCCGTGGTTAGACAAAAAAAAAAAAAAAAAAAAAAAAAAAAAAAAAAAAAAAATTAACCGTTTATGATAAATATCTGGTGACTGATATTCCTTTCGAGAAATCGTTATTTTGTAATAATGATTATAATAACAAAATGATAAAATAAATAAAAATTATAAGAAAATATCTTATAAATTAAAAAAAAAGAAACCAAAAAAAGAAATAAAAAAATAGACAGGATCGAACCGTGGATAAATTGTAAAAAGTAACCGTAAAAAGCAACCGCTCTGCCAAATGAGCTAACACAACGCTGTCAAAAGTCGCGAAATTGACATTCGTATACTAATGATATTTTAGCAGATTTTTTAATGCCCGAAAATTAAACTGTATTTTCGATAATCGGAGCAATCGTGTCAAACGCCGCTTACGTCAAATACAAGAAAACAATTCTTAAACGTTACATAGCAACCGAAAATTAAATAAATCTACCAACTTATATGAAGAATTTAATTTGAACGTCATCTACGTATATTAGCTGTTGTTATCTGCGGCTTAAATATATAAATACACCATACATATATAAATATATATAAATATTATATAATACATAAATCGTATATAAAGATATGCAAATATTCAAAAATATATAAGCGGCAATGTGAGCAATATATATAATTGATCAACAATATATAAATATAATAACATAAGACAGATGATGGTAATGCATGGTTTATAGGGAATGAAAATATAATTTAAGATGATGTTTAAATTTATGCAAGGATTTTGACTGTCTTATATTTAGGGGTAAATCATTACATAATCGAAAGGCTGTAATTATGAAAGATTTACTATAAAAAGAAGTGGATTGCGAAGTGGAATCGTAATTGTCGGGAATGAGAGCGTCCCAGAAATTGAAAACGCTCTTTTAGGCAAGGTGGAGCGTATGGATCGAACAGTGTACGGTAAAGGAGAAGAATATGAATATCCCTGAGATCTTGCGTCTCTTTTTAATATTAACCGTAGTGAGCTACTGAACTTTACTTAATAGACAGTCCCTTTCTCTCGAATTTCATTGAAGAAGCACTGAAACATTTTTATTTGGTAGAGGGAAGCTAATGTTAAGACATTCCGTTTCCTTCTTTTCGCCGAATTATGCAGGCATTACATGTCGAGTAGTTGAGTTCCTCAACGCCGTGCTTTGCCTCGACATAAGAGTGAAGAAAATGGAAATGTTAAATATTTCCACTCCTCGTGTGGGGATCGACCCACAAGCAGTCGCGTTTACCTAAAAGTCTTTAAATAAATTCTACAACTTTATAAATGTAATGAATGTTTGTATGGTTTATAAACATTAACTACTAGTATACATATTAACTACTAATAAATAAAGTTTCATATTTCTATCATCAAAATTTATGGATTTCATTCAATCTATCATCCCCTATTTGGCTACCTTAGGGGTAGAATTTTCAAAATCGCTGTGATAAGTATTAACTAGTTTTTAATCAATAACCAGTAGACAAAATTTCATACTTCTAATATAAAAAATAACGGACCCCTATACCAACTTTCAACCCGTATTTCACCTTAGGTATTGAATTTCCGAATATGTATATACTACAATTATAATTAAATTGAAAGTTAATTATGTCAGATATTATTGCCGTCTAGTTGATGTCACATATTTATGCTTCGACAAGTTATCACTTTATTTTGCGGTCTGTTAATATCAGATATTTTTGCTAGTAAGTGCAGGCACATATTATTGAACTGGTTCTTGGGTGAGATATTTTTGCTAATCTGTCCATAGTAATATAATTATGCTCGTGACTGTACTTTTCTACGTATTATATAAATACTTAAAAAGCTTATTTGCGGTTTAATAACGTATTATTATTAATATATTAATATTATATTCTTTAAAGTTTAGTAACAATATATGATTTTTAAAGCTATAGCATTTATTAGCAGTGGAATAGCATGACACAACGTGTTGTATGTTTCTTCTCTCTATTCTATATCCACTCGAAGAAAAAAAAAATCCTTTAACATTTTTACAGTTTTATTCACATACCTAAGAAATCGAAAAAAAAAACATTTAAACATTAAAAAAGTATAAAAATTTGAACGCAGCGGGATTCGAACCCACTCTTTTTCAATATTTATATAATTATTATTTTTCAGTTCTGATAACAAAGTGCGGCGTAGAGTTCTGTCATTTAGAACGTCTCTATTTAGATCAAAAATTGAAAATAAAGTCTTGACACTAGGATCTTTATATCTTTTTTTTTTCTTTCTATTTTGCGTTTTTTTACCCGCATAGCAGTGGATAAAAAAATTTTTTTAAAGTGTTGTAAGAGTTGAAAGTCATATTACAATGGAGCATAGCCAAATATGTGCATTATAAAGGTTATAACCAAATTCGATTGATTAACTAAGCAATATAGAAAGGATTTTACTCTTGACCTTATATTAAATTGCGAAAGACTCGCGATAGAGGTCAAAAACGTGAACTGTTTTTATTAATACAATTTGCATATTCGTTCAAATAAAGACGGTGACTAAAATATAGTCCTAATAGGCTATTTTATATTTAAAAATGTTTAAAAAGTATTTAATAAATAGCATTCTCTCAAGCCAAACGATTGTTCGTAAAATAATCTTTGGGCAGCAGAAATTTATAAAAATCTCTCTACAGAGATGCTAACAACAAAATAAGTTGTAATAAAGCGTATAATAATTTCGACGCAGCGTGTAGTAGAACGCAAGGCTCAGTGAGAGCGCTTGGGCGATATTCAGGAGGCGCGGGTTCGAATCCCGTCGCGTTCAAATTTTTATACGTTGTCTAAAGGCTATTTTATATGTAACAAGCTTCAACAAGCACGTATTATAATAAGCTTTGTATTTTTCCCCCATTGTATGATATTCACTTAAGACATAGTGTCAAGAAACTCTGACACACAGAAGAAGAAGTGGTAGAAATGAGAATATAATTAAAATATAATCATTCTTCCGAACTGGGTTCGAATTCAGAACCTATCACGTTCCCAGTCAACTTGTAATATAATATAATAATGTGAAGTCTACTTATATTTTCTATTTAATCTTTTAAGACTAAGACTAAATTTGGTATTTGAATATTTCAATTATATCCCTAAATATACAATATTTTTACTCTAACAAATGTATTACCTGCAGAATGCGGCTGTTACAAGTTCCATACTAAATTGTTAACGGTTTATAAAAAGTTTCGCAATACAAAAATCATTATGTGAGATTAGTAACTTACGAAAAAGACAATTTATATATTCATCATGCTATTATTAACTTTACTTGCATCTTATCTATCAATCTGTTAAAGACAATTTTGCAACGTTATTTTGACCTAGGGTCCTAGAGTGACCTGGAGATAGGTCAGCAGTAAATATTGAGTATATCCCTCTCCTACTCCCTCGAGTAGAGATCAGACCCACAATCTAGTTTACGCTTAGACACTACCCCACTGTACTACAATGGCCTCGTATTATAATTAAGTATATAAAAATTACACTTAAACGTTATTAATGTGTTTTAATTAATAATAATTCGATACACCCATGCTATTGGTTAAATAGAAAGCCAACTAATTTGTAACGTTGCATGTTAACATACATTAACTTCTATTTAAATAGTGTTGTTCGTGTAGCTCCATTTCACTTGTGGGGGAATGATAAAGACACCGCCGCTCTTTTATCAAAACCGCATAATTAAAACATATAATCGTTTGAAGCGATCGTGGCGCAATCGACAACTGACTGTATATGTGATTAATTGTGGGTTCGATTCCTTTTTGGGTAGAAGGATAGTATTTATTTGGGATTGGGACCAGTCGTGGCACAGTGGCACAAGCGTGTGACTCTAAACGGCTGGTTGTGGAAATATTTAATATCTCGACTTTTTTCACTCTGGTGTCGAGGCAAAGCGCGGCGTTAAGTTCCGCCACTTAACACGCAATGCCTCCGAATTTGGGGGAAAGTGGGGAACGGAGTGTGTTAACATTAGGTTCCCTCTGCCTACCTAAAAGATTGTATTTAATTATTTTTCTTTCTCCGCTGTAGTCACAAGACGCATTATTTACAACGCATTTCTCGACTCTAACTAGACACGGGCGTGAAGTGGAGAACGGAATGTCTTGACACTAGGTTCTTTCTACTTATTTCCCAGTTCTTTCCTACCTACCTACCAACTATAAGAGAAAAAGAGTGAAGCTAAAAATAATTGTTACAAATTAAAAACCGTCACTACTAGCAACAATTACATAATTCTCTAAAAATAAGGAAACGTAAAAAAAAGTGTAAGCGAAAATATTTAGTATACTTAGTTACGAAAGAAACGAAAGACTATTATAAATTTAAAGTACGAAATATAACAGTTTTTATTATACAAATTATACAGCGGTAGTGAAGTTGCATTGCCAAGTGTTTTTATAGATGAGACTTGTTTTACTCACTTTATATAATTACTAACGTAACATTTACACACGCTTGTTTTCATATATTGGGGTTGCCATTTTAAAAAAATGTAAAGGACAAGCAATATTAAAAGCAATGATTTTCGAGTCCACAACGTGGACATTTGGAATAAGTTTGTTTTCAAGTTACTTAGCAAAATAAACGTTATGATGGTGATAAATCAACTTGTATATATGTATATTTGAATGCAATATTAAAGATTTTACTCGCAAAACAGAACCTTTTTAAAGTTTTAAGATCCCACTGACAGTCTTCTTACATTTCTGAAAAAAAAACAAAGACGCTTCTTTAGTCAAGCGTCGCGAACCACGTTTAATTTTAATCCAAACTATTATATCTATGTTCAATACCTGGAAAATAAAACCCCGCCTGGACACTCCCCAGATGTCTTCTTAATTAGGGCCAGAAATCCAGGGAAATCCTGATGGATGGCAACCCTATATATATAAAACATGCCTTTCAATGCAATCGACCTAATGACTACGCATCTGCTCTACAACCGCTACGAAAATAACCAAGGAATTTAAAGTATTCTGTTTCTAATGTCAAGAAAGTAAAATTCACATATAAAGATTAAATTAGCTTAACGCTGTATCCCGCACACAGCAGGGTAGTCAGAGGGAACCTAGTGTTAAGACACTCCGTTCCCCACTTTCCGCCGAATTCGGAGGCATTGCGTGTGAAGTGGCGGAACTTAACGCCGCGCTTTGCCTTTGATACCAGAGCGAAGGAAATGAAAATATTAAATATTTCCACTCCTCGAATGGGAATCGAACCCACAACCAGTCGTTTACAGTCGTCACACGTTCGTGCCATTAAATAAATTAAATTAAATTAATAGACTTAAATAAATAAAGACTAAATTAAGTAACATGTATGTTAACCTAGATGTACAGTTTTTTATTATATATTTTTTTCATTTATACGCTACAAGTTATTCAGGTTTGTAGTTATACAATATCTATAAAAGTGTTACTTAACCCAAAATAATTTTGAAATTAAAATGTGTGCTTTCTTAAAAGTAATAAACTTCTAGAATGTTTTTTTTTAATTTGTTGTACAAATACTGTTTATTCGAGGCTATTGCATCGTAACGCAGTGGGAGAGCGCCTGCATGTAATCGCAATTTGTTATGGGTTCGATTCTTACTCAGAGAGATGTTCAATTTATTTATTTTCTTGTTTCCACTTTAGTGAACAAGACAAACCGTTAGACTGTCTCGAATTCTGATAGAGTATGGAGCCTGTGGAGTCTACTTTGATTTGCGGGAAAAACGAAATAGTAAAAAATATATATTCTTAATTTCTTTACTTCAAAGAAAGATTAAAACATCACAGAAACTACCTAACAAGATCACTTATGAACACAAATTATAACTGCATTTTTCACTTAAAAAGATCAAGACCAGCTTTAATTTGAAGCTAGAATAGTAAATCATGAGATGACGCATCATGGGATGAGTTTTCATCTCCAAAATCATCGAATCGAATTTAATTATAGCTTCTAGCTGATTGTAAATAGATAAATAATTGAGAACAAAAAAAAATGTTAAGAACTTTCTTTAGCCAACCCCATATACCTTTAAATAGAAAACTCATAAAATATCAAAAAAGTACCATAAATAATAATTAAAATCATCAAAGCCGTGAATTCTTATTCATTCTCAGAATAATCCACTAAGAAAATCATCACGCTACGCACTGACAATTATGATTAATCATATACTAGATCTAATATGAATATAATTGCTTAGATAAACAAACAATTCTATCAAACGCGTTGCGATTATCTACATGATAGCCCGCGTGTAAAATTGAAAATGGCTATTCTATATAATTTCCTAAGATTACTATCATTTTAAGTGTATTTTAAATACAAATAATTATGACAATAAACATTATCTCTTTCTTTTAAGGCAATTTTATTATGAAGCATTTTTTTAAATTTGAAGATTCTAAGATAAATAAACTAATTTTAATTAGAGGTTATCGTAGCGTATATGATAGCTGCACGCTGTATCCTGCTCACAGCAGAGTAGGCAGAAGGAAACCTAGTGTTAAGGCTTTCCGCCGAATTGCATTCGGAGGCATTGCATGTTACGTGGCGGAACTTAAGGCCCCACTTTGCCTCGACACCAGAGCGAAAAAGATGGAAATATTAAATATTTCCACTCCTCGAGTGGGAGTCGAACCCACAGCCAGTTTTCGCCTCTTCACACGTAATATCTCGGTCTCAGGCGAAAAGAGTAGAGATCAGAATTTTTTGATACTAAGTTCCTATAGTATGGACTATGCAGAAAAAAGAAAGAAGAAAAAGCTGCAAAGCAAAGCAAACAAATTCTAAATAAAATTTCTATACGTTTTGTTAGTAACAACAATTTGTCTCAGCCATTACGTAAAGCAAAATATTTAGCAGACTGAAAGTGAAAACACGAAGTGATTAACGTATTTTACAGTCAAATAGAAAAACCATTGTTTTTTGTAAGTTAAAAGTGGCGAGTGATAATTTTGCGCGCGTGTCTAATTTGCCTACTTTCCCTCTTGAAATATAGTCGTTTTAGTTTCGCTTTCCACAATTACGTAATTGTAAAGGGAAATAATTTGGTAAATTTGAGTTATATACAAAAATAACTATTGTAGCTTTACGCTAGTGTTAAGACACTCCGTTCTGCACTTTCTGTCATAAATCAGAAAGCAGACATTAAGTGTTAAGTGGTGGAGCTTAATACCGCGCATTGTCTTAGATAGCGGAGCGGAGAAATGAAAGTGATATACATATAACAATTCCCCCGAGAAGGAATGAAACCCACAACCATCGCGTTTGCAGACATACGCTGTCCCACTGCGCCACGACGGTCTTATAGGCATTATACAATTTTAAAAAACAAAGTAAATGTTTATTTTTCTGCCACAGCCACCTCTTACAGGTACTCAGTTGAAAATGCACCGTCAAGTGCTATGAAAACATACGATATATTACAGTAGAATAAAACATAATTTAATTTTTACGTCTTATTATGACTGATCTAATACTTTTTGACAACATAAATCTTGGAGGCTTATTGAAAAATTATGATTCATAAGTCATCGCAAGTTTAAGGTTTGAGCCAGACGAGTCTATCATCCGTTTATATTCCATCAATTCACGTAATCCTACTAAATTTACTGCTTCATCTCATTCTTTCATCTGGCAGATTATTTTGCACTTGTCATTGCAAAATTAGGCCATTAAAAAAATTATTGTCAGTACACATTGCTTGCTTGTTTAGCTTATTTAGTAGTTCGATTTCTACCTAGTTTTATCTATAAGTCTAGCAACTTTAGACATATTGAATACTAAGTACATGTATAATCCATGCAGGATTTCTGAATTAGCCTTCTAATAATAGAAACGAAAAAAAAAATATAAACATAATAAAATTTAAACGTGACCGTTACTGGCTTTGTAAGACTGCTTATCTGGCTGGCCTTGAGCGATGTATCAGGTGACGTCACCCAAGCCACATTTCGTGAATCCGTTGACATCAGTACTTCAAAGCATATTTTGCTACCCTCTGCTCAAACGTGATACAGTTTTTTGCAGTTTCAAGATATAAGTGGCACAACTTAACGGCTGTGCTTTGTCTTAAGAATTTTTTTTATAGCTTTACGCTGTATCCCGCACACAGCAGGGTAGGCAGAGGGAACCTAGTGTTATGACACTCCCTTCCCCAGTTTCCGTCGATTTTTGGAGGCATTATGAGTTAAGTGGCGAAACTTAACGCCGCGCTTTGCCTTGATACCAGACCGAAGAAAATGGTGGAATTTTGTGGAAATATTAAATATTTCCACTCCTCGAGTGGGAATCGAACCCACAACCAGTCGTTGACAATCAAACGTATGTGCCACTGCGCCACGACTGGCCCCAGTCTTAAGTACCAGAGCAGAAAAATGAAAATAATATACATATCATCACTTTCCCGAGTGGGAATCGAATCTACAATTGTCCAACTGCATCACGACGGTCTGTCGCGATACTTGTGATATATGAGCATAGCTTCATAATATTGTGTTTTTCTCGTGATTTCATTAAACAATCATTATCGTTTACCGTGAATTAGTGAAGTAATTTAGTAATTACGCTCAATTAGCACGTCTAAAAGCCGTAAATGAAGTACAGAACAGAATATATTAATTAGAACAAGTAAAAACTTTTATTAAACTTTCTTACTAAACCACTATATATATACAAATAATCAATTTTATTGAATGTCTGTTTGTAATATTAAAATAACAGCCTTTAAGTAAAGGAACAAGAATTTCGGCATCGGATGTAGAACGCATAGCTTAACGATTAGAGCACTTGGATGGTTTCCAAGAAGCACGGGTTCGAATCCCATTGAGTTCAAGTTTTCATACATTTTATAAAAATATTTCTAAATGTGTAAATATCACTTTAAAATATTAAAAATATTAATTATGTTTTTTTATTGTTATAAAACCTTAGTACAACAACAAAATATATATAAAATATTTCAAAAATATTAAAACATACATAGTAGCAAGTATGTCATCATCGTGAGCTCGCAACTTTTCAAGTCAAGTCTCTATACATTTAGCACTTTGGAAGCATTATTGTGATAATTTTAGCGTCCTTGTCACGTAACCAATGTAAACATGTGGTTTTAGGATACACTGAGTTATTACGTAGAAACGAATAAATAATAAATATATATTAATTGCATTTGTAATATGATATATTTAACTAAACATTAGTAGATTGAACGGTTAAACTACGAGTATATTAATCCTTATATAATGTCATCATATGAATGACTATTTAGTATAAATATACATCTCATTCTTACAGACTACGAGGCCGTCGTGGCGCAGAGGCACAGCGTCTGACTGTAAGTGGGATAGATGTGTGTTCAATCCATCGGGGGTATGATTATTTTCGTTAAACGCGGCATTGGGTTCCGCCTCTCAATAGGTATCAGTTTCGGGTGGAAAATAAGGAACAGTGTGTCTTGTCTCTTCTCAGCAGAACTGCCTTCCGAGTCGGTGGCAGCTTTATGTACATTCGACGATTCAAAAGTGCTAACAAAGTCTATTTGAAAGCAGATAATTTGAATTTACACTAGATTCTCCTTGACCAACCTACTGGGCGGGCAAAGGGCGAGGATATTCTTTTCTTTTTTTACCTAAAGATAAATGTCAGAAATTAAAGCGTAAATCATTTTTGAGGCCATTGTGTCACGCATTGGGACTGTGGACGACAAATTGTTTGATTCCCCCATTAAGGAAATCATTATATTTAAACAACTTTTATTTCTCTGCTTTAGTAATAAAAATGCGGATAAAGTACCGTCCATTTACATATAGAATAAATACAGAATTCAGAAAGTAAAGACAAGTGAGTTGGCATTCTCTCTGTCCTACCTTGTATGGGAAACCATACAAGGTAGGACAGTGTAAAGCTAAAAAAACATACTAATTTCACAATATTTACTATATATAGTTACAAATATTTCTTAAAAAATCAATCACAGCTATTGTGAGATTTGTGAATCAAGTCAACCATTACATTGAAACTAAGAAACGAGAATATCGCTCTCCAATCTCTAAATGCCGTTTAAGGAAGATCGCGTGAAAATGTGATTATTAATAATAGAATAATCAACAGTTGGTCTTACATAATTCATAAACACTTACTTATATATTTTTTATTGGTTTTACTGTTTTAAGAACAGCGTTTAGCATATATTTATTTTACAATAAATATTTTTGGCTTTATAATTTCAGATTATAGCCACTTTTATATGAAAAATATAATATTTTTTAAAGTTAACAGTTTTATAATGTCATTATAGGCGGAATGGTACAGTATCTAATTGTAAACGCGATGGTCGCGAGTTCAACTCCAATGTGGGAAATTATTGTATTAAATGTATTTATTTTGATGAGATGAAAAGCGGCGTTGGGTTACGCCACTAAGACTAGGTCCCTTTCATGCATGTTATTATAAACATGCATGATATTATATTAATAAATATAAAAAATAATAAAAGGAAATTACAAAATTTAAAAAAAAAAGTTGCTGCGAATTTGATCCTGAAGCATATTCAGACAAACCCAATATAACTTAGAACTACTATACTACAGTAATTCTAGTTATTCTTTAACTTGTCGTTAAAAATAACAATAGTTTAAATGATAAACGACTTTTTCAAACCGCAAAGTACTTAAGTAGGTTCTTGTATGTACGTTTGTCTCATGTGAACCGTGCACAATGACGTTACGTAATCGTTAGCCCCATTGAGAGGTTGCGCATTACTATTCTAGAAATAGCTGTAAATGCCTAATGAGAACACCAACTATATCTTCGTGTGACGTTAAAAAAGGTTATTTAATTGCTATTATACAAATTAAATATAAAGTAAGTCTTATTTGCTCTTATACTGTGTTTACTTTATTCGTAAATAAATATTGAATATATTATATTTATAAAATAATGTAGAAGTTAGTGTTGAGACACTCTATATTATCTCTAGGTACTCTCTGTCTACTCTGCTATACAGGCAACAATGTGTACCGTTAAAAACACATTTTTTTTAAAAAAAGAAATAAAAACAATGTACAAATACAGATAAAGCATACATCAGTCAAATAAGGCTTTATGTAACCTTAAAAAATATAATGCATATGTATGAATGGTAAACAGCCATTTAGATTACGTATCGTTTAAAAATATTCAATTTCAAGTAATATTCAAATGAGTTTACTATGAATTTATATACAGTAATTAGCTGAGTTGTCGTCCGTGACTTCTTCAACGCGGGTCACTCGAAGAATATCCTGTTTTTGGTTTTTATTGAGCAACTTGTGTCTGTAGATGACTTTGTTTATATGGACTTCAGAATTGGGTCCAAAGTGAGTGAAATATGACTGTTACGTAAATTGTTTTATATATTAATTTTATTGTACATATTAAAATAGACCTAAGCGATACATCTGTATCCGTTACATTAGTATTTTGAAGATTTTATGGCGCAATGGGAAAGGCTGACTGTAATCGTAATCGATTGTGGGGTTCGATTCCAACTTGGAGGAATTAACATTATTTTTATTTTTATTTAATGATCATAATTTAACGTATTTTATTATTATTTTTTCCGCTCTGATGAAACTAAGCTCGGCGTTGAGGGCCGCCCCTCAACATGCAGTGTCACGAATTTGGGTTTAAAATGGAGAACTTGACATTAGGCCGTCTTTGACTACACTGCCATGCGAATAAAAGTGTGTAGCTGATATGAGTACATTAATGTAGTTCTGCGATACGCAGTTCAGGCACGCTTTTGTTGGCAAAGAGTTGCAAGACCAAATCTCTTACAAGGGGAAATATTTATAATATGACAAGTTGAGCTTTTTCCAACAATACCTAGTCTATAATACTACTGCTACAACAATCTAGTCTAAAGACCTACATAAAAGGCCACTCATCACGAAATATAGAGAACCGATTGACGTACGAAGGTGATATTTAGCAGAAAGGTACTTTATAATCAATAGGTAAGATCAAATCCTCTTAAGATTAAATTTTGCAACAGGGCCGGACTAGTGGATGTCTAAAGGCCAAAGGCAAGTTAGAAAGCCTCCATCTTTTACAACAAACTTTAAATTTGATAGAGATGTTCCTCATTATTACACAAACAAAGTCATGGATAAAGCTAGTTAAACAATAAAAACAAAATGTAAACTGACACGGAAACAAACCTACACTGTACCTACTTACAAAAGTTATAAACCACAATCTAGGCGTTTTGCGGTTATCAACAACGGTTACTCACATAAAGTTGCGAGCAAAATGACTCGTGAAACCTCCTTTTTAGAGAATGATTGTAAAAATAACTAAGTAATTACAAACTTTAGAACAAAAATCATCTCAGTTAAAGTGAATAAATATATTATCAATTATTATGTGTATGGGAAGAACAATACGCGACGTACTAGTTACCAAGTTACCATGCGAAAAAAACATACGCAACTATAAAAATAAACTTAACTCTCATATAAACATAGTATAATAGCATTTATTTTAGCTTCGCCTGTATTAATGTAAGAAAATTTTATTAAAAATTTGTGGTCGTGGCCGGAACGAATGATAACAAATATACAATTTTTTTTTCATATACAATATTATCAAATATTCATAGCCTGAATGTAAACTGGGGAAATATAATATCGTCACTTTAAGAAATTGTTAGTAAAACAAATATGTTTTTGAATTTGGAAACATTTTTTTCGGAAATTATAAGACTGACATTTGGCACACTCAAAGTTTATGTGTGTTACGCCGCGCTTTACCTTTCAACACCAGAGTGAAGAACATGAAAACATTAAATATTTCCACCCCTCGAGTGGGAACTGAACCCACAACCTGTCGCTTTACACACAGCAGTCACACTTTGTACCGCTGCACCACGACTGAACCCATTATAATTATAAAAATATATATAAATGAATAAAATAAATAATACACACTAGTCTGTATTTAACATAGACTATTGTATAAGGTGCACATAATATAATAATATAATAAGTTATATGAAATGATTTAGGAAAGCCAGTGTTTACTTTTATTACCTAATAACCGAATTTATATAATAATAGAACTTATATTATTTATCGTAACATTTAACAGTATGCCTTACGTTATCGAGGTTAGGTCGATAGTGTTGATAAACAATATAACAAAAGGCGTTGCAGTGTTTACAGAATTATTCACACTGAATAGTTAATTTTCTTTCGTAACAAATACAGTTAAACAATAATATATTGATTCTCACTCAGAGGAATAATTACGTGTTTAAATGACACTCATTTCTTCGCTTTGATAAGAACCTCTCAAATTCAGGTTGAAAAGTATAGAACTAAGTGTCTTGGGACTAAGTTCTCTTTGCCTAGGTTCAAAAAAATTGAAAAGAATACATAATAACAATTTCTAACGTCTAAATTCTAACATCTGCGGCCAGTAGTGGCGCAGTGGCACAAGTGTGTGACTGTAAACGACTGGTTGTGGGTTCGATTCCAACTCGAAAAAGGAAATATTTAATATTTTCATTTTTTTCGCTTTGGTATCGAAGCAAAGCGCGGCGTTGAGTTCCGCCACGCAATGCCTCCGAATTCGGCGGAAAACGGAATGTCTTAACACTAGATTCCCTCTGCCTACCCTGCTGTATGCAGGTTACAGCATGAAGCTATAAAAAAGATAAATATATTTAAATACATTTAAATAAAATAAAATAACAAGTACTATATAAATACGACAAACGTAAAACAATTTAAACTAAAGTATTTTTAATGTTTGCGTTATCACGGGCATTCTTTTCGTAGATTAGATTGTACGGTGAACTTGACATAAGCAGAAATTTTGTTACAGTAGAGTTTACTTATAACGCGTATGAGGATTCAATTACATACATACTCTGATATTTACTGAGCTGTAAATGCCTAATGAGAACACCAACTATATCTTCGTGTGACGTTAAAAAAGGTTATTTAATTGCTATTATACATATTAAATATAAAGTAAGTCTTATTTGCTCTTATACTGCGTTTACTTTAGTCATAAATATATATTGAACATTTATATTTATAAAATAATGTAGAAGTTAGTGTTGAGACACTATTTTATCTCTCTAGGTACTTTCTGTCTACTCTGCTATACAGGCAACAATGTGTACAGTTAAAACCACATTTTTTTTAAAAAAGATATAAAAACAATTTACAAATACAGATAAAGTATACATCAATCAAATAAGGTTTTATGTAACCTTAAAAAATATAATGCATATTTATGAATGGTAAACAGCCATTTAGGTTACGTGTCGTTTAAAAATATTCAATTTCAAGTAATATTCAAATGAGTTTATTATGAATTTATATACAGTAATTAGCTGAGTTGTCGTCCGTGACTTCTTCAACGCGAGTCACTTGAAGAATATCCTGTTTTTGGTTTTTATTGAGCAACTTGTGTCTGTAGATGACTTTGTTTACATGGACTTCAGAATTGGGTCCAAAGTGAGTGAAATATGACTGTTACGTAAATTATTTTATATATTTATTTTATTATACATATTAAAATAGACCTAAGCGATACATATGTATCCGTTATATAAGTATATTGAAGATTTTATGGCCCAATGTGAAAGCCTGACTGTAATAGTAATCGATTGTGGGGTTCGATTTCCACTTGGAGGAATGATAATGATCATATTTTTTATTTAATGATCATAATTTAACGTATTTTATTATTATTTTTTCCGCTCTGATGAAACTAAGCTCGGCGTTGAGGGCCGCCCCTCAACATGCAGTGTCACGAATTCGGGTTTAAAATGGAGAACTTAAGAGTAGGCCCTCTCTGACTACACTGCCGTGGGGAAAAAAGTGTGTAGCTGATATGAGTACATTAATGTAGTTCAGCGATACGCAGTTCAGGCACGCTTTTATTGGCAAAGAGTTGCAAGACCAAATCTCTTACAAGGGGAAATATTTATAATATGACAAGTTGAGCTTTTTCCAACAATACCTAGTCTATAATACTACTGCTACAACAATCTAGTCTAAAGACCTACATAAAAGGCCACTCATCACGAAATATAGAGAACCGATTGACGTACGAAGGTGATATTTAGCAGAAAGATACTTTATAATCAATAGGTAAGATCAAATGCTCCTAAGAATAAATTTTGCAACAGGGCCGGACTAGTGGAAGTCTAAAGGCTACTGCAAGTTAGTATAAGTAATCTTTCACCTTTTACAACAAACTTTAAATTTGATAGAGATGTTCCTCATTATTACACAAACAAAGTCATGGATAAAGCTAGTTAAACAATACGGCGGAAAACGGAATGTCTTAACACTAGATTCCCTCTGCCTACCCTGCTGTATGCAGGTTACAGCATGAAGCTATAAAAAAGATAAATATATTTAAATACATTTAAATAAAATAAAATAACAAGTACTATATAAACACGACATACGTAAAGCAATTTAAACTAAAGTATTTTTAATGTTTGCGTTATCACGGGCATTCTTTTCGTAGATTAGATTGTACGGTGAACTTGACATAAGCAGAAATTTTGTTACAGTAGAGTTTACTTATAACGCGTATGAGGATTCAATTACATACATACTCTGATATTTACGAGTAGGTATATATTAAGCGTTATAAATGGGCAATGTATAGTGTTTAACATTGAAAGCTATGGTTGTCGATTCAATTTCCATTCTTAAGAATGATCATATTTCCTGATTTTGTAAAAATGTAGGCGCGGCGTTGAGTACTATAAATGTAATTATTATTTAAGATTTATCAACACCACGCCTGGGCAAATGGCGGCCCGCGGTAGCATTTTGTCTGGCCCGTGAAGCATTGAAATATTATGATTAAAAACACAAACATTATTGTTTGTCAAACATAAATTGGTGCATTTTTAGATAAAATATTAGGCATTATCAGGACCAAATTGTCATCTGCAATATGGCCCGCCTTTTAAAGTCTTAAGTGTTTCCAATCTTACCCAATCAAAAACTTACCATGTCTCTTAAAAGTAACACTTAAGTTTTACTAAGAAATCGGTTAGTTTTAAATTATTTATTAAAGGAAAGTTCGGACTTTTACCATGAAATAAGTAAGTACATCCTAAATTGTACTGGAAAATCTTAGCATTTATAGAGAGCACCTAGGCCAAGTCTTATGACTAATATTGATTTATTATTCATAATTAGGTCAAAATCTGAGTGCATATAATAAAAAGTAGTAGCTATAAAATATAAGATAACAAAGTAGAACAAAATAGGCTTTGTAATCCTCGTTCGGACGTTATTGTGGACTTAGAATTAGGTGCAAACATTATAATCTTATCGACCAAACCTTTATCTACGTACTTTCCTTCAGTGAGTGAAAAATAAGCGTAATTTTATTATAATAAAATTGTATATTTCTTGTATTGTACTATTTCAAAAGTATAACGTGTATTAAGGCCAGCAGTGGCGCAGAGACACTAAGTGT
The DNA here is from genome assembly GCA_019049465.1 of Dryas iulia moderata. Classification (NCBI taxonomy): domain Eukaryota; kingdom Metazoa; phylum Arthropoda; class Insecta; order Lepidoptera; family Nymphalidae; genus Dryas; species Dryas iulia. The sequence goes on along the minus strand of CM032431.1, from coordinate 11,593,902 downwards.
GACTGTCAATAAAACTGGTTGTGGGATCATTTCCCACTCGAGGAATGGAAATATAATAACATTTCGATTTTCTTCTTGCAGAATTCGGCAAAAAATGGGTAATGGAGTGTCTTAACACTAGGTTTCCTCTGCCTACTTTGATGAGTGCATGGTAAAAAAAGTATAAATAATTATTAATATATTGTGCGGCGTTAAGTTTCTTCGCTCAACACGCAAATCTTATTTTCGGATGGAAAGTAAAGAATAGAGTGTTTTGCCACTAGGTTCTTCTGAATAATCTGCTTTGTAGAACAAAGCATGAAGCTACATTCGATATAATTTAGTTACGAAGACTTTTGTTAATATGTAAACATACATTTAAAGAAAAATCGTAATTTGAATACACGATGTATAAATTCCCGTATAGTATAATATTAACGGTACTTCTATGGCTAAAACCTTATAATATCTAGCAATCATGTTTTACAAAAGAAACCATCTTATAAATTCATGTACTTTTACATTATTATAAGTTATATTACACGACCTTTCATTATGTGTTAACTAAAAGGAAACGACTTATGCTTAAAACGAAACGGCCAATTTTACATTCAAATTTAAAAATATATTGTATATTAAAGGATAAAATAACTTACTTTTTTATTATTTTAGCTTACGACCAAAAGTAAGTAAGTCTCACAGAAAAAAAGAATCGATTAGTATATATTTCTTGTAGTTTATTTCAAATTATATCAAAAATATATACAAAAAATACTAAATACCTAATTTAGAGACAACAATACTGCAATTTACCAACGTATATACACACCAAGCAATTGCAAGTATCAACTTTCGTTATTTTCTTTTCTAATCCCGATACTGGTAAGCTGTACGCGCCAAACCGGAGTACAGCGAATCCGGTTTTAGTGATGACTCATCCGACCTCCACCGACCTCTCAATACCACCAAATATCCTCTATACTAACTTATGAAATCTGCCGTTTAACACTGAGAACTAAAGGTTAGATTTAACTAGATACAAAATGGTAAGGCAATTTACTTATTGCTTATTAAATAAGAAATTTCTTGCAAAATTTACACTATTTTAGATTTACTATAAGAGCCGTGGACGTCTTAAATAAATGTTACTTTAGCAACATGTACGCCATTTTATATAAAAGAGTATTTTATACGCAATTTATACGCAAACGTATTGTTTACCATTTTTTTTGGACATTGCATCTAGACATTGCATGTGGAGTGCCGGATCTCTACAGAGTGCAGAAATGAAAATAAATTAAATATAGTTATTCCTCTGAGCAGAAATCAAATCCACGACTATTGCCTTAAAGCAATATTTTTTTTTCTTTTCAATATAATTAATTATGTAAAATTTCATACTCTTCTGTCTCCTCTGCATAATACATGTAAAGGGTCCTGTTAAATTATTTTAAGTTATACTCAAAACAGCATCAACATAAAAACATTTCTTTACTTTTTCAAATTAAATAGCTGGCCATTTGCTTACAATAATAATGAATTATATTACACGATAGTCTGGTAGAAAATTAAGTCAGAACGAAAAGCTATCGAGCACCTAAAGAATAATCTGATAAGAAGCATTAACGTGCGATAGATGTTTATTGTTTTAGAGATAAGTTCATACCGAATCAATATATTGTTTTATTCCATTCGGCGTTTTAAGTTTTGAATGCATATTATACATTTTAGACATTGTGTATATTTATATTATACATTTAAGACATTACAATATGTACATATTAATTTAGACCACTGGTTCCCAACCAGTTTTAACAATTCGCAAAAAATATTGGATTTGACTACTTGTTAACAATAGTGGCACGACAATTTCGCAATTGACACAATTTTCTCATTAAATATTATTTATTTTTATAAAATTTCTTCAGGAGTTTTTAAGTAAAGTTTTCGTTTGATTATTACAGTTTTTTTTATTATACCTACATACATAGTGATCACTGCTAGGAAGAAATTATGTAAAAGTGGTCCGTGATCAAAAAATAGTTTTAACCCCCGGTTTAGACAAAGCGTGGCGCTAAGTTCCGCCACTCAACACGCTACGTCTCTATTCTTTTGGCAAGTGAAGAATAGAGTGTCTTTATACTGAAGATTAAATAGTGTATAATAGTAAGACTAGGTGGGCGAAATGCTTGACTGAACGTTAAAATCACGCTTTTACCATATCAGGGTAACCATCCCTGATTACCTAGATCTAGAACTACCTTAAAACTTAGTGTTAAATCACCCAGTTTACCGTATTCAACCCAAAATTTTAGGTTCACATTTGGAATGAATCATACAATACTTACAATACTTAAATCTACTTTTAAACATTTTTAAAGTGTTATTCCACACTTAGGAATAAATTTCACTGCGTTCAAAATTTTATACGTTTTCTAAATGTCTTTTACTTGTATCTATTTAAATGAAAACGAAGTCACATAGAAATTCTTAGCCCACTCCAGAACTACAATTATAATTTGTAAAAATAAAAACTCCACACTAATAACACTTTATCATCATATACCTTTGTAAATAACAGTTCTTTTTTATATTATTTGCCAAATTACCATATTATTTGTATAACATAATGTCAACACGCAAATTTCTAGTCTAACAGAACACGCGATCAATTTTATGTGTTTTAAGTAATTTTGCCTATTCGCTGCAGCATACGTTGGAGTTTTATGATGCTATAAATAGTTATGGGCGAGTTAAAATATACTATACACAAACACGATATAAACATGCTATGTTATTACATTTTTATATCATTGTGGCGCAATGGAAATGATGAATTAGCTTTTTTATATAAAATTAGACCTTTTCTTCACATTCAATTATTTTATTATTTTTTTTCAAAAAGTAGTTAATAGTACTCTAATAAGCGAAGTTTTCCCTAGTACTTTACCCTTAACGGACAGATGAAGACTAAACTGATAGTTAGGTTTTAGGTTCACCCTAAAAACAGATAACATTTGCTTTGAATTATTATTCACATACTGTTTATGTGGTTTGGTGGTAAAGTAAGTCAACACAAAAATACTCATTTACTACCTATTATTATTATTTGATTGGTCATACGTTTTTCATAATCATCTTTAAACATAAAGAAATACAACTGCTATCATAAAATGACACTTTTGAGCAAATATCTAGCTAACTATATAGTTAGCTAACTATATAATAATATTATTATAGATATTACCTCAAATAAAATTTGAACCATAAAAAAGAACCAAGATTCATACCGGTTAACTAACATAAAATATTCATCGCTTTATTTAAAAAAATAATCTACCTACTACATATGGACCTAATAAATTGTAAAGCAATTGCTTACATTATGGCTTTAAAATGCAAAAGTAATCAACTCCCAGTGATGATGATGTTCATTTAAGTTGTAGCTACAAATACTATGCTTTTTGTGGGTGGAGCGTGTTCTCTACGTTACAATAGAGACGTCACGATAGTGTAAATGAAACATAGAAAAGGAGGAGCTCGGTCGAAACGTTATATAATAAATAACGTTATAACAAAAGTATTTGTTGCCAGTAATATAAATAATAATAATACAAAAACTATTAAAAACAAATAATTTATTGATTATTTCATAAAAACTAGAATCTATACAATTGTTGTTGTTGTTGAACACATTTCATTGTTAGAGATATCGAAGCTTAAATTATCTTAAAAGAAAAATAAACGTGGCGTTAAGTTCCGTCACTCCAAGGAAAGTGGAAAACGGAGTGTCTTGACACAAGGGCCTTATTTTAATGACAAATATGAAAAATCGAACGTAATAAGATTCAAGCCCGCGCGTCTTCGAAATCAACCAAGCACTCAATCCAACTAAAAGCCTTATCTAACAAGAACCGTATTAGAATATATACATTTTTTTAAGTAAGTACTCCGTTAATTACACTTAACAGTATAAATAGTAAAATATAAAACCTTTTACTAAAGAACATAGGACTGATAAATAGAAATAATATTTAATCTGTATTGCACAAATAATTTCGTAGAGAACATTGACGTTAACGTGACGTGAAGATAAAATAATGTAAAATGTCACGTTATCGGCAATACAGTATAAGTGGAATAAATATAGAAATATAATTTTTTTTTAATAGCTTCACGCTATATCCCGCTCACAGCAGGGTAGGCAGAGGGAACCTAGTGTTAAGACACTCCGTTCCCCACTTTCCGCCGAATTTGGAGGCATTGCGTGTTAAGTGGCGGAATTTAACGCCGCGCTTTACCTCGACACCAGAGCGAAGAAAATAGAAATATTAAATATTTCCACTCCTCGAGTGGGAATCGAACACACAACCAGTCGTTTACAGTCACACGCTCGTGCCACTGGGCCACGACTGGCCAAAGAAATATAAATAAAATAGTATAATCGATTAACTCATTGTTTTTTGCTTGTGACAATGTAGCTAATAAAATCTATACTTATAATAAAAATAGAATCAGTAAAAAAAATGATATGACCCATAATAATAATGTTAAAATTACTTTTCTGTTTGTCAGTCTTCTCTTTCTCAAAGTTCATGATTTATTAGAGAATGCGGGCGAGGGTAATAACGAGATAGATATATTCTCGTTAACTACGCAGCCGGAGCCACGAGCGGGGCGCTAGTAAATAAATATATTCTTACATTCAATTATTTAAAGCATATACAGGTAAAATATGTTCTTTTAAATAATTACTTGAAAGACTAATATAAAACGAATTACACACTTACAACCGATGTATCGAATAAATATTACTTAAAAATAAAAAATAAAAACTTTATCAATGTTTCACGCTACTATCTCTGGATCTGACACATCATTTATTAGGAGGATATTGTGAATACTATTTTATGTCGAATTTAAACACGGCAGTGAGGCGTAACCTGCAGCTGCCAAGCCATATGCGGCAACCGCTACCCTCCAGACGTTAATACATTTTATAATGACAGAGCCAATATCTATGGGGAAAATCTAATACTTAAAGAAGTCGTTTTATTTAAGTGCCTTTAAAAAAATAGATACCAATAAAGACTAGTATTATAAAATTAATTTTATAATTATGGTTTTTAACTTATAAGGCATTTTATGACTGTAACGGAGTGTGAGAGATGGTTTCAATTGAACATAGCTTATTAAATTCTAGGCAGAAATTAAAATAAAATATTTCAATTAGTATACATTACTGAGATGAAATGATCAAATAATGAATACTTTCCAATATAGAAAAGTACAGTGTCAGCTATTTTACTGTTCTTTATCAATTGAACGTGTATTTTACTATAAAATAACATACGAACAAATAAATAGATGGACGAACAAATATAAAAAACGTAGTGAAAAAAAATAGTAATTACATTTATTACGATTAAATTTAATTCTTACTACAAGTTCAATTTATTACTAACAACTTCGGCTTGAAAAATAAGTAGCCTATGTTAGACCCAGTAACTTTTACAACTTTTATTCAAAATGTATCCAAATCGGATCGGAAAGAGTAATACATAAACAGACAGACTTTCGCATTTATAATATAAGTATGGATTGTGTATGAAGCAAACCTTAAGAAAGTATCATTGATAATCCCTTTACGATGTCATTTATTTTATGTTAATATTAATATGCAATATCTTTTTAATGGAATATTAATATACACTTAAAATAATTGAAAAGAACTACATCCCATTCGTATTCTTTTGATCAGCTGCCTTCCTTATAAGGTTTTATATTTATAATAAAATTAGCACTTTATTGATCTCTTGAGTATATTCGTGGAGATAAAATTCTACTGACAGAAACTTTATCGATGCAAACCATTAAAATGGGACCCTTAGGAAAATGAAAAGAAGAAAAGTTTTTACTTGTCATAATTACACCTTATGCTTCGATATATATCAAAATATTTCAAAATTCTATTTTAATTCTTTTATTCCGTATATTGATTTAAACCATCCATCTAATAAAGTAAACCATCGAGGTTGTCCTGGCGCAGTGGGACAGCGTCTCGTCGTGGGTTCGATATACAAATGGGTAAGTGATTGTTTTCAAATTATTTTATCTCTTCGTTCTGGTGACAAAGAGAAAGCGCGGCGTTAAGTTATGCCACCTAACATTTAATATCTCGATTTCAGGCGAAAAGTGGAGAACAGAGTGATATGAAACTGGTTCTCTCTGACTACTCTGCTATGCGAAAAAAAGGCGTAAAGCTACATTTTTAATATAAAAAATATAGTCTAAAAATTCAATATAAACCGGTAAATACATTGTCACCCAGATATCTTATTCGAGGCGCAACTCTAGTTGGATAATTCTGTCACGTACCTGGCTCAAATAACCGTAATCTTTGTACATTCAAAAATAAAAGACCTGCTCTCATTCAGAATTTAATTCAAAGCTTATATTTAACGGTAAGTCCTATTTCGTGAATATTTTTTGAACTATATTATAATTTTTCTTTTATATTTATACAATAAATTCTTATTTAAAAATGTATTGCCGTACATCATGTTAATAAAATGAAAATTATTATAATTTATAGGAAGGTTTATTTTTTTTCATATAAAGGAACTCTGTCCATGGGTTCACAGGTGCCCATGTCATTCGTTAGTACAAAATTGTATACAGCTTGGCGGGTTCACAGTGTGACGATTCAAAACCACTGAAACTTATATTTAATTTTATTATCTAGTGGTGATGTCTGACCATGTGTAAACTCTTTTTTTTTAAACTTTGTTCAGCTATAGGAAGCTATAGGAATGTGTTATATTATAAAAGTTATGCACAGTAAGACAGTGTCTAACTATATGCGCGATTAGTTGTAGGTTCGATTCTCATTCGTGGGTATGCCTATATAATTATTTAACAAAAAACTATTTCTCCGCTCTAGGAAGACAAAACGCGAAGTCGTGGCACTCAATACGTTATATTTCAAAGTTGGGCGGGAAACGAAGAACGCAGTATTTTGCCACTACGTTCTCTTTAATTATATATCTGCTATGTGAAATAAAGCGTGTAGCTGAAGCTATTCTATTAATATACTCTGATGTAAACGAATATTATATAAACACAATTATAATAAAAAAAAAACAAAGTTTAACACAATTACGTGTTTTTATATTGACGACTAAAAAATTATACTATCTTCGTTAAAGTCAATTTACGCCATAACACCTGCTTGTCACTTATCGTGGGCGCTTATTATTATTGTTTAACCAGTAAAGTATCAATAATTGGATTAAGTCATAAATAATCAATAATTCACGTATTTTTTCCACATTAACTTTATTCTTCGTTCGTTTTTTTAATATTAACTACTTGCCCAAATAAGACATTTTAATTTAAAAAGTAGAATTCTCCTTGACGCGTTAAACAAGTCAGTTTATTAATGTCACTACTGACGTTTATATGTCAAACATATGCTTAGCATTTATGTCATTAACTTAAGGTATTTCTAATGTACTATTATAAAAATTGTTGACTCTCTTCTCCTTATAAATTTTAACGATGTCAAATTTACACGCCTACCCATAATTTTAGTATAAATAGGTGCAAGGCTTTTCTTTCGCGTATTAATAATGATTTTGTTTTTACCTTCGTAGTGTTAAGAAACTCCGTTCCCCACTTTCCGCCGAATTTGGAGGCATTGCGTGTTAAGGGGCGGAACTTAACGCCGCGCTTTACCTCTGATACCAGAGCGAACGAAATGAAAAAAATAAATATTTCCACTCCTCAAGTGGGAATCGAACCCACAACCAGTCGTTTACAGTCACACGTTCACGCCACTGGGCCCTGGGCCCGGGACTGACCCCATATATAATGATAATCATTTAATACCAAATCCTATAATTAATTCATGTTAATTTTGCATTTTTATTGTGTCATTAATTAACTGACAAGCTTCCATCATCGTTGAACGGACAACTAATTTGCACATCCTTAAAGAAGTCGTGACATCTAATTAAGGTATTTAATATATTTGAAGTATTTGCTATTAGGATTATTGGATATTCTATTAATAATCTATGACTCTCATATCAGATTATATTCTATTAATAACATAATTAATTAATAACAGGCTAATGATAAAACATTTTTTTTCAGTTTCAGATAAGCAGAGAAAGTGTCATGATATTCTGTTCTACGCTTTCGTCCAAATTAGAGACACTAAGTACATATTGGGTAACGGAACTCAACGTCACCCTTCGTTTTAGTAAAGTTAGTTAATGAAAAAAAAATAGTTCTTCCGAACTATTATTATATTGTTATTTGACAGGAATCGAACCCATCGCGTTTACAGACAGACGCCTCCAAATACATACAATTCGTATAATTAAATTTATAATGTTACATTACATAAGCTAGATTACGAGAGTAGAGCAACTGACCCGAAATGTAGAAACAATTATATCATAGTTATAAATATTATTCTTGTCTAATATACAATTAGCATATTAAAGCATTTAGAATTTCTAATAACTCATATATTTTAATGACTTTTGTTTCTTATCGTGTCTTCATCTTGCAAAGGAAACTTAGCTAATTATGGAGTTTAGGGAGAAGTATTAGATGTATAGTGATAAATGTTCTTTAATCACAAAGAAGGATGTTTGTGGGTTCGAATCCCACAAGAGAAAAAACTTATATCGCAAATCCATTTTTAATCTGGTTAAATAAAGTTTTACCATTAATATTACAATTAAACTTCTAAAGACGAATGAAAAGTGCTACTAGTTAATTATAGATTTTATTTAATTACTCCATTGAAATAATGCTAAAATATTGTTAATTGAATATAAAAGAAGATTTTATTGTTTTTAAGTCATCAAAACATATGGTAAATGAAAAAAGCACTATAGCAAATAATAAAAAAAAATACGTAGAACAAAGTAACGAATAAGTTGTTCAAAAAGTGTTCTGATACTACCTCCATTGTGAAACTTACTGAAGCAATCAATACCTGACATTAAAAGCATAAACGACAATACGGTTCATTCAAAATTACGCAACAACCAATTTCACTTCAAAAACCTCTCTTTGAATCTAGGTTTTATACTTTAAATTCACTTTATTATAAAACAATTGTTTTTTTAGTATTTTATATATTCATTTAAAAAATACCAAAAAGGAAATTGTGTTGTAACAAATTGAATTTAAAGTATAAAAAGTGTTGAGCGTCGTAAATCAATGCTGGACTTAGTCATACCAGAGTAGGGTAGTCGGTAAAATGAAAATATAATCATTTCCCCAAAAGGGTCAAACCTACAATTACCTAACACCTAATCATTGTTGTCAGAAGTTTTCGTACTGCGCCTATTTACCTAATTCATATATTTGACATTCAAATTCATTTTTCTAAACTTAAAATTCATTATATATTTTGATTTCATGCTATGTACCCCATTACATTCATCCAAAATAAAAAAAACGTACATGAAAAACAAGTTACATTTAACTGGCTACTCTCTACTATACAAATCACTGGACACTTAAAATAGACATAATGTACATATTAATAAAGAGGTATTAGAAACACATAAACACATAAAATATAATACACATCCAACAACAATATTTAGTGTCAAATAAACACTTAAGGAAGTTTTACAATTTAAATACAGCCATTGTTAGATTACGACGTCGAGCTGCAAGCGTTAAGGTATTTAGGCAAAAAGGTCAAATGCATAACCTAGATCTGTCCCTGTGCGTTAAATATTAAGAAATGTTTGAAAGGTAAGCTACTTTAAGCTAGGTAATTTTTTTACAGTTCACTTTTTTCGCTTAGCAAGGTTGATAGAGAGAACGTGGTATTAAAACACTACGTTTCCGGCTTTCCGCCTGAATTCGTATCATGGTGTGCTGTGATAAGTGGCAAAACTGAAAAATGTGCTTTATTTTAGGTACCACAAAGAAAAAATGAAAATAATTTTAATATAATCCACTTTTAAAAGTACTAATAATCTACAAATTATCGCATATTTTTACTGTCGCTTTTTTTTACTGTAACTCACGTCTATTTATTTAGAAAATGTTGTGTGGTGTAATATATCGTTCAACAATGTTTCTTTGAAACTGATAAAACGAAACATATAATATTAAAAAAAATCGCCCCATTTTTCGCCCGGAAACAAGATATTGTATGTTGAGTGGCGGAACTCAATGTACGGTTGTCTTAGGTACCAAATGCAAAATTAAAATATTTTAAATATATCATTCCCCCTAAAGCAAATCGAAACAACAATCAATCGTGTATACAGTTTCACTATGTCGCGATGACGTTTATGTGATATTAAGTATAATTCTGATATAATATTCTTGTAAATAGGGGCCAGTCGTGGTGCAGTGGCACAAACGTATGACTTCAAACGACTGGTTGTGGGTTCGATTCCTACTCGAAAAATGGAAATACTTAATATTTCCATTTTCTTCGCTCTGGTGACGAGGCAAAGCGCGGCGTTAAGTTCCGCCACTTAACACGCAATGCCTCCAAAATTCGGCGGTGCGTGGGAAACGAAATGTCTTAACACTAGGTCCCTTCTGCCTACCCTGCTGTGTGCGGAATGCAGCGTGATTTAAAAAAAAAGAAACATACATTTTTAACTATCACGTTCAAAAGACATGAATTGAGTCATTTATACTAAAAGTACCTACACATAGTACGCAAAGTCTATGTACCTACTACATAATTATAATAATAACATATTTATATGAAAACTATATCAACTTTAACGTAAAATACAAAATTTGAAGTTATTACGTTTCGCATTATGTTGTATTACTTTACCGTTTTTGTTCAGCCAAGGTCAAGACTTCACGGTGGATACCTAATTACAATGGCGAAATGATCATAAGAGCTTGTTTGTTGCTAACTGCAGGGGCTTGGGGCTCTTCAAAGAATTTATTAAAAGACGTATGTTAAAATAAAAATGAAACCATGGGGCAGCGTCTGACTGTAAACATGATGGTTGTGAATACGATTCCAATTTGGGGTAATGACTATATTTTATATTTGCTCATAATATAAAGTGTTGTGGCCAGCCGTGGCCCAGTGGCACAAGCGTGTGACTGTAAACGACTGGTTGTGGGTTCGATTCTCACTCGAGGAGTGGAAATTATATTTCCATTTGCTTCGCTCTGGTGTCGAGGTAAAGCGCGGCGTTAAGTTCCGCCACTTAACACGCAAGCTTCCGAATTCGGCGGAAAGTGGGGAACGCAGTGTCTTAACACTAGGTTCCCTCTGCATACCCTGCTGTGTGCGGGATACAGCGTGAAGCTAAAAAAAATAATATAAAGTGAAGCATTGTATTCTGCCAATCCACACGCAATGTCTAGAAATCGGGTGGAAAGTAGTGAACGGAGGGTCATGCCACTAATTTCTCTAGGGATTGACATCTGTCACATAAGTAAAATAATGGAGAACGTAGTGTCCTGACACTAGGTTGTGTCTGCGTTTACGGAAAGGAATTTAGGGAAAAATTAAACATTTATATACTAAAGTAGAAACATAAAACAAAATAACTGATTAATGACTTAGTCATACATACATAATTCGTGCGAAAAAATGACTAACGTATATTGAATTGCAACATTGATATTGCCTTTGATGTTTGAGCTTTTTATTATTAATGTTAAATTTTATCTGGAGCACTATATTAAACGTAGGTATATTAATAAGTAAAAGATAATCTTTAAACTCTTCGAACGAAAATTATCCCGACTGAGAAGTTTGAAATTTTGCGTAATTAAAGTTTTTATACAGAAATCCAAAATGCTTAAACTAATTAAATAAAAAAAATTAATTCATTCTAAATATATTAGTAATATAAATATGGCATACTGCCATTGTGTACGAAAACATGCACATTTGTATTTAAGTGACATACCCGTTGCTAAGCAACCCGTATTTTATGCGTCAACAGGACCATTAGTAAATATAATTATGATATCATTGAATTGTAGAACATTTCATTCAACTCAAAGTGAATTGGACGTAACATGTCTCAAAACAAAATACCACAATAGGATAAATGAGTCACGAATACTCTATATTTAGAAGCTCATCTGCTCTAGAAATGAAATAAAATTTAGAAGCTCATCTGCTCTAGGAATGAAATAAAATTAATACCTTCAAGTATTCAAGAATTATTTGAAGTACTGAAATACTCTTAATTTTATACTATCTATTAACTAGAACTTCAATTTAAAAAAGTAACTTTACGACACATCTAAAGTATTAAAATATTTTTAAAATCGTCGTTTATCATATTTAAATATCAACCCAAATAAAAATATTGATAAACTTATTACTAATCAATTAAATAATTTGATTCCTAAAATAAAACTGTTACAATTACTCATGATGACATAAAAAGTTGATAAATTTGTTAATTTTATTTTTCCTTATGCACATATCACTTGTATCAACTAAACGCCCAATCATTTTATTCTTCAACATCCTTCCTTATGGTGTAGACACCCACAAAATGTGTGTAAAATGTAAAATATTAGCTTAAACCTTGTCATAAAAATCACATAAAAAAAAATTAAAATCTCCCTCCACAAAAAAATGTAAGTAGTTTGAGAACAACCTTAAAAAAATATAGAATTTAAACCCGAAAATGCCTATCTATTGTCATTGGAAAAGACCTGATAGTCTTCAAACTGCTCGATCGAGTTTTACCAAGCACAGCTAAGACCCACAAAAGGAAAACGATAGGCTAACTTAAGGCTTCCAAATGAAAAAATCGCATCAAAATCGATCCACCTATTAGAGCTATGATGCCGCAAACAAACGAACACTCAAACTTCGACATCAAACATACAACTACCCTCTTTCTACATCATGACTTAAAAAAAAAGAACATCGCGTTACAAAACCACTAAATAATTAAACCAAATCTATTATTAACTGTTTTACTATGAAAAGAAATTATGTTAATAACACATTATGCATAAGATTATGGCTGGACATGCTAATCGTTGGTGTCAGCTTGATGCGCGATGTCGCGTGTTCGTCACTTTCCCCGGCTTCAGAGCTGAGGTTTTCTGTTTCGAAGGCGCGCGTACGCTCTCTCGCGCGGAATGCTCATCTCATGTGGTGCATGCGTTACCCAAAGAAATTTCTAAACCTATTAAGGTAAAATAAATAGTGGATAGATAGTCCTTATATCCGCCGAGGCTGACGTGGCGCAGTGGAACAGCGTCTAAAATATTTTTTTTTTCATTTTTTGGCTCTGATACCCAAGACAAAATCTGGCAAAGAGTTCCATCATTAAACACGCAATGACAAACGATTTCAAACGGAAAATGGAGGACAGAGTGCCTTGACACTACGTTCTCTACTGACTATATAATATGGGGAAAAAATGTAAAGCTCCCTTTTTTATACAACTAATGATCTCCGTGAACTAAAATACTCGAAACTGTTTCGTATTTTCGACGGCTCGCGTTCTCGCTTAAGTTAAGCAGTTTATATTTCTCATAGAAATATTCATTTCCTATTTTTCAGCCTCCTACTGAAACTACTAAGTTTAAAATTGCGTCAGCAACTATTCTCCAACGAAAATTCATCGAAATTGATATAACGTACAGACAGATAGACATACTTTGGCAAATTTAATATAAGTATGGATTATCTTATCAACAAACTTACATATTTATCGGCACATCTGCCTCTAACTGGATACAATTAAACTACACCTGTCTTATCCCCATGTCATTTTTTTTACAAAAAAACGAGGAAAAAAAATCATAAACACATTTTTTATTATTAATAGGCCTAGGTAATACATATTATGCCAGCTAAACAACTAAAACTAATCTGTTCTAGATCTTACGATTAACACGCAATATTCGCCGCCGCCGTGGACCGTTGCGTTCAAAATAAACATTTGTTCTGTGAGAATACCTCCGCCTATAATATATCAAATTGCCACTGTGCTCGTAATGCCAATTAAAATTATATAACTTAGCCAACAATCTTCATATTCACTTATTTATTTATACTGAAAATTGAGGTCAGATTTTAAATTGGTAATATAATTTTAGTTTTACGCGTCTTCTACATGTTTAAACGAAAGAGAGTAAGGAGAAAGTATTCACTACTTATTTTGTTCGCTTTTTGTTAATTTTAAATGTTCCGCGTTTAGTTGGCTCTGTATATTTAAACCAGAAAAACACTGAACTAAAAATATTCTAAAAATAGTCAGATGGCAATTCACAACTTAGATAACTTCACACTTTTTCTCGCGTCTGCATATGCGACTATTTTCCTAATCACGAGACATTTAGCTATATCTTATATTTTACAAGCATTTGTCTTGTCAAAAGTATAGAAATGGAAAAAAGGCATTAAATAATCATTTTAAGGAATTGAAATTGAATACATACCGTACGCATATAAAACAAATACTGTGACACTGCACCACTATGGCCTCTGTGATAATAGAGGCGATTTTAATTTTATCTACCTATTTTTAACATTACCAAGAAATTGATCAATTTTACACCTTGGCTATAATCCAAACTACTTATACTATAATATGTAGTTATGAATGAAATCTATTTATGTACATTACACAGAATATTCATTATGACGAAACTTCTGTTTTGACATTAATTTTCTTACAGTGACCTGAGACAAGCAATGTCAGTTCATGTTTGTAAACTTTTATCTATAGTAATACTAATATAATAAAGAGGTAAAGTTTGTAAGTTTGCTAATACTAAACCAAACATGAAAATGCTTTCACTATTAGAAAGCTACACTATTCGGGAATGCTATAGGCTATATTTTATTATGATTGAACAGAAAGTTCAAAGCATCCTAAAGGGGCTCAAATATGGGTTAAAAGCTGTAGATCATGGGGTAAAGCCCGAGAGTGGGTTGCTGGTATATAATAAGTTAAAATGAATTGTTTTTTTTTCTATGCATTTATTTCAGCTTTATGTTTTTCTACATAGCAGGTGGTCCGAGAAAACCTAGTGTTTGATACACTCCATTTTCAACTTTCCACCTTAATTGCAAGCAATGTGACCGTGGACCCAAATGCTACGCTTTGTATTGAACACCAAAGCAGAGAACAGAACATTAAATTATAATCTTTCCAACTAATGGCAATGGGACCCACTGCTCATATGATTTGATTCTGTATCTCTTTTTATTAAGAGGCAAGGGACTAGAACAAAGGAAATGTCCTTTTATAACAGGTCATCTTTCTAGTCATATATGTACACACAGATATTCTATGTTAGTCAGGGGAAATTTAAAAATACAGACAAAGCGAAAGTCTTTTATAGTACAAGTACATCACTATAATTATCAACAAAAATACTTGTTTCCCAATATATACAACTATAACGCAGCATTACAAGAACAAGTAGCTCAATTAACTAGGGCATCGGGACTTCTTTAAGTTGTCTATGTTTTAGCTTCATGCTGTAACCTACACACAGCAGGGTAGGCAGAGGGAACCTAGTATTAGGATACTTTGTTCCCTACTTTATGTCTATGTTTTAAGTATATGAATATCACTGAAAAAACTTAAAACAATGATCCATAATTTTCATGTTAGTGTCAATAATAAATTAATTATTTTGAATCAATTAAAACAAATGTCTTCCTTAAAGTAATTATTAATTATGTTATACAACACTGTTACTTCCTAATTGCAATTAAGTAATGGATATTATAATGTTAATTTAATATATTCATTATTTAATGTGTTTAAGAGAATATTAACCTAGTCACTGTCTGGTTACCATAGTAACATTATCATAGTGGCTTTAATATGAAAATTTTCCACACAAATTTTATGAAAGAGAATAATTTATAATGAAGTTGCAAAAAATGGTACATCGTTTAAAAAAATATGATATTAAGTTACCATAATTTCTTTTTTTTTATAAAGGGAGTATGTTTTTCAATTTTGTAATTGCTAATAAGAAAAAGAATCAGAAGGCTCATGTTCTATGAAGTTGTTCTTTTAAGGTAAAGATTTAAAATAGTTTTTCTTAATAGAAGCTTTAATTCCATTATAAAATTATAAGCTTAACTGAAGATTTTAAAATGCATGAGGGTTGTCGCATGAATACTAAGTATATACACTGTGGCTTAAAATGTATGCAAAAGTAAATAAATGCAAAAGAATATTCTAGAGAATGCATCTGGTTATGCTAAAATAAATGTTTACATTTTGCAAAGAAAAATAATGATAATAAGCTTACTACAATAAATCTATTCTTTATATATTTAATTGTTGTTTATTATAAACTGTACATATAAAATAAAAATGTATTTGTCACTATTCAATGACTTTAGGTATTTCTTTACCACAATAAACATAACTTTATGAATCATAAGCACTATTATAAATTAAGATGCCAGCATACTATAAATTCTTAACAAAGTATGACCTCATCCTCTTTAATAGAAAAGTTATTACCATCCAATTCAACCCCATGGTCTCGTAATATTCCATCAACAAAAACAATCGTTAGTGACCTAAATAACGCGCATTATAATTGCAGTAATAATATACTTTCATGCATACGAGGCGAGCACGACAATTTCATGCGAATCAGAAATGCACATAACGAGTAACTACTATAAGTACGTCACAGCTATCAGAAGTATAATAAATATTTTTAGAGTTATTGATAAAACAGAACAGTAAAAATTGTAGATTTTTAAAAGATATGTATTTGCCAACTCCACATGATCTTATCCTAAAGTGCGCTAAGCAGATACGGTTTGCCGTGTTGTTGATTTGACCGCTGCATGTAACCAGCTAATTTTGGGTTTAAGCACGTGTAAAATAAAGTCTACCTTAATGATCAGTTCGATCTCCGGGACATCTCCGTTTGCTGTTCCGTTCTCTGCAATTTCATCCGACATCGTGAACTCAAAAAAACACTCGGATTATAATAGAAGATACTTCGAATAAACACTATTACACAACCGTCACTAATCCACCACAACGAAAGACTAACTCACTTCACTTTGATCAGTTTACTGGTTAGTTGGCACTTCGAACTTGGTAGTACTTACTTACGCAGCTAACTTCAGTGCTTAAATTTAATTTATATGCATTACGTAATTTATAAAAATAAATATGAATAATTATGCAGAGATTTTTTTAAGAATATATTTATTTTTATTGATTCATTATAATCATAGTATTTTTAAAAACAGTAAATTTCATTAATGTCGCTTTCATTTCGAAACAAAATAAAACAAGAATGATCAAAAAGGAAGTTGTAATAAATAAAATAATATATATTTTACTCCCAAATTTAAAAATATATTAATTAAAAAGTAAAATTTGTTTTATTATTAATTTTTTAAATTTAATTCTTATATCAACTGTATTGCCATATTTATACAAATTAGTGTTGTCAAGTCAATTTAACTGTCAAAATATTATTAATATTTGCATGATTCAATCTGTGCTGAGACCTTTCACGAACTTGTTATATATTAGACGTATATATACATATTATTATTTATTTTATATCATTATAGTTGGTTATCTTACAAAATGAGTACAGAGGCCTCGTCGTCAGAAACGAAAACGATGACATTCGCAGAAAAACAAGCAGAACGTATGAACAGACTTCGTTCATTACATACTGCTAGGAACGAAGCAAGAACTCACAACCATCAGGAAGTGGTAGCTGAAGAGGCCAGAAATAAACTTCCACCAAATTATGAAGCAAAGAAACGCCAAGCAGAGTGGCTAATGGATGATCAAAATAAAAGAGACGAAGCTTCAAAACAAGGTAAAGATTATGATCGTGTTAAGCTCCTAAATATTTCAGCAGTCGAGGCTGAACGCTTAGAAAGAAAAAAGAAAAAAAAGAATCCAGATCAAGGTTTTTCAACATATGAACAAGCTACAGTAAGACAACACAATAGGCTTATAAAAAATATGCCTACAATGGACTCGGAGCAGTACGAGAGACAGAAAGAGAAGTATGGTGATGCTTTTTATGGTGGACCTAACGTTATTATACATGGCATGCACGAAGACAGAAAAGATGCAATTGATAAAATGGTGGATGACTTAGAAGGACAAATAGCTAAACGAGCCAAATATTCAAGAAGAAGAACTCACAATGATGATGCTGATATTGATTACATTAATGAAAGAAATGCCAAGTTCAACAAGAAATTAGAAAGATTCTATGGAGAGCATACAGCTGAAATAAAACAAAATTTGGAAAGAGGTACTGCTATATAACTAGTTTTTTAAATAATAACATGCAATTGTTGTTATATGTTTGTATGATACTTTGCCATGTAAGGGAGTGATGAAATACATATTTGTTAAATATTGTAAAAAAGGGATTGTAACCATGTTGTATTCAAAAAGTAGCCTTAAGAAATTTAGACATTCAAGAAAGTGTAAAAATACATAGGGAAAGTAAACATTTGTATTAAAAATCAAATTAAAACAAATTTCAATAACAAGTTTATTTTGATACAGATGATAAAGTAAGTACATAAAGTTTTTTTATGTTTATAGATACATGTCTAAATATTATATAATAAAAACTATAAAAGCACTAGATTGTTGTTTAATTTATTTCTGTGCAAGTTTAGTTTCATATAAAACTATCACCCTAAGTTTCCTCATTTTAAATTATAAAAAAAACATTATTATGACTAGATATGTTAAAATGTGTAACTAAAAAAATAATAAACATTATATAAATATAAAAATGGGACTCTATATATTTTTAAACATGTTTTACAAAACAGAAGTCCCACTAAAATTTAATAAAAATATATAAATAATTTAGACGTAAATTCGATAGTTAAACTTGCACAGTAATTCATATAATCACTTATAAGTATAAATAATTTGATCACATACATAAGTACTTACTGATATATACATTAAGTGAGCATTTATTTTTTTATAAAGAAATGCTTTTGCGGCTGAGTCTCACTTTCCACTAGTAATCATTATAGTTACATAAATTAGGTATTTGAGCAAAAAACAATAAGATTTATATGCAGCTTGCTTAAAAATATATATAATTTATATCTGTATTTAGTTGGTTTGTAGTTAAGTAAGTTAGTGAGTCTCGAGCCATTTTTTTTAAATAAAAGTATAAAGCTGCATGATCACTATGCAAATTTAAAAATACATAGCTATTATAATGTCAATCCGTGAGTTTGCCTTTCTAGTTTACAAAGGCAGTAAAGTCAAGTTAATAAATTATATGTAGGTACCATAATAATAATAAATTCTGTAAGGAATCTACTTCTTTAAGAGATGTTCTTTACTTTGATGATATTTATTTTCGTCATATTATTTTGTTCTTTTACTAATTTAAACCATATTTAAAGTTGCGTTAAGTTTAGTTATTCAATACTCTATGTTTATTTATGGGTTGAATGATTTTTTTCTTTCTGAAATAAAGTCATGTTGCGATTACGCCTTTCTTATACGTATAAATATAAAAATATCAGTTTTAGAATATTATTTTAAGGTTCAAATAGATTACTGCACATATTATGAGGCTACATGTTTCTGTCAGTATAAGCAAGAACCGTAAGCGAGCTTACATACTTATGAATTTGCAATCAACCAGAGAACTTTACAAACACTTTAGATTTTCTCTCGTACGCCAAAACGTACTCCGGTGAAAATATATTTCTGAAATAATGATTTTTCAAAGTAAAAATAAGCGTACAAAAGGTGAAATAACTCCTAAAAACTCTTATTCTCAGAAAATTGGATCTTTTTTTAAAGAACTTCAGTGAGACTTATTAAAGAGTTATTCTAGAAATTATTTCCACCAGGGTACGTAGAATATTAATTTTACATAAAAATACCTATTTAGTACTTAATGGTTCCTAAATAAGTATATCGTGTTAACATTTGTAATTTACGCTTCCAATTTCTATCCACTGTTACAAACCATCTTATTACCATCTGCAAGTGTTACTAATCCTAGTAACTCTGGATGATAATACCTATTTCTTTTCTAAACACGACTACAATTGTATATTGCCAAGTAATGTGCACTCGAGGTTCAAAGGAACCGAAAAAAATGTATTTTATATTCTCCATCCTTAAACAATAATTAAAAAGGTTTTAAGAACACAATAAACTGAATAAAGAGTTACATTTTTTTAGTCAAGTTCATAATTCGTTATAAAAAAAGAAAGCCTTATTTATATGTTTTTTTTCTTTCAACCCACAAAAATCTTTGGTTTTTGCAACATAAATGAATCCACGTTAACCGGATAAATCCCGTATATTTTGGTAAACGAAAATTTATTTATATTTTTTGAAATTTTGTAACTGAATCGAGATAAATTAGTTCCATTTAATATATTATCAATCAAGAAACATATTTTTCAATTTCACTCTTCTTTAAACAACTTCTCTAAACAAATGGCGCTGTCATAGCGCAGTCTTAATAAGCAAAGCGATAGATGTAGGTTCGCATTCTAAATTAGGAAATGCTTATATTTATTATTTACATGTTTTTCTGCCATCAATTTTTCACAAGTGTGTTTAAGTACCATTAATTATTACAATGTTTGCTAAAAAGAACAGTTTTCTAAATCTTTAATAAACAACTACGGCTTATACATTTCTCTTTAAATTCTTTCATAAACTGTTAACTTTTAAAATTGTTACTTTAAATAATCGATTTTTAAGATGCTGGCTTTAAAATTGGAAGAGCACAGAAATTTTAGAAATGTCATGAAACTTCCTTTTGCTTACGATTCATAATTCCAATTTTGTCTCGTACTCGTTATGAAATTTAGCTTTTATTACAATAATATTTAAATATTAATATTTGCGTAAAATCAATAGTCATGCGTTACGTTTGGGTACGCGATACGTCTAATTTTAGTTACCATCATGATTCTCATATATTCTTTTAGCTGAAAGTCCTTTGCTGTTTAATAATCAATTGCTTATATATCATTCATATAGTTTAATAATAAGGGCAATGCATTGTTATGTATAGCTATATATGTTATAAATAGCATTATAATGCTATTTAATCTAATTCGGTTTCTAATTGTCAATCACATTATAACATTACAGTTTAACTTAAAGAATATATGATTTTCACTGAAAAGTCCTTTATGTAGCAAATCAAATACAATTACAGAAATTGTATTACGATGACTCACAAAGATTTTATTCTATTTATGTCAAGATGAATAATAACAATTTTCTTATCATTACAAAATCTAGTTAGTAAATTAATAATCAATTACAAGTTATTCGATATAACAACTAGAATAACTTTTCTAATAAACGATGTTCGTCCATTTCTGATGATGTTTCAAGAATCTCATTAAAACAATTGCTTTGGCTTCTTTTACGTAACGAGCCGTTTAAATATATAATTTTCCCTATCCACCTTAAGTGCAGCAGCGTTAAATGAAAATAACAATAAGTTATTCGCATTTGGTACAGCAGAGCACTCAGTGAGAATAGAAAAGTAATGGCAACGAAAACGACAAATCCATGGGCTATTCTAGTAGTCTTACCAGTAGCACTACTGAGAATTTCCCTTCCAATGTTACTACTGACAGCAGTGGTTATATTTTTTATTAATTTATTAGTATTTAATAATTGATATACCAAAATTATTGCGTTAACATGTTCATAATGTTTTTTTTTTCACTGGTAAGTCATAGACTTACTTCAATATCGGAACAAAATCTCCCATAAAGTCTATTGGGAAGAAATCCCACCAATATTACTAGTAAGAATACTGGAAACAACCCAAATTCACAAGGTCCCTATACACCTCACCGCGTTCAATAAACGTATACACGTATCAAAGCTCTTAACACTAGCAATAAAAGAACCTACAACCGTTTATTTTGGAATGTGTAAATAAAAAAATTCTCAACTAAACAATTAATTAGACTACCAAATGCGAATATCACAGATAATTTTTTATTCTACTGCACTTAAGATAGAGATATACGTTCACTTAAAATTAATTTTCAGTGACATAACTTCATTTCATAAAACCCACGATCGGACTATTTCTGAAAAATAAAAAATTTAGACCTGAATATTTGCCAATTGTATATATATTTCGGGTTTTATTTGCGTCGCGAACAACGATACATACATACAAGTCCTAATTTATAATATTAATATACTCACTCCGGCGTCCAGGCATTAAATGTACTGTGATTCCATCTGGCGCTCGAACTGTATAAAAAAAATAAAACAAATCTCAAATTTTACACTGTACAGAGTGTTAATATAAAAAAAAAAACAAAAACACAAGTGTCACATTTGCAGCCAAACGACACGGCAAACAGGAGTTAAGGATTAATAGCTCAAAAAATACTTACCTATTTAAACGCGAATAAAAAAAATATATATTATAAATTAAATACAAAATACAAACAAGCATTTTTTGCTAACATTTTATTCAGTTTCAATAAACATAAAAAATGATCACATTTTTTTAATCTACAATGAATATGTTTACAAAGTCAACAGATAATAAATTCACACCTTAAAACTGTCAAGAATAGTATATTTTAAAAAACATTAAAATAACAATAATATTAGAATTAATTGTATTTTTAAGTAGCATCATTATCACGTTAAAATTTAATTAAAATATTGTGATTAAGACAACAATGGACGTGTTCCAATTCGTAAAAACATTTCTTATATTTTAATTTCTTTTAAAAGTGTCATTCACACATATGAACATTTTTTTAGAAAATATATAAAAAATTAACCTAACAGGATTCGAACCCGCGCTCCTTGGAATCCACGTATGGCAGTCAAAATGCTTGGATGGTTCCCAGGAGACGGTTTCAATTCCTGATGCAGTCAAAGTTTTATATGTATTCTAAAAATGTTTCTTTTCTCTAAAAATTTCTAATAAATAACGAGTAAAATTTTTATTATATATTATGCATGATATAATATTGCAGCCAATACATTAAAAATAGATTCTTAATAATCCAATGTGTAAGAACATTTAAAACCTGTATCTAAATATTTAATTCCCAGAACATTAATTATATTAAAGTTTAGTACAAGGCACTTTAAAAATTAAGGCAATAATTTCATTTAAATCTGAGCAAATAGCGAATTGAGCGAGGATTATTTTAAAATGGCTACCAAATCGAATAATTTAACATATTTATGATTTATTTTTGGCAAGGTGCTTCTAATAGTCTTTTTATGAGATCTTGTGATGCTTCGTGATATGACCAGACGAGTGATGTAATCCAATCAGCCTAGATAAGATAATAAATATAACCCTATAACAAAGTGATGCTATGTCTAATATAAAAACTAAAATAACAAAATATACAATCATAAATATATATGAAATCAATCACATTTACTTATTAATTATTAATAGCTTTTTGCTATATGATAATTCTCTAACATTAAAAATATTAAATTGCAAATTAACAATGCCTAGAGGATATAAGTATAGATTTTTCATTTTTAATTCTAGACTTACTAAAATATATATTTATTGATCTTCTTCACTTTATGGCTTTTAGGTGTGCTTAAAAAATATATTCCTGTATATTTTCTTGATTATATAGCTGTCAAATTAAAAATGTTATATATCATCACTATTAAAACTTATTTTTTGTCTTTTCAAAGTTTTTTGGAGGCTTCATTATGTATGTATTTACTTATTGCGGTAACCATTCTTGGTATAAACATTTGAATAATAGAAAACGAATATTGCTTTTATAACTATATTATTAAAGTTCATTACTTAATTGTAATTATTGTTACCTATGTAAAATCTAAGTAATTCGTTTGTAAAAAAGTTAAAGATAATATTTATATTCTGTGAGCTTTATTGCTTGGATTTAAATTTAAACTCACATATTCTTTACCACCTTACATACTATTAATTAAGTAACCTTATATACATAAAAAAATCTCTTTAGCCTTAAAAAATAAGTGGTTAATTAAAGAATAAAATACGAACACACATGCAAAGTCAATATCTGGTGTCAATCAGGAACATTTGGGATAATACAATACAAATTCAATTCAAAACCACGAAACGGAAACGTCAAACTGACAGTTCGCACATTTTCAATAAAAAAACAGTATTGCCAGGTGCTTATACAACACCCCACTTATAGGGAAAAAAGTTTAGTCCAAAAAGCCCTGGCAACACTGAAAAGCATGCCGCATGCTATGTTAAAACAGTTAGACAGCCTTATAGGCACACTGAAGGCACTCAAACGTTCACTGCCCTATGGTCACAGACGTTAGTTATATCACAATCTTTCACATTCCTCGTTCTATTTCTGTCTCGGAATGAACCAAAACCTGAATCGTGGGTAGTCGAGGGGGACGTACCTACGAATATACGCGGCATGTCGCACTCCTCGCACTTATCTAGTAGAGGATGGTTGCGGAAGGTGCACATGTGGCACTGCCACGACGCTGGTTGCCTTTGGCCAGTGTATATGTTACTATAGAAGTTGCTTGTATCTTCCGCCTCTGCAACGGGCATTACACGAGCTAGTGAAAGAATTATTTTAATTATTTGTTAAGATTGTTATTATTATTCTATTATATACTATAAGGTTGTCATGTAACACTATGTTAAATTTACAAAAATAATGAAATAAGTATAAAATATGCCGTCATAACACCGTGGGACAGTGGCTGTGTGTTAGCATAACGGTTGTGGGTTCGATTCCCACTCAGGAATGTTTATATATTACTTTCATTTTCCCACTCTGGTACATACGACAAAGCGCGTCATCAATTTCCACCACTTCACGCTCAATGTCTCAATTTTAAGCAAAAATGGAGAATGAAGTGTCTTGACACTACTTCTCTCTGACTACATTTTGATGTAGAAACAAGCGTAAATCTGAAAATTACTAAATGCTCATTAATATAGAAAACATTAAGCAATAAATAAAAAAAAAAACATGTTCAATGTACATATATGTAAGCATATATCATAATGTAATGTGTAAGGACATTTTTACTAGTAGTATATTTAAACAATAAGAGGAAAAACACAACTGTGACTCAATTATATAACTGGTTTTTTTTCTTTAGATGTGAGAAGCCAATACATGTTGTAGCCAATAATAATAATAATATTCTCAATTTAAAACGTTTTCATATAAAAAGGCAGATTATGCAAATTGAACTGTAGCTAAACATAGCATATACCAACAGGGAAAAAAATTATATTATATTAATTTGGTGTTATTGGAGTAAGGAAACAGAATCTTAAAAGAGTTAAGATTCTGTTTCACATTCTTATTCCCAGATAGCAAGGTATGAAGAGAGGTATAACATGGTGAGTGGCGGAACTCAGCGCTGCGG
Organism: Dryas iulia moderata; assembly: GCA_019049465.1. NCBI lineage: Eukaryota > Metazoa > Arthropoda > Insecta > Lepidoptera > Nymphalidae > Dryas > Dryas iulia. The sequence continues at coordinate 11,568,523 of CM032431.1, read as the reverse complement.
GTGCTTTTGTCAAAAAAAATAACAAAAGTGGGATGAACAAAATATAAAAAAAATGACTTTTTTCGCAAATTTGTCAATGTTTATTTATGGTATTTACTTTGCTTCAATTATAACAATAGATAATATAAGTTGTTAATTCAATTAAAGTCAATCATTTATTTGGGTACTGATATGCAGAATTATTATATTTAGATTATTAGGATAAAAGATATTTAGATTTGCCAAACAAAATGACAATAATATGATAGCAGTGAGGCATCGTCTGACTACACACAAGGATTATGTGATTGGATATGAATATTACTAGTGGAAATTATTTTCATTTTTTCTTAGTCTAATTATGACCCATTAGGCCGTTAGATTCCGCCAATATGCAATGTCTCTAAAAGTGGTTAAAATGATCACAATACTATCTTCTTTCTGCCCCCTTATCGAAACGGTAAAATGTGTTAAATGAATAAACAAAAGAACAAATATTTTACATTAAACAACAAAACAAACAAATCAAGTCATAATATGTAATATTCTAATACAAACTTTAAATACGAACCAATCAATAATGATTAACTAATATCAATCATTAGAAACACATTAAATAATTAAACAAGCTTACCACTACTGCCCATTTCTAAATGTTTCGCCATTGTATCACACTCATCACGTAATCTCTCTACATATTCCTTCAGATTTTGGGCAATACTTGGCGTGGGAGGTGGAGCGGAGAGAATCTGAGTCTCTCTGTTTAGTTGAGCCAGCCGACCTTTCTCCTGGGCTAGAGCTGTCGCTAAACGTGATAATCGTTCTTTCTGACGTTCTATTAAAGAACGGTCTGAAATTAGAAAAATAAGAATGCTGTATTATATCTATGCATGTAAAGTTGTTTATACTGTGAACGACAATCGCATCAACGCTACTCAACATATTGGCATTATACTTAAGTGTTGCGAAATAATCTTACTTCTTGTGTATATTTCGTCATAAAAGTGTCCTTTTTAAAGTTACAAATATAAAACTTGAATTTTGGGTCCTTGACCTAATACTACTCCAGCAAATTTAATATTTCTATCACTTTAAAGGCGGCAAAATAGATGTTGAAAGTTTATAGAGACAAAAATTGTTACAATAATTCCTTAAGCATTTTTAAAAATTCTGCAGAATATAAAAATGCTATATGTTTCAAATTGAATAAGTTTATGATTTTAAAATCTCTTTATATTATAAGCTTATAGCGGCCCGCTTGCGGCTACGCCGCGTAAACTGCGTAATTAATAATAATAATTTATTTATTTCTCACAATGCTTGGTCTTAAAGTAACACTTCAAAAACGTGTAAATAATTAACATCAAAACGAAGCCAATGTGAGAGACTGGTGTCCGTAATGGGTAAGAAACCTGTTTTACAGATCACCATATTGTCTCGTAATGTTGCAACCCTCCGGGTGGATTTTTGAAAAATAAAGTAACTTATCTTTGACCTTCGATTATCAACTATATTTATTCCAAAATTCATTACAATGAGTCAAGCGGTTTAGTTTTTTCATATAAACTTTCATCCCCTATTTTAACCCTTTAGTGGTTAATTTTTAAAAAAATAAGTAGCCTATGTTAGACCAATAGTTATTTACTACTTTCATTCTAAAATTCATCCAAATCGGACAGGTAGATTAGCCGTGAATGTGTGACAGACAAACACACATACTTTCGCATTTATAATATAAGTATGGATGGGTTATCATAAACCATATTTTATACAAGAAAAGCCATGGGCAACATCTAGTATAAGACAAAATAGAAAATAAAAATACTCAAAATAAACATTATACTAATAAATAACTGGTTTGAAAACATTAAAGAGATACTAAAAAGGATATTCAGATTTGCCAAATCCAATGGACCAATGACACATTTATAAGTTTAAAAAAATAATGATAAAATTATTCTGATCATGTATATTTTGACTATAGTAGGTAGTGAGTCATATACTCAGTCCGTTTGTTTAACATAACTGTTATATCAGTATATAAATATAGTGTATGTTATATTTGTAGGGAAAACCTAATGATAATCACAAACTCCATTTAAAATTTATATAGTGGGAGGTTAAACTGATTATCACACTTTATTTAACCAAATAAAAAAGCAAGTGTGTGTTACAGTATCTGACAACATCTATAGGTTTTTTTTATTAGCCTGCATATTCTCTGATAGAACAAAGCCATATTAATATGTATTGAGTGACTCTGCCACCCAATGTCTCAAATTTTGGTGGAAAGTGGAGAATAGTGGCATGGATTTAAAGCCCAATAATATTATTTGTGGTCAGTAAATACTCAAAACATGTCATGTTTAGAATTAATAATAATAACAAAATACAAATTTATGTAGTAAACAAATATAGTCATATAACTGGGATATAAAGTAAATATGATATTAACAAAAATATGATGCAATTTAAAATATTACACAATTAAATTATCTCAATGGCTGTTACTAAACAAATGTTGCTTACCATATCCTTGACTAGGTGGGTCTGGTGCAACTCTGGTGGGTCTTGGTGACTCCAAACGAGTCTGAGGCGGAGGTGGAGCTCTACGTCTCGGAGGTCTTGTTGTACTTGGGCTCACAGTCACTGTGACATGACCTTCAAAACCAGGGTTATCCTCCTCCCTGATATCTCTAACTGGACTGGCCATGTTTGAAGTTGGAGTACAAACCGTCAAGTTAACTGATGTTATAGCTCTGGGACTATCGTAATCACCATCAGCATAAGCACGGCTAAGGTCCATATGACAATTAACATTCACTGACCAATTAACAGGAAACCTGTCAGGTCTATTTGTACCAGGTTTTTGTTCTTTATTCTCAGGTTTTTGAGTTGATGGTGCAGGGGACACAGTCCTACAGGAATCCTCAGGATCAGGTTTTAAGTTATCTTTAAATGCAGTGTCTGGATTTGCTTTAATGAAGTTTAATGTATTAGGTCTTTGTGGTTTCTCTTGAGTTGGTATTGTTGGCTGTTGATCTTTCTTAATTGTTTTCTTTTCCTTAACATTCCTTGAAACATCAAGCTTTTCATTTAAATTACATTTAATCTTGTTACTTTTTAAAATTTTGTAATTTGTGCTCTCTGGTTGTTCCAAATCCTTCAAATTATCAATTTTTTGTGTTAATTCTTGTGATGCAGTATTTTGTGATGTATTGTGAGGCTCTATCTTATCATCATTTGTTAATTCCAAATCACTTGGTGACTCTGCATTATATTTTGCATACAAATTATCAATATTTATTACAGCAACTGGAGATGCAACATTGTTGGTTGTTACATCTGCCTCATCTTTGACTAAATTTTGGTTAGCATCAGTATTTACCTTAGGGTTTTCTTCATCTAACTCATTATTTGTAGATATAACAGCTTTTTGAGGAGTTTGGCAAGTTAATGACTTAACAGCTGTTGATTTCACAATTTCATGTTTCACTATGGGCTGGTTGCGGCATTTAATAGGTGGATTAACTCTAAGCTCATTGAGCTGCCGAGCTGCGGCTGACGAAGATGCATGATAAGCATGTGTTAGGGAGGCTTTGACTTCGCTGTGGAGGTGAGTCTCACAAGCTTTCTTGTCGTGGCAGTATAGCTCGATGGTGTTAGATACAACATGATCAGGAACGCCAGGAAATTTTTGTTTAAGTTCATGGAACAATTGCATAAGCGATATGTTGGTGCACGCACATGGTGAAGGGCTCGTAGCGCTATCGGAGGGGGCAGACATCGCCGCCCATCCTCGCGGAAGACTTCCTCTGCACCGTGAACCCCTCGTTCACTCTACTAACAAAAATATACTTGTGTTCACCGAAAAAGGGCAACAAACATCATATGGAAACACCAAATTTTTATTGTCTTTTCGCTCTAGTGACGTCACAAACCTTAAAATTTCTTTTTCGTATAGTTACGTATACATCACTAAACTTGCACGACAACGAACATTCATGACTCGCTAATCCCTACAATACACATGTGACGAAAAAGAGCACATAACGAGACAAGGCTGAATTTTTATATCTTTTGTTATCATCATACCAGAGCTACTTTTCCACGACTTGCTACGCTATTAAAAGCTATTTATCACTGTATATTTGATGTATAATAAAGACTGCACCTTAATACCTTTGAAGGCAATACTTATCGCAGGTAAAAAAACATATAAACTATGTGAATCCAAAAATAAAATTACGAAAATCACAAACTTGTCAATTCGAACCTTCCATTTTGGCTATAGACAAATTGTTCTTAAATTGCCATATCGTCTTTGGATGAATTCTGAAAATATGTTAAATTGTACTTTAATGCCATATGAGTGATTATGTCTATGTTTTACATTTTATAAGGTATTATTTAATATATTATTCAATATTACTCATAATACTTACCGATAATTACTCCTTGATTTAAATTTCTTTTATTACACACTTGGTATATTTGGGTACATTTACTATCTAATTCATAGGGCTACACTGACTTTCAGTTGTCAACGTTAACAGCTGACAATCTATCAATGTCGTTTGACACATTACATTTGTTATTTTTTAATTTGTTGTCTTAATTCGACGACCACTATATTTTATAGTAATTCTGTTTAAAAGTACAGTGAAAGTTTTGCAACAAAATATAGACAAGATGACTATGGTGGACGACTTACGAAAATATCTAAATCATTTACTAGAAAAGTAAGACTCCCCAAAAGTTTTGTGAATTAATTTCAATATTCAAATAAGTTTAATTTGCTCTAATATTTTCTGTAGGGTAAATGGACTTCACTGTATATTAATTACTGATCGTGATGGTGTCCCTGTAGTAAGATCAGTGACCGAAAAGGCCCCACAGCTAGCCTTGAGACCTAATTTTATATCAACTTTTGGAATGGCCACTGACCAAGCAAGTAAACTTGGGCTTGGAAGAAACAAGACCATTATTTCTATGTACTCTAGTTATCAGGTAAGAAAATTATTATTTTTAAAAGCTAACACTTTTTCATTTAAAAAAACATTGATTGGAATTTATTATAGTAAGATGCAAGTATGAAAATCTTGCATGCATGCATGAATCTACTGGGACTGGTTGAACAAATTTTACAAAGCATTCAATATAATTCAGTGTGGAAACATTAAAACAATTAGAAGTTTTAATCTGAGTTTAGTTTTAGGAGATTATTTTAACTAAATAACAAAATACATTTTATATGTATACCATATAATTTTTAATGTACTTTTTCACTGTTATGTACTTTTTATAATTATTGTGATATTCAAAAATGTTTTAGTACCTACTGTCCTGTAATTTATTGTTGTTCAATGTCTCAAATACAGACAGGAAGTGGTGAAGGAAGTGCCTTGACACTATGTTCTCTTGGAAAACTTTACTTTTTGGCAAAATGTGTGAAGCTGAATAATGAATAATATATTTTTAAAGTATAATTTGCATGCAATTAAATATATATTAATGAAAATGAAAGGTTTTTTTACTAACATTGTTTAATTATTTTTACAACTTTCTTGTTACACTTTATTGTATTAATTTTATATCAAAAATAAATGTAATTTAATTTCAGGTTATCCAAATGAATAAGCTGCCTTTAGTGATAACATTTATTGGTAGTGATAATTGCAACACTGGTCACATTTTATCTTTGGAAAGTTTAATAGAACCTTTTCTTAAAGATTTAGAAACAATTGTAGCAGAAGCTCCATGAGTATAATATTCTTTATGATTTAATTAGCATTTTTGTATTATTTTTAACATATATATATATATATATTTTAAATTTTGTTTTCGATTGTCTGTATAAAATTGTAGTATTTTCCGAAAATTAATTGACATTGGCTTTATGCTGTTAAGCTTAAGATATAAAAACAGTGGAAAAATAAAATGGCTGCAAGAAAAAAAATGCATTGATTATGTTTTCAAGTATTGCATATGAAGTACTAAGCATATTATTAATTTTTATACTTTATAAGTGCCTTTAGTATCTTCTTTTATTAAAATTTCATATTTAAATAAGTATATATGCAATTATAATATCAAAATGTATATAAAATGTAATAATAGTATAAGAATGTAACATATTTTTATCTTCATTTTATTATAAAATGTCAGGGATATTACAGTTATTCTAGCTAAAGATTGTATCCAAATTATTTCATTATTTGTTGCTTAGAATTTAAAAGAGTTTATTTATCATAAAAAATTACAAACCAAGTTGTTTTAAAAAGCTGCTTGGAAATGTCATGAAAGTAAATAATAATTTTTAAATTTCTCATTATTTTTTATAAAAAAAATAATAGATAATAGCTATATTAAATGTTACTTTCGTTTTTTTATAATCTGTGTGTATTAATATACTGAAAATAAAATTTAGCTTAAGATTAGATAGTAATATTATATAAACTTAATATTCTAAATTCAATAGACCAGTGTATGCTTATTTCATAATAAAAATTTCTTTTGTTATAACAACAGTTTATACTTTTATAAATTTACTTAATATCTTATATCATGATGTCAATATCTCAATGTTAATAAAAATAATAAATTTACTACAGTATTTTTATTCTGACCCATTTTCTTTTTAATATTATTTTAACAAAATACATGGAATAATATGCTATACCAACCAAAGTGTTATTTTGCTTTGCGTTTGTTCAAATAAATTGAACAGCTGAAACAATAAGTTAGAACAATAAGCCTATTATATATTGTACACAATTGTTGTCTTCAATTACAATCAATTTCTTAAAATGTATTCGAGTTTTTTCTAGCTATTTTTTTATTTATAATTTTATTTATATCATTACAGACATAAGGCCTGTACCTTTTTTTTAAGTAATCTTTTTTTATATATATAAATAGCTTTTTTCTCTCACAATATCAGAGCTCAAATATTTCATATTTCAATTTTCTTTGCTTTGGTTTCTTTGCTTTAATCTAAAGGGAACCTAGTGTTAAAGCCCTCCGTTCCACACTTTCCTTCGAATTTGAAAGATGGCGGAAGTTAACGCCGCGCTTTGCCTCGACACCAAAGCGAAGAGAATGGAGAAATTAAATATTTCTACTCCTCGAGTGGGAATCGCCTACAACCAGTCGCTTTACAGTCACACTTTATACCTCTGCGCCACGACTGGCCCCACTGGCCACGACTGGCGCTTATATTATATTCGATGTATATGGTACTTGGTGGAAAGTGGAGAACAAAGTGTCTTGACACTGGGTTTTGTTTGACTACCCGCCTATGCAGGAAATGGCGTTAACAGGAAAATTTATTAATACAAAAATCTCTATTAACCAAAGAAAAAGTGAGGCATCGTTAAAAATAATGATAAGACAAAACATAATATAGGTATTTGCAAACTTTACTAGTGTCTCCGTTCCAATTGGGTTATCTGGCTAGAACAATGGTACAGAAAAATGAAATACATAATACATGTTTAGGTATATTATTTTTATTACGTTTCTATATATTAAGGCAATATAGGTGTAATTAAAGGTTTGCCAGTGAGTGCGTTGACGACGTTGTTGCTAGCCAGCACTGCCATGTCGCTGCGCGTGCGCAGAGTAGCGCTACCAATATGGGGCAGGACGACTGGAAATAAAAGATATGTATTTTTAAACTTACTACTATTTTAGACTTTTTTAGAAATTATATACTTATCAAAAACTATCTGTTGTCCGTGACTTTGTCCGCATTTTAATGGAGCTCTTTCTGTCAAATATCCAAATTGTGGTCAAATATTTTAGATCTTATACAAACTTGCGAGAGCTCATAAATCTCTTATTCTAACTCCGTCGCAAGATCCGTTATTAGTAAACTAACTAGAACTAACTAACTAAATCCTTGCCAAATGTATTTTTTGTACTTTATACTAACAATTATATATACCTACTACTATACTTATTTAAATAATAGAAGAAAAATGATTCTTTTAAGCGTTTTTAAAGTGTTATTCCACACTTAGGAAAATTGAAAAAGGCATTTAGAAAACGTATGAAAATTTAAACGCAGCGGGATTCAAACCTCCTGAATACTGTTCAGGCTCCTGAATACTGTTCAGATGTTCACCACAGAACTAGTGCCTTTCTAAATGCCTTTTGATTTGCCTTTTGATTGCTTTTCTAAATGCCTTTCAGAAAAATAATTGTATTTCTATCATCCATACTTATATTATAAATGCGAATGTCTGTGTGTTTGTCTGTCACGCTTTCACGGCTAATCTAATGGTCCGATTTGGATGAAATTTAGAATGAAAGTAGTAAAAATGACTGGGCCTAACATAGGCTACTTAGTTTTTCAAAAATCAACCTCCAAAATGCAGAAATAGGGGATGAAAGTTTATATGAAAAAATCTACAACGCTTGACCGATTGAAATGAATTTTGGCATATATATAGTTGATAATCCAAGGTTAAACATAGGCTACTTTCTTTTTGAAAAACCACCACCGAGGGTTGCAATATACCGAAACAGCAACTTAGATCACGCGGCGAAGCCGCGGGCGGGCCGCTAGTTTATTATATAAATTCCATTTTTTTCTTCCTATTTTTTAATTTATGTTTGCTAACTTCGATTTAAGCGCACAAATCATAAAATAATTGTATAAATACGTACACAAATTAGGCAGAGTCAATAGCTTGTGATCTTTGGGCAGAGGCTCCGGCGAGGTGACGTCTAGACCAGCCGCGTAAATGTCGTTGTTCTTCAAGGCTTTGTACAGAGCCTCTTGGTCTACCAAATCTATAATGAGAAAAAAAATTTAACTAAAATATTAGGTAATAATTGTAGTGCACGAAAATGATGTATTTCCAATTTTACATTATCAATTTACTGTTTTAATATAATTACTTGTACTTGGGGCCAGTGGTGCAGTGGCACAAAGTGTGACTGTAAAGCGACTGGTTTGGGTTTGATTCCCACTTGAGGGGTGGAAATATTTAATATATCCATTATCTTCGCTCTGGTGTCGAGGCAAAGCGCGGTGTTCAGTTCGGCCACTTAACACGCAATGCCTCTGAATTCGGCGGAAAGTGGGGAACGGAGTACCTTAACACTAGGTTCCCTCTGCCTACTGCGTAAAGCTAAAAAAAATAATTACTTGTTGAAACTAGTAGTATAATATTTAAAAGATCGGCTATTGTAGCGCAGTGGGACACTATGTCTAATTTTTAAAACAATGACTGTGGGTTCGATTTCCACTCGAATTATTTTATTTATTTCATCCATTTTTTCGTTCATTTCGTACCGCCACTCAACACGGAATGTCTCCAATTCGGTTTAGTGGTGACTGGAGTGTGTTGACTTAGGTTTTCATTGCTAACATATTTTAATGTAAATAACGATTATACCTAAATTTATTGAAAAAACGGGCTATCGATTCGCAGTGGGAGAATATCTGTAAGCGCGATGGATGTATGGTCGATTCCAACTAATTTATAGTTAGAGCTTCAAATAAGTATAGCTTCACGCTGTATTCCGCACACCGCAGGCAGAGGGAAACAGTCGTGGCGCAGTGGCACAAACATGTGACTGTAAACGACAGGTTGTGGATTCGATTCCCACTCTCGTGTGGAAATGTTCAATATTTCCATTTCCTTCGCTCTGGTGCCGAGGTAAAGCGCGGCGTTAAGTTCCGCCACTTAACACGCAATGCCTCCGAATTCGGCGGAAAGTGAACGTAGTGTCTTAACACTAGGTTCCCTCTGCCTACCCTGCCGTGTGCGAGATACAGCGTGAAACTAAAAAAAAAAAAAATATTACCTCCGCGACCAACGTTGATAAGTATAGCGTTCTTCTTCATTTTACCGAGTGTAGTCTCGTTGATCATGTGCCTCGTCTCCTCAGTTAAAGGCAGCGCTAGTACTACGAAATCACTTTTTTGCAATAAATTGTCGAGTGACGTGAATTCCGCGTTAAGGGCTTTGGCTGAAATAAAAAATAATAATTTTAAGTCGGTTGTGAAATATAAAAGTAAGGTAAGTGCCTACTTTTTATAATTTTTGTTTCATTCTTTTACATTATAATAAACTAGGAACCGCCTCTTTGCTCTGCATGGCGGGAAGAGTTGAGCGAAGTACATATTTAATGCTTATTGACTAAAAGTAGCAGTGAGAAGAAATAAATTGAATGTTCGAATTTTTCAAATGTATTCGCTTGCGCTGCTAGGTTAAGTGATGTCAAGTGGGCGCGCATGTGATTTCAAAACTTTCCACAGCCTAAGTCTATGGACACTTTTTAACCATTTAATTACCATTTAATAAAAAACTACAATTACAATTGTCACAAAAAACTTCACAGCACACAAGACACTGTGCTCGATATTCCTGCCAAATTTCAGAGGTCTACTACAAATAGCCCAGGAAAAATTAAGCCACAGCGAAACACACTTTTGACCAGTAAATAAACAAATGGTTTACAGAAGATTGTTGGTAGATTGGTAGGAAAGCAAAAAGTAAGTTAAAGTAGAAAGGAAGTTAAAGTTTTACTGTTTTTCATGACGTAATGGGACAGCGTATGACTGTAAACACGAGTGTGTTCGAATTCCAATCAAAAGAATGACTATACCTACATATTCAAATTCTTTACACTTTGATAACATAAAACACGGCGTTACATTTCGCCAATCTACTTGCAATGTCTCGAACCAGACTTAATATTTTGTCAAACTGTATTGATTAGTCCAGATGGTTTAATTGTCATTTTTGGCAGAAATTAAGGTCAATAAAGAACATTTAATTATATTAGAAATGTCCACGTAGTAGTTTGACCATCTGGACAAATTATTTCTGTTTTGTAAATTAGTTTGACAAATTATTCCTGTTATGTGGAAAAAAGTATTAAATTAAGAGATAATAGTAATGATGTAAAAAGGTCCAGTCGTGGCGCAGAGGCACAAAATATGCCTGTAAAGCGACTGGTTGTGGGTTCGATTCCCACTTGAGGAGTGGAAATATTTAATTTATCAATTTGCTTTACTCTGGTGTCGAGGTAAATCGCGGCGTTAAGTTCCACCACTTAACACGCAATGTCTCCGGAATCGACGAAAAGTGGGGAACGGAGTGTTTTAACACTAGGCTTATCCTGCTTATCCTGCTGTGTGCGGGATACATACAGTGTGAAGTTTAAAAAATATGGAGAAGCTAATGACGTTCCTTCTAACCACAATGTCTTTAGACAACATGTGAAAATAGATAATACCCAAAATATAAATAACACAAATAAAAAGTACCTTACCTTCAGGCTTTTCTCTGTGTCCGGTGTAAAGGAACTTGCCAACTTCGAACCCAGACAACCTCTTCACAGCGGCTTGCCCGATGCCACCGAGTCCTACAATACCCACGGTACTGCCGCGTACGTCTTGCCCCAACATTTTACCGAAGCCAATTTCCCATTCGCCACTATAAAAATAAAAAAAAGAAAAGAAAAGTTACTTTTTATTGTTTTGCGTATATACGAATATGTTGATGATTGTATATATGTTAAAGTAGAAAACTTGCGAGATGTTAACATCAACTATCGATGTTTTTATTACTTTTAAAATTTTTCCTTATGTGTAATCCTCCAACAATACCTAATTATTATAAAACTACATATAAAAATTTGGGACTGGACTGGAATACATATAAAAATTTGAACGCAGCGGGATTCGAATCGTTTACGGATTATAGGTACGATTTCAAAGTAATGTTTTCAATTTTCTAATTGTATGAATAATACTTCTTTTTTTTTAAATATTTAATAAATAGCTCTGTCTCTCAATGATTAGTCTAAACGATTGTTCGTATAATAAGCTTTGGGTAGCAGCAAATTTGTACAAATCTCTCTACAGAGAAGCTAACAACAAAAATAACGTTGTAATAAAGTGTATATGAATTTTGCCACAGCTGACGCAGCAGAAGGCGTGGTTCAACGGTCAACACTCAGGGCGCTTTGAAGGCTTCCAAAAAGCGCGGGTTCGAACCTTGCTGCATTCATATTTTTCTACGTTTCAAAATAATGTTTATCATCCTTATTTCTTATACCTAGTATATTTTAGAACACCTACATAGGTATTTAGAAATTAACAGATCCTGCTACATACAAACTTTATATACCTAAGCAATTTCAATTAATTCAATAATTAAAAAAAATACATTTAATCAGTACAAGTAATAATTATAATGTCCATTTTTTATTTAAATTCTAATCTTTAAATGATATACCTATGTAGGCATTATATTTTTTGTTCGTTGATATAACATGTGCAATTTAAGTTACCATTTGCGTTTTTTAAAGTGATAATAACTTAAACATCCTGTACCTACTAATTAGTATAAAAGTTTATTAGTGCTGTATATTTTTGCAGTTTTATTTTAGATATCCAATTTTAAGAATCTTAACAAGAGATCAGACTGCCTTGTTACTAGGTTACTCTATGTTTAATATGCTATAAAGAAGAAAGCATGAAGTTGTTTATTCAAATTTTAAGGTGATCTAATAATAGTCAGGGAGTAAGGATCCTACTATATTATGATCGGCACATCTCTATCGAATATAGAACGATCAAAGTATACAATAAAGTAGAAAACGGTTTTACCAGCCTACATAAATTTATATAAAAATTATATTTACTGTAAAGCTTTGAACAAAAGATGATCCAACTTGGCGTGTACCCTGTTGTGCCCCCAAGAAAGTAAATCGTTATAGCAAAGAATCATCGGTTTGTTATTAATTATAATTATGTCTATTTTTTAATTGTGAATATATTTTTTTAAATTACACATACAATACTTACGAACGATATCACAAGAGACGCTAGTTACATTCTTACCAACGACGAAATTATAACAAATTTAAAAAAATAATACCTACCTACGAACTTTATCCAAGTTTTCAGTGAATCGTCTAGCAGCACCCAATAGAAGCCCAACAACGACTTCTGCGACAGCCGCGCTAAGTACATTCGGAGTGTTTGATAGCTTGATACCACGTGCCTTTAATTCGGGCACATTGCAATGATTGTAGCCTGCAGATGCGGCACCTATGATCTTTAGTTGAGGACCTGTGGAGAAAAGAGAAGTATTTCTTAAGTATTCCGTTGATTTAGATTGTGAGCGTCCGTCGCTGTTTAGAGAAAGGAGTTGGGTTCAATATCTGGGACTTGCGGCATAAATTTAGGCTTAATAAGAGCTCCTTAGCTCTTGTATACTAAGAATTATAAAGTCAAATAAATTAGTCCTCATTTTGTATATTTTTATACTTATTTTCAACGTCTGCTTTATTAAAACAAAGCACGCAGTTGATACTCGCTACATGCAGTATCAACTGCATTTATTTCGCTTGCATTGTGCTATTCTGCTTGCATTTATTTCGAATTTTAGTGAACAATAATGGATAGTGTGACATAACTTTTTAAACATTTTTAAAGTATAGATTAATTAAAAATTACAGGTTTCAATTTAATCTATATTACTTGTAACATGTCAGCACCTATTTACTTCAAAGTACTGTAAAGACTATATCTATATAAATAAATAAATTAATTAAAATGTCTGTTTATAATATAAAATTAACTGCTTTTTACTAAATGCACATGCATTTTCTCTTGCCAAACGATTGTTCGTAGAATAATAATAATATCATAATTTTAAGTTAGCAGAAATTTGTAAAAATATCTCTACAGAGATGCTAACAACAAAAATAAGTTGCAATAAAGCGTATAAGAATTTCGACGCAGCTGGTAGTAGAACGCATGGCTCAGTGGTGAGAGCGCCTGAACGCTATTCAGGAGGTACTCAGTATTTTCACGGTAGCTACAATTTTTTTTTGCACTTTTTATCTGTCCGTCCGTCCGTTTGTCTATATCTATCGTCTATCTATAATACGTTCCTGAAGCCTCCGAATTCAGCGGAAAGTGGGGAACGGAGTATCTTAACACTAGATTCCCTCTGCCTACCCTGCTGTGTGCGGGATACAGCGTGAAGCTGTAATAATGAATAGCTTGTGTATAATTTTTATTACAAATTCCATTCATGTTGTACATACTTTTTTTTTAATACAAAAGTTCGTCACACACAGCGAGACGAGCAATCGAGCGAGGTTAAATCATTTAGCACGCACTGTTTTCTAAAGATGTTTGACAAAGGGATTTACGAATAATGTTAGGCCTTTTAAATTATTTGTTATTTGTAATGGTTGTTTTGGTATGGACATTAGATTTATGTTGTGAAAATTTTGTATTGTCCTCAGATAACGTTACGTAACTACGATAACGTAACTACGTGTGTAACAATACCCAAATTACAAAAAAGTAATATAATTTTTAATTCAATCAGAAGTTGCAAGTTTCGACTTTTAACTAAGGACATAGATTGTATATATACATAAAAGTAATGGTAATAAAAAAATAAAAAATTATGGCATTTTTATCGTCATTTTTGATTGCATTGGGTCCCAGTAGAAGATAAATGTTTAAAGTAGCGTTACAAGATTTTCTTACATTGATAGATAATTTATTCATTGATATTATATTTTGGGGCCAGTCGTGGCGCAGTGCCACAAACGTGTGACTGTAAACGACTGGTTGTGGGCTTGATTCCCACTCAATGAGTGGAAATATTTAATATTTTCATTTTCTTCGCTCTGGTGTCGAGGCAAAGCGCGGCGCTAAATTCCGCCACTTAACACGCAATGCCTCCGAATTTGGTGGAGAGTGGGGAACGGAGTGTCTTAACACCAGGTCTAAATAAATGAAACGACTATGGAAGCTAAAAAACAAATTTATTCTTCACGAATAGCAAAGCAGACAAATAAGACAGGGTCTTCAGACACTCCGTTCTCCGCTATACGCCCGCCGAATTCGATATATAATAAGCTAATAAGTATGTAAAAATATTGCAAATTGATTATATCATTTTTCAATCTCAATGGGGCCTGGTAGCAGATAAATATTTACCGTTATCAAATAAAGTTGACAGGTGTCTTTATAAATGTTTATCATTTATAAGTGAAGAAGTATCGATATCAAACAATGAAGTGTTCACATGCACGGGTTTTCGCGACTGTCATTCAAAATGTAGGATACTTATATATTAAAAAAATGTATTTTTTTAATGAAACTGAAAATCTAATATTTTTAATACTGATCAGACTATTAAAAAGTTGAAAAATGTATTTAAGAAACATGAACATTTGAACGCAGCGTGGTTGGAGATGCTAACAACGAAATAATAACAAATTGAGACAGCCGGATGTAGAACGAATTGCGCCAGTTCGAATTTCGCTGTGTCTAAGTGTTCATACTTTTTCTGTTTTTTTTTATGTCACTTCTAATTTTGGAGGTACCTACTAGTTGTAATGTGTATAGCAGTTTAATACTGCGCGTCCTTGTTAACTCTGATAGTTAATAAGTACAAATTAACAAAACATTTAAATGTTTTTACTTAAAAAAGTAAAGCTTCACGCTGTATTCCGCACACAGCAGGGTAGGCAGAGGAAACCTAGTGGTTCCCTCTCCGTTCACCACTCCGTTCCCCACTTTCCGCTGAATTCGGAGGCATTGCGTGTTAAGTGGTGGAACTTAACGCCGCGCTTTACCTCGGCACCAGAGCGAAGAAAATGGAAATATTAAATATTTCCACTCCTCGTGTGGAAATCGAACCCACAACCAGTCGTATACAGTCGCACGCTTGTGCCACTGGGCCACAACTGGCTACTACAAAAAGTAAACATTGCACAAAATATATTTTATTAGTGCAGTTTAGTTCATTAACACTTCCATGTTTCGTTTTTGTCATTTTTAATAACATTTTGACATTGACAAGTCAAAATTCAACATATTACATATATAGGTATACCAGTTGTCGATTATATTTTTTTGCATATTTTTTAGCATTTTAATTATTAGTTAAGAGACCTACAGTAAACAGATATTGTTTCTTTTTTATAATTTAATTAAGGTCATCATGGCACAGTGGGACTGCAACGAGTAACTTGTACGCCGTTGTTTCTATTCCCTTATTAAATTATTTAATAAATAAAAATTTATTTTTATTACTCAAGACTAATAAGAAGATAAAGCGAGGCGTTGAGTTCCTTCACTCAACACGCAATGTCTCGACTTCTGATGAAAAATGGGAAACGCGTTTTGATACTAGTTTTTCACTATACCTTGTACAAGATACCTTGATCTATTAGACACATGTAATTTTTTCGGATCGACATAACTTTGAAATGACGTATATTATTTTCTTAATTTAATGATTATAAAAATTGTAAAAATATTTAAAAAAATACATATAACACAAAAGTCTCAAAAGATTTAGGCGTTATCCGAAAATGTTAAGAACTTTTATTGTGTCAAAGTAAATTTTAAATAGGAATACTGAAAGTAATAGACGCTTGTATAATGTTACATCGGATGATGGTTAATGATGCGCTACGTCCACTTCGACAATTTTACTGACCATGAAATAATAATTAAAGTTCGAGACAGTGACACAAGCTCTGACGATTCTGGTGATGATGATCTTGACTGTGCTTTTCTTCCTTAATAAAAACTATTCTAAAGATAGAACTATTTTATTTTTCAACCTTAATTTTTATATACAGGGTTATCTTGGACCTCCAATGGTGATTGAGACCATGGGCATTGACCATCAAACAACTTTTCCAAAGAAACAAGGGTCGAAAAGTGTACATCTCGTCACAATTAAAAGTATATTAAAACGTTATTTTTTGTACTACTAGATATTTTCTGTTTCCCATCACTAGCCCATCTGTCAAAAAGAATAAGCTATCTTGTAGTACAAGATATAACTAGCGTGCTATACAAGAAAAACGTGAAGCTAAAAAAATAAAGTTCAAAGGTTTACCTGCTGTATCCAAGATTTCTTTAGTGATGGGAAGATGCGAGGCCCAGATCAGTGCAGATACTCCAGGAAGGTTTTTGAATAATTCTTCTTTATTTTCCGTTACGACTCCTTTGTCGACTGTTATGTAATTACTTTGCAGAACTGTGAAACTAAATAATAATGGTTTTAAATATAAATGTATGCTTGAATATGTGTGTATATTTGAGCATTTTTCATATGAATTGGGGTAGGTCCATGTGCTAAAAGCCTGGTCACAACGCATATGTTTGCTTTTTATATTGTAATAAATAATAATTTATTATTCCATAAATAATTTTACTCTACATAGGTAGGTATATAACATTCTCGCATGGTTGATTGCTTGTGTGTTTGATTACCACTCGGAGAAATGATCAAATTTCAATTATTTTCATTTCTTCACTCTGGTAACTAAGACAGAATGCGGTGTTAAGACATGAAATGTCTCGATTCAGCCGGGAAGAAGAGAGAGAAGAGAGCCGGCTCTCAATACACCGCCAAGTGCCAAAAGGGAAGCTCCAAAGAAAAACGAAAAAGTATATAAGATTCTCCCATACCATTCCCCTTGTCTTGTGTGTTGTGTTTTTACATTAATAAGTATAAGTCAACGTACGACCGTAAATTTACGCATCTCGTTTTAGCCGATTCAATAAATCAAAGGTTTTATTGCATGTTATTTTTTATTAATAAAATCGGAGTAAATGCAGTTCTTAATCAGTATTACTGAATGTATTTTGCTATTAAAATCTAACTAACTAGTGGTAATTATTACATACCGTGAGTGACTGGGTCTAACATAGGCTACTTATTTTTTAAAAAATCAACCTTTAAAGGGTTGAAATAGGGATGCAAGTTAATATGAAAAATCTAAACCGCTTGACCGATTGTAATGAATTTTGGCATAAATATAGTTAATAATTAAAGCTTAAACATAGGTTACTTTATTTTTTAAAAATCCACCCCCGGGGGATGTGGTTACAATATAACGAAACAGTAATGTAGTTCACGCGGCGGAGCCGCGAGCGGGCCGCTAGTATATAATTATATTATGAACGCGTAGTTCCGTCAGTTTGTCTGTTACGGTTTCACGGCTAATCTACCGGTCCGATTTGGATGAAAATTAGAATAAAAGTAAAAGAAATCCAGGGCCAAACATAGGCTACTTATTTTTTCAAAAATCAACCTCTAAAGTTAAAATAAGGGATACGAGTTAAAATAAGGGATAAAAGTTTACATGAAAAATCTAAACTGCTCGATCGATTGTAATGAATTTTGGCATAAAATATAGTTGATAATCCACGATTAAACATAGGCTACTTTATTTTTCGATAATCCACCCCCGAGGGATGGCAATATAACAAAAGAGTCACGGCGAAGCCACGAGCGGGCCGCTAGTATTATTATTAATACATTATAGTGTTATATAAAGTTGATTTTTTTTTATTTTCATGTAAGAAGTAGTTTAAATACATACAACGATTACAGAATGCAATCTTAACTTTAAAATGAATTATGTAGAGAAGCCATAATGACACGTCCGTGTTAGTCATTAACTATATATACCTAGTGTGTTCTGTTAACTTATAACTTATAAATAAAATAGAATAGCAATACTTTATTGCATACAAAGAAAACAAAAAACAGAATACAAGGATATACGAAAAATTATAAAAGTAGGTATTTTTATAATTTCTATAATAAACTAATTTATAATATAATAATATATTACATAACAAAACGCCATCGTGGCGCAGTGGCACAAGAGTGTGACTGTAAGCGACTGGTTGTGGGTTCGATTTCCACTCGAGGAGTGGAAATTATATTTTCATTTTCTTCGCTCTGGTGTCGAGGTAAAGCGCGGCGTTAAGTTCCGCCACTTAACACGCAAAGCCTCCGAATTCGGCGGAAAGTGGGGAACGGAGTGTCTTAACACTAGGTTCCCCTCTCTGCCTACCTTGCTGTGTGCGGGATATAGCGTGAAGCTAATTAATTTTTTTTTTATATTACATAACAAAACGCCATCGTGGCGCAATAGGACAGCGAGATGGTTATGAGTTCGATTCCTACTTGGGGAAAGATTATATGTAAATTTTCATTTTTTCGCTTTCTAAGAAAAGTCGCAGCGTGGAGTTCCACAACTCAACCCGCAGTGCCTCTACTTTCGGGTGGAAAGTGAAAGACGTAGTATTTTGGGATTGGGCCTTCCCTGACGTTATGCTGGTAAAATATATTTTATTTGAAATTCAAACCAGGTCTTAACTTTGGTTATTGAGACTAAATATTTACCAAAACTTAGTAATTTCTAATCATTTGACGAAACCACGTATATTACAAACTTATATCGCATTATATAATATTTTGTGATATAATATTATCTCAGTGATACGCTTATAAAAAAAATATTCACTAGTGACACTTAGTAAAAAATATGTTATGTAATATACAAGTACTATTTGAAATTATTCTATTACATATCAAATTAGCAAACATTTAGGTATTTTCGAAGGTTTCGGCTAATTTATTATTTACTACTAGTGGCCCGCTCGCGGCTTCGCCGCGTGAACTCTTTCGTTATATTGCAACCCTCGGAGCTTAGATTATAAACTATATTTACGCCAAAATTCATTACAATTGGTCAAGCGGTTTAGATTTTTCATATAAACTTTTATCCCTAATTTTACCCCTTTAGAGGTTTATTTTTGAAAAACTAAGTAGCCTATGTTAGACCCAGTCACTTTTACTACTTTCATTCTAAATTTCATCCAATTCGTACCGGTAGATTAGCCGTGAAAGCGTGACAGACAAACACACAGACATTCGTATTTATATAATACTAGCGGCCCGCTCGCGGCTTCGCCGCGTGAACTCTTTCGCTATATTGCAACACTCGAAGGCGCATTTTTAAACAACAAAGTAGCCTATGTTTAAGCTTAGATTTTAAACTATATTTATGCCAAAATTCATTGCAATTGGTCAAGCGGTTTAGATTTTTCATATAAACTTTCATCCCCTATTTCAACCCTTTAGAGGTTGATTTTTGAAAAACTAAGTAGCCTATGTTAGACCCAGTCACTTTTTCTACTTTCATTCTAAATTTCACCCAAATCGAATCAGTAGATTAGCCATGAAAGCGTGACAGACAAACACACAGACATTCGCATTTATAATATGGATAAGCGAGTAATTCCATAAGATAAGTATAGCAAAGATATTACAATACGTTATATTATTGTAAGAATATATAGTTAAGGGGAAAATTATGATATATAATTAATAACCGATACGACAAAATCATGATTTTATTTTAATATACGTTTAAGGATAAGTCTCTAATAATAATAATACAATGTAGATTATTGCAATGCAGCGACTTTTATTTAACCAAAATAACATTACATTTTATATTTATTTAAGGATCCTTAAGTCAAGAGTTAAGGATCTTCTAAGCAAGCGGTTATCGTCATAGACAACATCAACATTTAACATCACGCTTAATGTGGTCAAACGCAAGTCTAAGCGGCGTAGTTAAAAAAAAACAAATACTTATCTATGTGCCTAATTACTATTGCTTTCTTAATAATATGCAAATAAAATATTTAATGAAAAAATCGCCTTCACCGAATTGTGTTAATTTTAATTAATTGTGGTGTCGTAGAAGATGTACAACATATTTTAGTGGAATGTGCCCGAAGCGAAGACTTGCGAAATTGTTTAGTTGATAGATTTAAGTTTAATCTTAAAGATGTTGGTGAATATTAAAGACCCTTATTTTTTCTAGAATAAAATAATATGCAAATCATCAATACTATAGTAATGATACAGAAAAATATTTTGCACTATAATGTTAATCAGAATATCTCTATTCTGATCTGAGCAAATTCCTTCGCATATCATAGTTACCGTGATCAGTTACTGAGACTTGCGACCCGAGTATTAAAATGCAGTAATGGTCACTTTCACTACCTGATTCAAATTTAAAATGATCCTATTAATGCAGACTTCCAAATAATTCACAATATATGTAACTCATTTTTAATTAATTTTATCAGTAGTAAAATCATATTGTATGTACCCGTATGTATATTATCAATACAAAATAAAAATGTAACTGATCGCTAACGTAACTTATAAAGATATAAAAAATATTATTGGTGGTTTTATCAATGTAATAGAACTTAAAAAAATATTTTCTTTTTCGTTTGTCTGTTTATTTGTTTGTTTATATGTTTGTTTGTTTACGCTAATCTCTTGAATGTGTTAAGCATTTTAAATACTACTACTATTATTAGTTAGAGTGTTTTGGTCATGTTAACGTTCAGAATTCATTCTAAAACTACATGATTTATTCTTTGTTCGACAAAATTGCTATTAAATAACTGTCTAATTTATTTTAAATTACGAACTGCTAGTAATTAAATAATTTAAAAAATAAAAGCTAATGTTATTTTAATTTATAACGTTTTTTTCTTTTATACATATATACTTTAAAAAATCTTCGCTCGTAGTGATGTTATCACGCACCTAACCTTAAAATTATATTCAAATGTCAGTGACTGAAATACAAGAAAAAAAAATGATAAGAATAATCACATCATAATTATTAATATATAATTATTTGAACAAATACTCGATCTTATTCGTTTATCACAGCCAATTTTTTGCCGATGGTATTCAGCCTTGAATTGTTCTTTCCTTAGTTTGACGTTTACATTCACCATTCAATTTACCTTTCAATACCAAAAAAAAACATAATAAAAAACAAACAAATTCATACTAACTGTTCTCGAAGTACATTTAATGCTGTTTCCGGGAAATCGGTGCACGAGACGAGCACTTTTAAATTTTTAGTCATGTTTGAAGCTGACGCGTGGTTCCCCGTCAGTAACACAGCAACGACTGCCGCTAACGTGATGAATGTATGCATTATTTACGATTACACAATACTTTATCTTATCTTTAACAATTTGTATTATCGTATGCTTTGATAACGTTTGTTATCTGATAAAATTCTGAATCAACACTGCAAAGCTTATTCGAATGAGAGACAAAAGCGGCGTCTGTGAAGGCCGTCAAGTAACTGGCTTTGATTATTATGGAGCTGGAAGCAATCAATGTACATATTTATATGTATCGCAATAATTAATTATGTAATGTCTATTGCTTTAAACATGTTCCGATAACCCAAAAGTTTTTATTAGTATTTCATTTGACCTGTGTGTTTTTTTCTCTTCAATTTGTAGGGTAGAGAGATTTATAAAATATTCGTGAAGGTAACGGTTGGTTTTCAGTTTTTCTTTTGTTTAGCGCATTAAGTATGGTAATTTACATCTTGCCCAGTGTTGTACATTGGTGGCTGTATCGTAAATTGTTTGACTTATTTGTATAAATATGACGTCACTGTTAAATATCTACATTGTGACTGATTTGTAATAATAATAGTTTTGCAGTCAGATCAATTAACTTTTATAAGGACGAAGAGAGGACTATTGTCAAGTGACTCAGTCCTCCACTTTCTTCCTTGTCTCATCAAGACATTACGTGCTTTGTAGCGCTTTGTTTTAGGTACCAAAGCGACGAAATGACATTTTTAATATAATAATTTCCCCGAGTGGGAATCAAACCCACAATCATCGAATTTATAATCAAACGTTAACCAACTATAATCTGTACAAGATAGCTTGATCTTTTGACAGATGGGCTAGTGTGATAGGAAGCAGAACATATCTAGGAGTCCTAAAAAATACCTTTTAAGATACTTTAAATTGTGACAAGATTTACACTTTTTGACCCATGCTTCTTTGAAAAAGTTGTTTACACGTGGGATATGTTCTGAACCATTCGAGGTCCAAGAATCTTCCTGTATGTATTAAATAAAGTTGAAAAATAAAATAGTAAGACCATTTAAAATAATTTTTATTAAGGGAGATAAGCACAGCCATGATCATCAAAACTAGAGTCGTGGGAGCTTGTGTCACCATCTTGAACTTTAATTACTATTTCATGTTCAATAAAACTGTTGAAATGGATGTAGCGCATTATTAACCATCATCCGATGTAACATTGTACAAGCGTCTATTACTTTCAGTCTTCCTTTATCAAATTTTAGTTTGAAGCAATAAAATTTCTCAAAATTTTCGGATAACACTTGAATGTTTGGGAACTTTTGTATTATACGCTTTTTTTAAAATATTTATACAATTTTCAAAATCCTTGAATAAAGAACATAATATGTACGTCATTGCAAAGTTATGTCGATCAGGAAAAAAAACATGTGTCAAAAAGATCCAGCTATTTTGTATTATATCTTGTTTAAGGAATAAGTTTTAATACAAGAAAAAAACAAGAATAACTACATTAATTTAATCATATATTATATTATTTATAATTAATTAATCGATTTACAAATCAACGGGGTTTTTCATTCGTTGTCCATTTAGAGCCCGTAAAATATTTTCAGCGGATATCTTCGCCATTGCGTTTCTGGTCTGATACGTAGCACTTCCCAGATGCGGTATTATATCTGGAAAAAAAATTAAAATAATTATATTATATGGAAGTTTCGTAAGTAAAGATCGTAAATTTATTTTACTAATGTCAGATTCCTTTTAACTTCACACTGTATCCCGCACACAGCAGAGCAGGGATTGGGAACCTAGTGTTAAGACACTACGTTCTCCACTTTCTGTCAAATTTTGGAGGCATTGCGTATTGAGTGACGAAAGTTAACTACGCGCTTTGCCTGGACACCAGAGCGAAGAAAATGTAATTATTCCACTCCTTGAGTGGGAATAGAACTCACAAGTATAAGCGTTTACAGTCATACTTAGTGCCTCTGCAACACGAGTCACTAATGTCAGATGAATGCCGATTGTTTTTAAAATTAAATTAATGACTATAAAGAAGAGACGTATAATAATTTCTGCATTCGTTACTCATATATGATTTTAAGCACGAGATCAAAATACGAAACAGACAGACAAAAATTAAAAAAAGACATAATTACTAAGAATAGAATAGATTAAATTTCGTATGGACAAAATAAAAAAAACGATTGTCATCTAAATAAAGAAATATTAATATTTTAATATTAATAACTTACAACAATTCGGTAGAGATACAATAGGATCGTCCTTCGGCAGAGGCTCAGGTGTGGTGACGTCGAGACCGGCTGAAAATATTTGTCCGTTCTTCAAAGCTTCGTATAAGGCGTTTTGGTCTATTAAACCTGAAAAAACAGTGAGAACTTAGAAAAACTGCGTTTTCTACTCTTATTTTTGAGATTGACGCTCTATTTCTATATTTTTTGGATAAATAAAAATAATGTGTGGGGAACGGAGTGTCTTAACACTAGGTTCCCTCTGCCTACCCTGCTGTGTGCGGGATACAGCGTGAAGCTAAAAAAAAAAGAAAAAAAAAAAATTAAACTTAATAATTCACATTTTTTTTGCCCGTTTATGTATTTTCTCTCATAGTAGGATTGTCAGGGAGAAAAGAGTGTCAAAACACTCTATTTTGGAATTTTCATCAGAAATTAAATTGAAAAAGACATTTTTAGAAAACGTATAAAAATGTTTTAAAGAAATTAAATTACTTGATAATAGGAGTGAAATTCAATGTCGCGCTTTATTTTACCTGAGAAAAGGATTAAAATAAACACTAAAATGTTAAAGGAATTTTTGACAATTTTGTCAAAAGTGCTTACAAAAGTCTCTTCGAATAAAGATATTTTGAATTTGAAATTGCACAAACATTTACATTTGTGCACAAACAGAAAAACATTAAAAATCATTGTTTTTGCCCTCATAATATTATTTGTAATATCCGCCAAGTTTAGAAAGCAATCAGTTATAAGAATAGGATTGAAGATTCGACCGTTATTACAATCGATATTTTTATATTAAATTTTAATACTAACGAATGCCTACCTCCTCTTCCAATATTTACGACAACAGATGTTTTCTTCATAATCTTCAAAGTATCAGCGTTTATCAAATGTTTAGTTTCATTTGTTAAAGGACAGCTGAGAATCACGAAGTCGCTTTCTTTTAGCAGTTGTTCTAGCGGTACTCGTTCTGCGCCTAAATCTTTTGCTGCAAAGTCAATGGTAATTTTTCATTTAATATATGTATATTGTGTATGTAACATAATATTTGTTTTGATGTCTTATATAATTATAGTACAGATTGGGCGTACCGCTAGAGTACGAGGCATAAATGTATTTATATTAAATACATGCAATTCTTTTATGTTTCCCATCACGAAGACAAAAAGAAGACAGTCGTGGGCACAAAATTTGTCTCTAAACGCGAATGATGGTGGGCTCGATACTCACTCGAGGGGGAATGATGACATGTACATTTTTGAAGTGAAAACTTCTTTAGGCGCGTTGAGCGTTTTGGTAGAGGGTAAAATCCTCGGTTCGCGTCACCGACATGCTAATGATAATAGTATATCTATAGCTATGGAGAGCCAGACTAGCGCACGCGCAGTAGCCTGTGTACACGTATAATTAATGTTCAAACTTGAATTCATTGAAATTCGTGTAAATATAAATACTATGTGTAATTAAGATAATTGTATATTAATTATTTTTTCAACCACTTTGTATTTATATTTTGTTCATGATTTGTTTAACCCATCATATGTAACTAATAAATAAAACATAAAAAATTTCATATAATTTTTGCATATAGTTTTAATTACACTCAACTTAATAGTTCCGTTTTCACTTCTATCTGCAGTCCCACGACTGCTACTGTTTATTTTCATTTCATCTCTCTTACCTAAGACAAATCGCGGCATTGAGTTCCGCAAGTCAACGCGCAAAGTCTGGTATTTGAAATGACGTGGAAAACTTAGTGTCTTAACACTAGGTCCTCTTTGACTACCTCGCTATGTGGGAAAAAGCGAGTTGTAAATCAATCTATCTATAGCGTTTACAGTAAGACACTGCTCCACTGCGCCACGATGGTTTCAATTTCAAGAAAGATTAGATTTTTATAGATTACAAAGTAATTCTGTACCTTCGGGCTTGTCACTGCGTCCACTGTAAATGAATCTGGCCACGTCGAAACCTTTTAGCCTCCTGACAATGGCCTGTCCGATGCCGCCAAAGCCTACGATACCGACTGTGCTGTTGGCTATGTCCTGTCCTAATCTCCATTGCACACCATATTTCCATTCATCTCTGTAAGCATATTTTAAATCAAATATAACTTTAAAAAAAATTAAAAAATTGACTTTAATTTTAAACTACTTAGGCTTGAAAACTATTTATACATATTTATCAATATTTGTCGTGTTTCTAAGTTGCTTAGAGAAAGACTAACTGGACAATTTTATTTAATTTAGCCAGAGTCAGACGTAAAAACTGTATTTTACTGTAATGCGAATAGTACAAACTTAGTTTCGATTTCAAATGACGATGCCGAGATTCCCGAGAGTTGTATCCCGCACACATCAGGTTAGGCTGAGGGAACCTAGTCTTAAGACACTCCGTCCCCCTCTTTCGGATTTTAATTTTAGTAATTAAATTTTAATACTAATTAACATTTACATCCATGTAATGTATGAAAAAAGATGATTGTATAAAATATGTAATGTATAAAATGATATACCTAATACATTTTGGTTGCTTTTGTTAGAATATTTTTGATAATTAAATCTTATATCTTAAGTCATTTTGAATAAAAGAAAAAAAAAACAAGAAACAATCGAGAAAAAATTATTTTAAATTACAAACGACATATTCGTAGATTGTCTTACTCATTTTCTCGTCGAATCTACTGTCAAGGGCATTATATTAAGTGAAACTAAACGACGTGTTTTGTCTTACTGGAGTGGAAAATGAAAGTTAATAAATAAAACAATTGCTTTTTAAACATTTTTAAAGTGTCCTTCCACACTTAGGGAAATTGAAAAAGACATTTAGAAAACGTATAAAAATTAATTTAATTAAATTTAATTTCTACGCAGCTGGTACTAGAACTCATGGCTCTTCGGAGAGAGCACCTGGACGGTCTTCAGGAGGCGCGGGTTCGAATCCCGCTGCGTTCAAATTTTTATACGTTTTCTAAATGTATTTTTCAAATAAAACAATTCCTTTAAAAGTGAATCATTGCATTTACACTTTGTACCATAAAATTTCACACATAAAAATACTAACGATTCCAACTCCTGAACTCCTTCCTTAAACCTCCTCGCAGCGCCTATCATGAGTCCCACTGCAATATCGGCCACAGCGTTGTCTAAAACTTGCAGCGTATGTCCTAGGACCAGACCACGTTTCTTTATCTCATTCGTATCTATATGATCTATGCCGGAAGCTGTCGTGCTCACTGCTTTTAGACGAGGTCCTGTTGATTTTATGTTGAAATATATTTTTTATTATTAATTCTCAGTAATAGAGATCAGAGGGAAAAGTGGAGAAATCTCATAATCTCGCTTTCAAATAGGAAAGACAATTCATGATCACGTGAACGACTTAGAAGAAGTAGAATAGAGGTCATCTTGGATCAGGGGATCCAGTCTTACTGGAAACGCGATTGTTGGGTGGTTATCGATTCAACTCCTACTCGTTGAAATGATTATATTTATTAATTTTCATTTCTCCGCTTAGGTACCCATGACAAAGCATGACGTGGATTTCTGGCAATCGATACGCAATAATAATAGAGCCAAATTAATAGATCTCCTTATTATCTTGAATTTCCTTATTATCTTAAATATTGGTGAGGCAAATACCTGCCAAATCTAATATTTCTCCAGTTAAACGATGCTTCGTGTTCCATATTAAGCCGTCAAACCCTGTGGATATGGTATTTTTTATTTTCACAATACTGTCACTTTCGTGATCCAAAATTGGTAGCACGACTGGTTCCACTCTGAAAATCAATGTATTATTTATTGAATTTGAACTAATTTCGTAAATTTTGATTTGACGAGGTCGTCGCGGCGCAGTGGAACACCGTCTATAAACGCGATGGTTGTGTGTTCCGCTAAGGGGAAATGATGAAATCATGTTTAGAATTAATGAAATCATATTTTAATTTTCATTTCTTCGCTCTAAAAGCACAGCGTTGACTTCCGCCATGCAATGTCTTCAATTAAGGCGGAAAATCAAGGACGGAGAGTCTGGACACTAGGTCTTCTCTGACTACTCTGCTATGCGGGAAACAACGTGTAGCTGCTTTAAGTTAATTTTCTGCAGTTCACATTTTCGAAGTCCATGGTCTTTCTGCGAGTGCAAACAGTGATGACAAGTAAGTGAGAAGAAAGGGCAGAATGACCACATAGAGCCGAATTAGAGTCATTGCGTAGTGACGGTACTGCGTCGCATATGTTTAATCAGGCCGAAATAATGACATATTAAAGGCACGTAGGGATTTCAACCTAAAACTTTCAAGTGATTTTTTTTTTTGAACCCACATCTTTCCTCCTGAGGTGCCCCCGCGATTTTATACGGGCGACACCACAGAAATTTTATTGGGCAAAAAGATTTGAGCTATTGAATTTTATGAACTTTCGAGTTATTACAAAAATTTCATAGATATATGTTTAACTTTCAAGTGATTAGGTACATGTACTTATAACATTTAAAAGTTTTATTCACATATTTCCGAAATACACTGTTAAGCACTTCTATTTTGGGCTAAGATGGTAATTTTATTTACAAGTTACTTTAAAACAGATTAATATTTTTCTTGTTTAGCAAAGTCGCCCCAAAGAATAGAAACTAACGTCGAGCAATTCAGTTCGTCGCCCGCCTGTATTGTGTACCTCTCGAGTGGCAGAACTTAACGCCTCCTTTGGCCTCAGTTCAGTAAGGGAATGAGAATTATTTAAATCCAATTGATCCTCCGACTGCATGTCGAACCCACAATCGTCGAGTATACAGTCAAACGCTGTCCCAGTATGATATAATGGTCTCAAATTATTTATTAAATTTCATTATAGATTATGATTAACTTACTCAGACTTCAACAATTCAATTCCAGCGGCGGGAAATGTTTTATTCACAATCAGCACTCGTTTCAGTGACATTTTTACTTCTTAACTCCAAGTTAACGTAAATACTTGTTACCTAAATATAAATAAAATATAAAGAATATAAATTTTGCAATATATTTTACAGAATAAATATATATTTACGGTTAATTGTATATTTATTGTGATCAAAAAATTTTTTAATTAATAAGCTGTGCGAGTCCATGGCCTCTAGACTGTGAGTGGTGATATGACAGTTATGAAACAAACTCCATAACGCAATTCGCATTCCAATTTTGAATTAGCGCGCGTTTATTTTTACAAAGGACTGAACTGAAAGATTTTTTTTGTGATTGAAGGATTTCTTGTATACAAATAACATGTTCTGGAAGAAATAGTAAGATGAATTTGAAAATGGGAGGAACGCAGAAGTTTTGTTTCTCTCTTATAAGTACATAATATAAGATAAATTCAGTCTGAATATATATTACCTATATGATAAATAAAGTTTTACAATTGATTGTTAAAATTAAACACATATGTGTTTAGTGCACGAAAAAACTTCGTTATTTGTAGACTTCAGATAAAACTATAATATTATCACATCAAACGTTTTGCACTTGATTGATAAAGTGGTGTTAAATAACTATAAGATAAAAAATAATGAAAGATGAAAAAGGGGCTATGGAATGCGTGAAACAAGAAAAATATTGAATAAAGTGCTTATTATGTTTATTCAGCTGTACTGATAATATAATGCTCTTAGTTAATTTAGCAGAATGAGGATACAATTTGGCTTAATTGGAAATAATAGTAGAATTTTCAGTAGGTATACAACATATATGTCGCTAGTACCAATAAAGGTTAGTGTTGGTATATATTTAAAACAAAGGAAAAAAAATTGCCTAGTCTTTTTTTTAGATCGTACGATTTTTTAATTTTTATTAGAGTAATATCCTAAAATAAATCAAATAGAATATTTTTAAAATGAATGATTTTAGATTAAAATTGACATAAAATGATTTGTTCAGCAATACATGAATATGGAGATACTGAATTAAATTAAACATAACATAGTAAATGATATTAACTTTGTGTTTACATAAAAAAATAACCTTAAAAACAAATACAGTAAAAATTAGTAAAGTTAGTTGTTCTAACATAAGTGTAGAATATTTAAAATGTATTTACTATAAAATAATTTAAACTATTAGATGTGTGAACTTACAGAGTAGCTGATTACAAATGGTATATCTATGGAAAAATCGTCTCTAAATGAATTTATCTATTGTTTACATATTATATACTACAATACACACTGCCATCTGTTGTTGAGTAGCGGAACTATGTTAGAATGGTTGTCTTTTTGCCTTAGTTTTGCAGTAGATGGCAGTAAGTAAATATTAATAGTTGTATGATTTTAAGATTTTGTTTAATTGTTATATTTTAGTAATTCGGCTTTAAATTATTTTAAAATGATATAATATTGATAAGTTTTCGCATTAAGGGGATACTGTTGTAATTAGAGTTCAAGATACGTGTAGGCTTTTTTATGCAGCTTCAAGCGTTTACTCGAATAGCACGTTAGTTATTGACAAACTAGTGGTAAGACACTCCGTTCTATAAGTAAAGAGCAATTTAGTGTGGAAACCACAACCTATCGCATTTATAGTCGCTATACCACTTTACTTTAATATTAAACATCTTGAATAGAGAGGATCGCGAGCCTTGTTTCATTTAATTGTTCAAGCTTGAAACGGCAAAGCCCCTCGTTTTGTTGTCATAATAGGTATGTCCCTCTACAAGTCTACAGCCACCAAATGTGCAACATCTTAAGAAAACATATTATCAATAAGCGTATGTATTCAATTTTACTCATTGCAAAATCGAGCTGCGAATGCAGTTATGAGTTGTTCTGTTTTCTAATAGTAAATTATGTCTATGGCTAATCCTTGATAATAATCAAATGAATGCAGAAATATATAAATAAAATTGTACAATGTTTAAAAAATTAGATAAATTTTAAATTCAAATATATCGTAGTAGTATTCTCACCTAATCAATGACGGTCTCTTTGAATATTAAATAAAAACTTTACGCATTGAGTAAATACTTGCAATTTGAAATTCAGACTATTAATTTGATATATGGCAGCTTTAAGCTTTTCCCGTAGTGTCAAGACACTCCGTTCGCCAGACGAGACATCTTGAGCTTTGTTTAGGTGTAAGAACGAAAACAAAATGAAAATTGAATTATAGAAAAAAATAAATATAAAAGAAAATTGAAATTTAAATATACCCGAGTCGAATATATCGAGTGAAAATGGAACCCACAAGCAATACTTTACAGTCAGACGTTATCCCACTGCGCTACAGCAGCTTCTATCTCTTATTTTAAAAGCATTTCAAAGACAATAACTTAGCTTCAATATCTGATCATCATTATTGAGTCATTCTATTATTACGGTGTTCAAAAGTAATAAAAATAAGCTGTTGCATATCAAGTCCGACATAACTTAGTTGGTGTGTAGGCGACACAAAGGAAAGTGAAGACCAGATGTTTGTATCGGCTATATACTTTACGTATAGTTAGTTATGTTGCTAAATAAATTACTCGTTTAGGTTATCTTTTATTATATTAAAATTTAGTAGCTTTTTTGCAATTGTGATGTATTCTTATTTAATACCTCTTTTGAGGAATAAAATACGCGTTATCTTATTGACCTGTATGTCAAATATATGGTAGTGTATGTTTGTTTTAATAAATTTAATATATATTTCTAATCATTTCTTTTTTTAACTTAACGCTGTATCCCGCACATAGCAGAGTAGGCAGAGCGAACCTAGTGTTAAGACATTCCGTTCCGCACTAATCAATTACTGTTATATCTCTGCACTTTTTTTCCCGTGAGGGGACGGGTTAAGAATACAATTCCCCTCCGCCGCTGGGTAGCGTCCCGTAAAAGGCGGGTAATCCAGTAGCTTGATGGTAGGAGACTCGTTCTCCGACTGGCTCGCGACCACTATCGTGTCAAAGACGAACCGCCAAACATCATCAGATGTGTTCCGGTTCGATTGCATGTAAGCCACCTCTCCCTATTTCCACCATTCCCATCCTTCCTCCTTTCTTTCTGCCCTACATCCCCGAGGCTGGCAACGCATCCATAACTCTAATGTAGTGGATGTCTATGGGCGAAGGTAACCACTTAACACTAGGTGGGCATTCTGCTCGTTTGCCTCCTTTATACCATAAAACAAAACTTATTTTGCTCATCACCATATAAACTTTAAGTTTGCCAGTTATTGCCAAATATGTAGGCATACCCGCAAATTTTCGTAAAATGGTATAGTAAGTCTTTGTTTTACCCATTAATGTGACGTATGTATCAGGCGTTTCTCTTGCTATGCCCTACGATTTTGGTGATATTATCTTATAATCAAAATGTATTTATTCCATATCCTGCCCATTTAGAGAACTTTACGTTGTTTAAATTGATCTCTACGCTGAACTTAGTTTTACTTTGGCTGCTCCCTGGCGTTTGATATACAATTTCAAATAAACTGCTTCTAAATTTTATAAAAATTTTAGTATATTTCAGTATATTGTGAATAATAGGTACCTACTTAAATATACTATAAATGTATTTGTAAAAAATTTGAAAGTGTGAAGTTCATTATTTTCCATAATATATGCATACTCATCACACATTATTTCGATTTTGGGTGGAAAGTGGAAAACGGAGTGTCTTGACACTAAGTCCTCTTTTTCTACCTCGCCAAGGGAAAACAATGTCAAAAAACAATACTCATATAGTCATATTTTAAAATAAATAACAAATCAAGCTATTTTCAATTCACAAACAGAAAGTTTACAAATGTAGACAGACATTTTTTAAAACATTATTGCAGTGGCCATTTCTACGGCTGGCCAACCCAAAGGTCATTTTGGTGAACAGTAATGTGCTTCTTATAGAGCGTTATCGACCGACGCTGGCGCCAGCTAGTCGACGTAACTAAGTCCCCAACATTGGTAGGAAGGCAGTTATGGTAGTAAAGTTACATTAATGTATTGAACATTTTGGTATAATATGCAAACGATGTGATCTATGGGACAGAGGAAATCAAGAGTGTTTGCTTTTAAATATATGACTATTGGTACTTCATTGGTACGAAATATATACTTAAGTAAATAGCTCAATATTATTATGTAACTAGGTATATTGGTTGGTATATTGGGGCCAGTCGTGGCGCAGTGGCACGAACGTGTGACTGTAAACGACTGGTTGTAGGTTCGATTCCCACTCATATTTCCGTTTCTTCGCTCTGGTATTGGAGGTAAAGCGCGGCGTTAAGTTCCGCCACTTAACACGCAACGCCTCTGAATTTGGCGGAAAGTGGGGAACGGAGTGTCTTAACACTAGGTTCCCTTTGCCTACCCTGCTGTTCGGCACACAGCGTGAAGCTATAAAAAAAGAGACTAGGTATATGAGGACAAAAGTTTGGGCCACTAAAAACTACTTAATGAAAACTATACTGTGGTAGGAACACAAAAATTGGCGTAGTTTAAGCTTTACGTAAAAGCAGAAATGCAGTATTTTATTAATTTTTAATAATAATGTATGAGAAACACATTAAATTAATAAAATATGCTTATTTGTTATGTGTAAAATGTACACATATTATGTGTTAGACCAGTGATTCTCAACCACTGTGCCGCGGCACTTTAATGTGCCGCCATATTTCAAAAGTATGCCGCCAAATTTTGCAAATATATAATAATGTTAATATTATTAAATTATATCATTTAAAAACTTTTTCTTTGTGTGTCACCAAATTTTGAAATCGTTAAACATGTCCTGCAACATAAAAAAATAGTTGAGAATCATTGTGTTGGACTGTAGTAAAGTAACTACTAGCAATCTAGAATATGGCAGAAAGTAGGGAGCGGAGTGTCTGAACACTAGGTTCTTTCTACTTACTTTATTGTTTGCAGGATATATATAGCGTGAAGTTAAAAATAATGTGTTTGACATACATTGATGTAAAAAGTGCACGTTGATAAGTTACTAGATACGTATTTTAATGGGGTTACTAATTATTACAAGATTTAAAAATTATGCTACTATGGCGTAGAAGTTAATTTAAAACATAAAATAGTTTAACTACAGCAGGAGTGCCCAACATTTTTCAGCTCGCGGCATAGTTACATAAGAATAAAAAGTAGGATTTCAGATTTAGAACCAACTCACGGCGCCCCTTTTTACTTTCTATGACGCACTAGGGCGCCGCGGCGCACAGGTTGGGAGCCCCTGTCCTACGGTGTCACTTGCTTTCTTATGTTAGATAGTCAGTAAAATAAAGAAATATTTAAAGTTCAGAATGAAAAAAAGGAACTCATACATATCCAGGCAAATTATTTTTAAATTATACTACTTTCAACCTCTTTGAGGCTGTCATGGCGAAGTTATGCAGTGTGCGATTGTAAATACGATTTCGGCCGGTTGTAGATTCAATCACCACCCAGACACGTGATTATGTATTTTCCATTTTCCTTCTCTCGTAATAAAAAGCGAAGTTTAAAGTTCCTCCTTTTAGCATTCAATGTCTAGATTTCGGGCGGAAGGTAGAGAACGGATTGTTTCGTCACTAGGAAACGGAAAATACGTCAAGCTATTTTTATTAATATTAAAGAAAAAAACACTATTAAGTTTTTAGCTTAAAATAATAATAAATAGGCTTTATTTTGTTTATTGATGAGGGTCTTATTAATAAACCAATAAAATTCGATAACCTTATCAATTTATATTCGACAGGTTGATACATTTAAACGTATTTAACAAAATTAAATGATGTAGTTACTTTTTAATCTAAATTAAACTAGTCAAAATGAAGTAAACACGGGTAGATTCTGTTTCACAAACATTTCACCTGTCAGCAAGGTGGCATCGCACGCGCCCTTATAGTGGGTATGCTCCACTTGGAAACTTATTTTCTAAATAATATGACAGATATATTTATATTATTAAAATATAATAAAAAAATGATAAATAAATAAGAAAACAGCATTTTTAATGCGCAATCACAAATTCGGCATGATGAAAAATATTTTTAGAAAACGTATAAGTTTTGCTTGTAAGATAATGACATGCAATTGGCAACATTAGCTTAAGTCGAAAAAAGCAGAGTATTTACAATTAAAAAGCTTTGTAGTAAACATTATAGTTCAGAGTCAAATACATTTGATAAGTTTGGATAATTCGAATATTATCTTTTAACATTTTTATTTTATTACCAAAACGTTGCTCTTATAAATGCATCCCATATCAGGTACATGGTGACACCTATTTATGCTTTGGTACTACAATTTTTCGTATAAAAATATATACATAAAATAGGTACAAAAATTAGAATTATTTTTCGAAATGACAAAAGTATTTTTTGAAAACATATTAAAAATCCTTATTACATATATTTATAATTAATTTACCTACATTTATAACGATTTAATAATAATATTAATTCCAATAGTACTTATTCGTTAGAGCGTAAGTGGAAAAACGTTTACCATTTTGCAAGCTACATCCCACCTGTAGCTAAAAAACGTATCAGGTGGTATGAACGTTGACATAATTTTTTAAAGTACTCCAGTCCGTTATCTATATTATTAGTGGTAATTAACTGTTGATCCGATTATATTCATTACATAACCTGATTTTAGACGAGTTCATTAAAAAGTTATATGGATTAATAGATAACAATCAATCGCCGGTATAGAGTGGACTTTTGTCCGGCTCGGAGGACCACATCGCTGGGTGGTCGGCATTATAGATTGGAGTGAATGTTAATTGAAGTTTCTTAAAATAAATATTTGTTAATTACTTGACGTAGATGGTTTTTCCTTTTTTTATCTCGTATAGTAGAGGAAATCTAATAATTTGAGATTCCGTTTTCATCCATATTTAAAAATTGTGTATTGTATGGCAGGACTCAATGTCGCCCATAGTCTTACCAGCGCTGGGATATGTCTAATTTATATATAATCATTCTCCTGAGTGAAAATTGAACCCGACTGTGTTACGACAGCCTCACTAAGAATAATAACAATCTGTATTTATATCATGTACTCGTATCGTTGATAATTATATCATGTACTCGTATCGTTCTTGAGCATTAGTGATTTTTTATAGAATAAAGGAGGCAAACCAGCAGAAGGACTACCTGGTGTTAAGTGGTTATCTTCGTCCATAGACATCCACAACGTTAAGAGTTATGGATGCGTTGCCAGCCTCGGGGATGTAGGACAGAAGGAGGTAGGAAAGATGGAAATGGTGGGAATAGGGAGAGTTGGTTTACATGTCATCGAACCGGAACACATCATCAGATGCTTAGCGGTTCGTCTTTGACACGTTAGTGGTCGCGAGCCTGT
Organism: Dryas iulia moderata; assembly: GCA_019049465.1. Lineage (NCBI taxonomy): Eukaryota > Metazoa > Arthropoda > Insecta > Lepidoptera > Nymphalidae > Dryas > Dryas iulia. The sequence goes on along the minus strand of CM032431.1, from coordinate 11,532,206 downwards.
CGGAGAACGAATCTCCTACCACCAAGATACTGGGTTACCCTCCTTTTACGGGACGCTACCCAGCATTAAATTCAAAATTGTATTCTTATAACGTAATATTAACTAATGGAAATGTTAAAAGAAAATATTTTTCAAGAATGATCGCGTTTCATTTTATAATGTAAACATATACTAAAAAAAAAAAATTAAATAGCTTCACGCTATATCCCGCACACAGCAGGGTAGGCAGAGGGAACCTAGTGTTAAGACACTCCGTTCCCCATTTTGTAAGCGACATTTCCAAAACTTTGCTAGCCACGTTGACGTGATATTAAAACATTTAAAAATCCTTTATACATAAGTTTTTTAACGTTATGGAAATTCTTCTGTTTCTTTTTTATTATAAAATTATGCTTAAGGCTAAATAGCAAAGACTATCAAATAATAGGTGAAGGTACAGGTTAACTTTTGAAATCTTAATAAACAAGGCCTAAGTTCTTAGGTCGCCATTGGCCTACATTTATATATTTTAAAATTCTTTACAATATATTGGCTAGATTAAAGTAATATTGTAATGATATTTTTTTTAACATGCTATGTTATATAATATATTTATATATCTTTCTATATATTAAAGCGTGGCGTTAAGTTCCGCCACTTAACATGCAATGCCTCCGAATTCGGCGGAAAGTGGGGAACGGAGTGTCTTAACACTAGGTTTCCTCTGCCTACACTGCTGTGTGCGGGATACAACGTGAAGCTAAAGAAGAAAGCACTTTCTGTAATACAAACGTCTTTCTACTACTTATTACTCTATTCCAAAATATATTTTTAATTTATTTTAAAATCCTCCAATTACTTAACGATTGACATTCGTTAAACTAATGAATCTTGTTTCAAAATCACAAACAATATGTAACGTGAACTAATCACTGGGGATTCACACTGGGATAAGATTGCTGACGTTCTAATATACATATAAATGACAAATAACCTCAAGGTCAAAGATTAAGAAAAATGTTAATTCTCTCCATTTATTTAATAACTTTCTAAAATAAGCTTTCTTTAAAACATTTTAAAGTTCAATTTCGCGCCAAAATTTTTATTCAAATCTAACTTTTACAGATTAAATTAGTGTTAACGACACAAATGTTTAGGAAAAATTTACAGTTAACAACTGGGTTATTAAAAAAATAACTTTAATTTGCCAAACTAATTTAAACTTTATAAAAATATGTTTTAAATATTAATTTTTATTTTTAAGTTTATAAAATTCAACATATTTTGTTGATTTTGAGACGAAGGAACGCACATGTGCAGCCTTCTGTAAGTCGTTTGTCATTTTTTATCTGTTGGCTCCTTTGCATTCACTTTGTGTCAACAATCGACGCAGATGTTACCAAATAAGAACGCTAAATTAATATTTAGTGGCATTTAAATTTACCCATTAAAATATTTAAGAAATGCGAACGCATCAATAGTTCACGTATTGGAGTGGAGTTTTTGTTAATTATTTTATTTTTAAATGATCTTGAAAAGAAATTCTTTAAGTTTTCATTTTAAAGTGTGTTTAAAATATTTTTTTCTTAATTAACTTTTTGACTAAATGAAAGAATTGAGTTTCAAACTCTTCATTTTAAATTAAATAATAATATTATAACTTTTATTTGTGAAAAAGACATAGTTAAGTTTCTCGCAAGCTTTTATCAGCATAACTTCTTTCCGACCTGGCGATAGTTTTATGTTCATGCGATGATTTAAAAGCGTTTCCTAAAAGTCTTTGAAAGAGTCTATATGAATTACATCTAAATAAATGCATTACACAATAATTAAAAATAATCAAATTTATTAAAGACCAATGTTTATATAATATTAAAAGTAACGAAAATTATGCGACATATAATAGATAATTTAGTTTAGTTCTTTATTTATCACCGTTAAGGGTGTCAGTTAAGTACTATTCACTGCGCCAATATCGTGTTAAATGGAGGATTAACGAAGGGGACCGGTTGCTATAAAAAAAGATGTACGCATATATATTATACAAGATAAGACGCCAGTGTTGCGTGGTTAGGGCAGAATTAACAATGAAATAGTTGTGTTGAGTTCAAATTTTTGTAGGATAACTGTTTATCCGAAGAAAGATATTAAGTAAAATAGTTATTAAGTTTTAAGGCATAGCAGGATAGAAAGAGGGAATTTTGTATCACACTCCGTTCCCCACTTTCCGCCGAATTCTGACGCTTTGCGTGTTAAGTGGCGGAACCTAACGCCGCGCTTTACCTCGACACCAGTGCGAAGAAAATGGAAATATAAAATATTTCCACTTCTCGAGTGGGAATCGAACCCACAACCAGTGGTTTACAGTCACACGCTTGTGCAACTGGGCCACGACTGGCCACTTAATTTAAGTATATTATTTTATTCTTGTTTTAATTACCATTTTTTTCCTATAGGGACAGAAAATAAGAAGAGCAATCAAATTTCACTCTCTTTTCATAATAAAAATGCACCTGCGTTCATTCCTGCAAAATGTGTTAGACATAAGCAAAAAAATAGTTTGCAAACCATCATTACATTAAAATAGAAAATGTTTTGGTAAATGTTTAAAACATTTTGTTCAAAAATTATGCAAATAACAAAGAATTAAATATTGCACTGTTAAACTTTATATAGAGAAGATCTTCAGAAACATTTTTTTATATATTAATGCATTAGAAATACATCCATACTTATATTATAAATGAGAATGTCGGTCTGTTTGTCTGTCACGCTTTCACGGCTAATCTACCGATCCGATTTGAATGAAATTTAGTATGAAAGTAGTAAAAATGACTGTGTAAAAATCAACTTATAAAGGGTTGAAATAGAGGATGAAAGTTTATATGTAAAATCTACACAGTTTGACTGATTGTAATGAATTTTGTCATAAAAATAGTTGATAATCCAAGGTTAACCATAGGCTACTTTATTTTTCAAAAATCTACCCCCGAGTGTTATACTATAACGAAACAGTATGAACTACATGTTCATGCGGAGAAGCCGCGAGCGGCCCGCTAGTAAAATAATAATTATAAAAACATTACAAACATTACTATATGTTTCACATATATTTTTGTATAAATTAATATAAACGCGTCAACAGATAGCCAAATGTTGAACAGTTTATAGTGATATTATTCAAAAATAATTGCTTATTGATAATTAAGTTAATGACTTGTAGTTTAATTAGCCGCTGCTTTTCGGGGAAGCTTACGTTAAAGGTAACAAGTAGCTGTTTTTGGACACGAAATGTAAACAACAATTTCGTTTTACTTGATACGCTGGACGCATTTAAAATTTAATTGAAACTGAATATATTATGTTAGGTATTTTCTGAGAATTTATTTTTACATAATTAATAAGTTATACATAGGTATATGTATCGTTAGACGAACATGTAATAAATAAATATTAAAAAATCGTTGTTAAAAAGAAAGATTTTCTTTATCATGTATGATATTATATTTTATAACTTAAACCACGGTACAAGGCTTCCAAGAACTTGCCAGAGGTGCAGGTTCGGATCCCACTGCGTTTAAATATTTATACGTTTCCTAAAAATATTTTGTGATTTCCTAACCGTATGAATAGCATTTTAAAATATAAAAAATCTTAAGAAAAATCTTGTACGGAGGGTACAAGATTACCCGTTGTACATATATATACAAAAATATGCTATCTGCCGTTTCTTACGGCGGCTCCTTTAGATTGATAATAATGATTATATATAATTTACATTGTCATCAGAACTAGACCAGAAAATAGAAATTGTCGTATATAATAACCACAAAATCTAGAAATATTTAAAGAAATGAAAACATTATGTGTTAGTGGATGTACTCAACGTCGAGCTTTGCCTTAACCGAAGCTTTTCCTCGTCTAGTCGTTGGCAAGCTTCATCGAGCTTTTCCTTAAGAGGACATGAAAATAATTTATATAAAAACATTGATTATTTAATAAATATACTTAGAGCTTCACGCTTTTGTTCTCATAGCGGGGTAGTCAGAGAGAACTTAAAATGGAAACACTCTATTCTCCACTTTCCGCTTGAAACTGAGTGGCGGAACTCAACGCCATGCAAAATATTTCCTTAAAAACAGTTAAAAAATATTGAACTACGTATTAGAAGATAACATTAGTAACTAATACAAAGTTTTTATAGCACATAAAATCAAAGGGAAAGTAACACCGCGCAGCAGCTGCAAGTCGAATAAAAATACACGCACTAAATTGGGTAAAATTCGACGCTGGGTGGTTCGACAGTTGATACTAATATAGTCTACGGCACGTTAAAGCTATCTCGGCGAAGTTTCCGCAGATGCAATAAAACGCGTGTGTACAGCGGTGGCCTTGGTGTGTGGTCTAAGTAGATTGTCTGTAAAGATTTATATTATTATTTTAATCTAGTTTTTTAATGTTTTGCAGGATTTTTATTAAATATTTGACAATGACTAGTTTTGTAATATTTTTTTATTTTAAACTTTTTCCTGCATAGCAGAGTTAATAAAAGACAATCAACAAGAACAACAGTCAGCTCTGAGTTTTCCTTAGGACTTGTAACCAAAATGTAGAATCTCTACTTAACGAAATATTTACGAAAAACGATCCTACTAATCTCGAAATACATGCTATATTTTAACTGATGATAGTGTTGATGGACCAAGATATTCCAGTTAATCAGAGAGATTTCGCTGCTATTCCTCTTGCTCCAAATCTTACAATTCTGCCTTTTATAAGTTAATGGAAATAGTTAAAATAATTCTATTGCAGTCCAATGGATAGCACCAACTTGCATAATATTAATTTCACCAATTAACTTATATTTATATTCAACTTCACGCTTTTTCAGAGTAGTTAAATCCATAGTTTACAATCAGACATCATGATAGCCTCAACTTAATTTAAATATAAAATTGTAATATTTATTCCATAAATTAAAGAAAGATTTTTTTATTTTGGCACGTAGCATAGCATCAACTAAGCTATAATAATCAATATACAACAATTGTAATAAAAATTGAACTTGCGTTTTCCTTAGAACATTGTCCACTGCCCAACAATATACATACATACATCACTAGTATCAACTTAATACAACATTAAATATCAATTGGGGCCAGTCGTGGCGCAGTGGCACGAACGTGACTGTAAACGACTGGTTGTGGGTTCGATTCCCACTCGAGGAGTGGAAATATTTAATATTTCCATTTTCTTCGCTCTGGTAGCAGAGGTAAAGCGCGGCGTTAAGTTCCGCCACTTAACAAGCAATGCCTGCGAATTCGGCGGAAATTGGGGAACGGAGTGTCTTAATACTAGGTTACCTCTGCCTACCCTGCTGTGTGCGGGATACAGCAAAATCAAAATGATAAAAAAAAATATCAATACGTCACACTTACCTCCTCACGCTAAATGCTTAAATGTCATACAAATCGAACCTATACCCATCTTTCTCAAAACAATTTCCCCAGCACCACTATACTCGTATACATATATTACTACTATAAGCTTACTACAACGTTTAATATCAATTCGTCACACTTATCTCCCCACGCTCCACACTTAGGGCACACGTGGCGCTGCACTAGCGAAGGCGATCGGGCGCTAGCGACCGCGACGAGCCAATTTCACAGATTCGTCACCGATTAGCACGCGCCACAACATTGGCGTTTTGAGTATTGGCCGCTTAATTTTAGAGTGGCAATTTCTATGTGATGTACTATAGAATTTTATATATATTGCAGTTTAAATATGCAAGGGATAAAGGTTATTGTAGTTATGTATTTAAAGTATTGTTCGCTTTGTTTCTTTGTATATATTTATGATGAAAGTAATTGGGAAGCTGGATTTGAATTCATGTATTTAAACTTCGTTAAGACTATTTAATTTATTTTCTATAAGTACGATAATATTTAATTTAAAAATTCAATTGTATTAAAGGATTTGTGTAAAGGATTATTTCTTAATTAACCTCGTTTGGTTAAGTCCTTTGACAGTCCTCAGTCTTATATTTAAAAAATATAATTAAAAATGGTAAATATAGAAACAAATAAATTGGATTCAAATATTTAAGTCATAATTATTATATTTCAGGCGGACAGGGGGAAAACAGAGAATCTTGACACTATTACGCTTGCCGCGTCGTATAAACCACGCAACAACTTCTTTTTAAATCCCTATCCTATTAACTAAAAAAATAGCTTCACGCTATATCCCGCACACAGCAGGGTAGGCAGAGGGAACCTAGTGTTAAGACACTCCGTTCCCCACTTTCCGCCGAATTCGGAGGCTTGCGTGTTAAGTGGCGGAACTTAACGCCGCGCTTTACCTCGACACCAGAGCGAAGAAAATGGAAATACAATTTCCACTCCTCGAGTGGGAATCGAACCCACAACCATTCGTTTACGGTCACACTCTTGTGCCACTGGGCCACGACTGGCTAATCTTTTAATTACAAACAACGATCAAAAAAAAATTTTTTTTTCTTAAATATAAAAACTAATATCAAAAACGCCAATACAAATAAGTTTCATTATAGAAATGCATATCGGCGCCACGACGGCGCCGCGATCACTGCAGCCGGGCGAATGTGTCCGTGCCCTGCACTTGTGCACACACGTTTATATGTACTCTATAGTTATTGATTGCATTTCAAATGAATTTTATTAGAGAAATTGATGAGATATTGAAGTAGAATGGACAATTTTGCAGTTAAGATGAATATAATGGGGCCAGTCGTGGCCCAGTGGCATAAGCGTGTGACTGTAAACGACTGGTTGTGGGTTCGATTTCCGCGACGTTAAGTTCCGCCGCTTAGTACGCAATGCCTCCGAATTCGGCGGAAAGTGGGGAATGGATTGTCTTAACACTGGACTCCCCCACCTACCTTAGCTGTGTGCGGGATACAGCGTGAAGCTAAAAAAATATATATACTAAACTTTCTTGGCGTTATGGGTCAGCGTCTGACTAAATAGTGTAAAGTAGTAGTAAGTGTGATTGGTAGTGGGCTCTATTTCTACTGGGGGAACTGATAATATTAAAATTTTCATTGCTTTGCTCTGGTACCTACACCTTCAAAAGGCGTGTTTACCTCCATCTTCAAGGCCGGAAACGTCCCTGTAGCTCCTCTGATGTTGCACGGGGCTGTGGGTGACGGTGTTCACCTAACATCAAGTGACCCGAACGCTCTTTTGCCTTGTCCTTTCCATAAAAAAAAATACTCGGACAACACAAAGCGCGGCGTTGAGATCCGCCATTCAACACGCAATGTCTCCATTTCGGACTGAAAGCGAAGGACGGAGTGTTTTGACACTAGGTTCTCTCTAACTATAATAAAAAAAATCGTCCCACGGAGTTTCTTGCGCCGGTTCTCAGGCCTGAGGCATTTCGTCAAAAAATGAAGCATGTATCTTCTTATTTTGAATAAAATTATTTTAACTTTGACTTTGACTTTGACTTTGACTTGAAAAAGTGTGAAGTTGACGAAAAAAACATATTTATTTAGAAGTGATGACTGGTCTTGGCTTTATTTGATATTTATGGGACATACATATAATGTTTTTATTTAACACACGAGATTATCTTGTCGTAGTGGGACAGCGTGTGACTGTAAGTGTGATTGGTGTGCTCATCCGGGGCTTAAATGACATTTAAGTTATTTAAGTTTTATTTCTATTTAACTTTATTTAATTATATTTAAGTTATTTTCATTTCTCTGCGTTGGTAAGATAAAGCACGTCATTGAACACTACTCATCATGCTATTGATCGATTTCAGGAGTAAAGTGGAGACGGAAGCGTCTAGGCACTAGGTTAGTTGTGACTTGCTATGCGGCAATAATCGTAAAACTCCTTTTATTATAATCATAGTCCAGTCGTGGCCCAGTGGCACAAGCGTGTGACTGTAAACGACTGGTTGTGGGTTCGATTCCCACTCGAGGGGTGGAAATATTTAATATTTCCATTTTCTTCGCTCTGGTGTCGAGGTAAAGCGCGGCGTTAAGTTCCGCCACTTAACACGCAATGCCTCCGAACTCGGCGGAAAGTGGGGAACGGAGTATCTTAATACTAGGTTCCCTCTGCCTACACTGCTGTGTGCGGGACACTGCGTGAAGCTGAAAAAAATAATAATATACGAGGTTGGTCGCAGTTGTCATGAAGGATAATGCTTATAAAAAATAGTAATCATTATTTTATTTTATTTATTCGTACATAAAAAAAACGATACTAGGGTTAAGGGTTATAAAACGATGCCAATTTTCAAAATTCTTTTGCACAACTTGACATTTGGCAAACTTACTACAATAGACACACAATAAATATATTTTTTAACGAAACACAGCACAAATGAAGCTATAAATACTTTTAAAACAAAAAAAAAACACATTCAATTTAAAAGTTTATATTTATAAAATGTTACCAGTAATAAATTTATATACACAATTGATTTTAAAAGCTTATTTATTTGAAAAGATGTTCACATTTCTAGAGCTGTTAAAAATTCTGAATGGAGACAAATTATCTTCATTCGAGGCGAATTATTGCCACGTGATACGGCCCGGTGTGATCACACCTTTCCATGTATTTAAATATGAGCTTATTTTTTAACTTTTTTTTCTTTATAATTGAATATTTGATCTATATGTATAATATTTTATTATTGTATTGTGTCCTTAAAATAATTAGGTATGGTAGAAATTAAAATGAAGAAAGAGTTTTTATTTTAATTTATATGTTTTGTGTAGATGTCAATTTATATGTACTCTTATGTATAATATAAATTATTAATTTTAGGAAAAAGCAGAAATAATTTCAAAAGCAGTTCGAACCTAGTGTTAAGCCACTCCGTTCCCCACGTTCCGCCGAATTCCGAAGCATTGCGTGTTAAGTGGCGGATCTTAACGCCGCGCTTTAGTCTCGACAGCAGGCGAGGAAAATGGAAACATTAAACGTTAAATACTCATCGAATGGAAATCGAACCCACAATCAATTGTTTACAGTCATACGCTTGTGCCACTGCGCCACGACTGGCCCTGAAATTTGTTAGACCTATTAAAGTTGTATTATATGTACTATTCACTTTACTCTACAAACAACATAATAAGTTTAAGTATAACAAGAATTCGTTCAAGTTAATTATAATAATTGTTCACGAAAACCATTTTTTAAATTAATTGGGACTACACATGCCATTTCGTATGTAAAGCATGCGACATTAAAATTTAACGCACAAAAAACAAAATTCACCATGACAGCTGTCGAATTGTTTACCAATTAATTGTAGAGACGAAACTTTAAATGTTTAAGAACAATTTTTTTGACAGCCAAAAATGTGTGGAATGCAGAATATTTGAGACTATATTAGTTTAATAATCTGTATGCTAACAAATATTATTAAGATAATTAAACTATTATTTTATTTTATTACTAAATAAAATAATATATGAAAAGGGAAATAATTATTTTTTTGTTAGCTTCACGTTATATCCCGCACACAACAGGGAAGGCAGAGGAAACCTAATGTTAAGACACTCTGTTCGCCACTTTCCGCCGAATATTTGAGGCATTGCGTGTTAAGTGGCGGAACTCATCGCCGTGCTTTGCGCCAACACCAGAGCGAAGAAAATGAAATAATAAGTATTTCAGCTATTTTATTACCTAATTATATTATTAAATACATAAAAAGCAACATAAGTAATTAAAGCTACATTAAGTAAATTAGTATTTCCGTAATTTGGCCGAAGTTCAAGAACAGCTGATTTTTCGCCTGACCACATTCGGATACTCGCACCTGCACAGATTTTTTAGCCGGGTGATCTTAACTTTTTTAACTTTGACACCTGGCTATTCTGCCTAGCCAAGACAGCCGGCCGAATAAGAATGCGTCGTTGTCAGCCTGCATAATTAAAAAAAAAAAGTAAAACTGATACCTCCTACCTTTGTGGCTATTTTAAAACGTAGAGACAGTCTAAAAATATTACGCATCTGCTTTTTAGTCATAATAAAAAAATATAATACAATGTTTTTATTAATATTAAAGTGAAATTGTTACACATTTATCCATACGCCATTGTGCAGGACGTTTAAATAGTAGGTAATTTGTAAATTGTAAACAATTTGTGGAACGGAAAACAGTTAAAAATTGACACAATTCACAAAAGTCCGTTTATTCGAAGAAATACTACCATTATTCCATTTACGGGGCTTATACGGCACTTACATGACGATAAGAATAATTACGTAGGAACCACTTGTTTCAAGTTTTTTTGTTTGGCATTAACATTTTTGCACATATTTTTCACATTACGGCATAAGAAGTACTCTTGCATATGTCGATTGTAGCCGGTAGCCCTTGTCATGCTATGTTTTATCTATTAATAGTATTTACTTCCTGTCTAGCGCAACTAGAAATGTAACATTTAACTTATGGCTTTTTTCTTTGTATTATTAATTCGTGTAATAAGGTATGTTGTGATGTTTAAGTGCTCAATGTTAGTGGTGAATACATAAATATATATGAACATAAATAAAAAAAGTATCTTTTGATAACAATATATAATTCGCTATGTGAATAAGTATTAGACATTTTTAGAAGTCAAGCTCTTTAAATACTGAATCAACTCATATTGCGAAAAGTTTGTAAAAACCACTGCAACAATTACCTACGGCTATAGGAGAAGTTGGATACAAAACAAAATTAAAGTCTATTTTTTAATTAACCTTATTTTATACGTAACACTTATAAGTCGTAATATTATTTTATGTCTAATCTAATAAAAAAGGATTATTATGCTTTTACTTTCTTCTTCTGGTCTATTCACCTTAATTGTAAATGTAAAGTAAATTCCTCGTGAGTGATACTTGTTGTGAGTGAGGTGGGCAGTTTTCGTCAGGCACAGTAGAACAGCAACTGTAAACACGATGGGTTCGATTCCCAATTTAGGGAATGGTTATATTTACAACGCTTTTATTCTTTATCAATACAATATTAGTAGTGTGTCATATTGGTATATTTAAAGTCCACACATAGTAGTTTTTATTTTGAACGATTTGTACCGTTTAAATATTTTGTACATACCAGGGACACATTTTGTGCCGTGCCTTTCATTTTTGAACATTTCTGTACCCCACCAGAACATTTCTGGGTTTAAAAATATTTCTTTTTGCTAAAGTGTAAAGGATTTTTATAACATATATTTTACATATAACCAAAACAGACGTAAAAACAAATTATATTTTTTTCTGACTAGTCGTCTTCCTGGTGAGGAGATCAGTAGATGTCATTCATTCATCAGTACATATCATATTGTCATTGACGTGAGAAGTGTGTAAGTTTTCATAAAAATTGGACTATAATATAAATAATCCATATGTCAATCGACAAGTCCATTTTCCACGAAATAGAGGTTCAAGTTTTTTCTTACGTAAAGGGTTTGGAGGACAGAGGTGAAGATAATAAAATTTTGTTAAAAAAGTTTGAAAATTTTAACCATACAGAATCTCTAAATGTGCAGTGTATACAGGTGATACGCCCCGTTAGGATAGCACGCCTAAATTAGAGTGGTTTTCTAGTGGCTAGTGGTTACGTTTTGTTAGAAATTGAGACTATAAGTTTAAAATAGTAGAAGTAATAATATACAAAAAGTTTTATTTATTTCTGAACTGAACTAATCTGTTGGTGCATCACTCGTTAACACGTTCGATTCTTGCTCGGGGAATTTTTATATTACAAACAATTTAATTTTTCTCGTTTAGCCAGTAGCCATGCTGTGTGCAATAATGAACGAAGTGAATTATCATTTCATTGGCTATGCCTAATCGAAAAAAAAACGTAAATACGAAAAAATAACATAGAGGCCAGTCGTGGCGCAGTGGCACAAGCGTGTGACTGTAAACGGCTGGTTGTGGGTTCGATTCCCACTCGAGGAGTGGAAATATTTAGTATTTCCATTTTCTTCGCTCTGGTATCGAGGCAAAGCGCGGCGTTAAGTTCCGCCCCTTAACACGCAATGCCTCCGAATTCGGCGGAAAGTGGGGAACGGAGTGTCTTAACACTAGGTTCCCTCTGCCTACCCTGCTGTGTGCGGGATACAGCGTGAAGCTAAAAAAAAATAACATAAGTATTGGTGATGCTAATAGATTAATCGATAACGAGTACTGTCTTTGTAGTATAACTTAATTACAAATGGAGCGACCTTAAAATGAAGCGAATGTTTGAAAAGGTGTTCCCCATATAGACAATTTAATACCGACAAAATTAGAGGGTAGTTCTTTACTTAAGATATAATTTTAATTTGAACTCTATAACGTTGTAATAAGGTTTATTTTATTTATTTGCAAGTGTTTGCGAGTGTATATTTTGATGTGCATTTTTGTTTAGGGTAGATCCACCTGACAGGTCCACCTGTAACGACAGTTGCGTCACACCTTGGCCTTATTACGTTAGATCGGTTTAGGTGTTTTAGAAATATGACTATAAAATAATAAAAAAAAACATTTTTTGCATAGCAAAAGTATACTGGCTTAGTGTCAAGATAATACGTTTAAAAACATCTAAAGAAAGACATTTAAAGACTCCTGAATACCTGAACGGTATTCAGGAGGCGCGGGTTCGAATCCCGCTGCGTTTAAATTTTTATACGTTTTCTTTAAATAATGTCTTTTTCAATTTTCCTAACTGTGGAATAACACTTTAAAATGTTTAAAAGTACAAAAACATCAACATTATTTTATAATATTAGAAAATTTGGCGTAAAATTATTTCTAGTATAAGATGAGCACGATTTTTTTTAGATTTAAAATTGAAAAAGAATCGAATTAGATATGACCATATCCATGACAAAAAACTAAAAGGTGAATAACGGCATTAGGTGTGTTCATTGAATTATTAGTGACAAATGCGTTAAATGTCTTGTCCATGGATTGCGAAGAAGAACAATTTTGTAATTCAATAGGTACATTTTCTATTTGTATTCAATTTATTACAGGTTTGTATTACTAACATGTGTTTTACACTGTAAAGGGCGAGTTACTTAGAAATGTTGTAAGTTTAGCATATGCTAATATTTGTGTATAAGCCATTTGAGGCCATTGTGGTGCAGTGGGACAACCTCTAACTGTTAAAATCATGTTGTGGGTTCTATTTCTAATTGGTGAAAAAATAATTTAATTCTATTCATTTTCCGTTCTGATAAACAAGAAAAAGGGCTAGCTAACTCAGGGCCCGCTATATAATTTTATGACTCGGGCACGACTAGTGTTCATTTATATCACAGACACAGATATTTTTCGTCACTTTTTGGATACAAAAAATTAAGACGCTACATAATAAATAGTTTTAAAAGTTGAATGGGTTCGTTGCTGAATAAGCTGAAGCTGCGCCCACTCCTGATCTAATCAAATCAGAAAATACCTTGCGCACAAACATTAATGGGGGCCGTCGTGACAAAATGTGACAGTCTCTGACTGTAGACACTGATAATTGTGGGTTCGATTCCGATGATTGCATAAAAATTTTCATTTCTTCGCTTGGGTACTTAAGACAGAGCGCGGCACTGAGTTCTACCACTCCACACACAATATCTCGATTGTCAAATAGAAAGTGGAGAACTGAATTTGACATTAAGTTCTCTCTAATTACTTCACTACTGAGACATGTCACATTTTTTTAGCTTCCTTTTTTAGCATTTAGGAACCTAGTGTTACGACACTCCGTTCCCCATTTTCCGCCAAATTCGAAGGCATTGCGTGTTAAGTGGCGCAACTTAACGCTGCGCTTTGCCTCGATACCAGAGCGAAGAAGAAGGCAATATTATATATTTCCACTCCTTGAGTGGAAATCTAACCCACAACCGTTTACAGTCACACGCTTGTGCCACTGCGCCACACCTGGCCCCACGTCACAAATATTAAAAAAAATATTAACCAAAGAACAAATTATTCACATAACACAAAACTAACAAGTGTACAGTAGTAGTCAGTAGCACGTGGATGGTATTCGTGTACTTACATATGATCAATTTGGCAGTTGTAAGCACATGGCACATGGCACGCACCTTGCGCCAGGTGCCGCCACCTGGCACACTGCGTCGTTAGAATTGTTCGCGTTATTCTATTCGCGGTTCTAAACGTTATGTTTGTGTAGTGGATCGTTTGTCATAGCTTTTATTGGTCTAGTTCGGTTTTTAGTTGTTTTGGTAGTTTGGATCTTTGACTTTGAATTTGAACTTTGAATTATCGATCCTAATCCAAAAACTATGTTTTAAATAATGTAAAGATTGAATATGCATTGAATAGCAAAAAATATTGGCAATAACCTTGCATATATACCTACTGCATATGATATTTAATCTATACTTTACCCAAAAAAATGTTTAATAGATCAATCTAATGCATTGTTAGAATTGTTCGCGTCATTCTATTCGCGCTTCTAAACGTTATGTTTGTGTTGTGGATCGTTTGTCATAGCTTTTATTGGTCTAGTTCGGTTTTTAGTTGTTTTGGTAGTTTGGATCTTTGACTTTGAATTTGAACTTTGAATAATCAATCCTAATCCAAAAACTATGTTCTAAATAATGTAAAGATTTATGCATTGAATGGAAAAAAATATTGGCAATAATCTTCCATATATATAGCATATGATATTCAATCTATACTTTACCCAAAAAAATGTTTACAAGATCAATCTAATGCATTGTTAGAATTGTTCGCGTTATTTTATTCGCGGTTCTAAGCGGTATGTTTGTGTAATGGTTTGTTTGTCATAGCTTTTATTGGTCTAGTTTGGTTTTTAGATGCTGAGGATAAATGAATATGAGGATCTAAAAATGGGGGTCGCAGGTTCGAATATAATGAATATAATGCTATAGATTTTTAATATCAGTGTACTTTTGAATATGTTCAATAAACTATATTATATTATCCATACTTATATTATAGATGCGAATGTCTGTGTGTTTGTCTGTCACGCTTTCACGGCTAATCTACCGGTCCGACTTGGATGAAATTTAGAGTGAACGTAGTAAAAGTTACTGTCTCAAATATAGGCTACTTATTTTGAAATAGGGCTACTTATTTTGGAATACTTATGATGAAAGTTTATATGAAAAATCTACACCGCTTGACTGACTGTTATGAATTTTGGCATAAGCATAGTTGATCTATCATCTAAGCTTAAGTATAGGCTATGTAATATAACGAAATAATGACGTAGTCCACGCGGCAAAGCTGCGAGCGGGCCGCTAGTAATGTTATATAACCATAAAAAAACCAAAACAGTAACAGTCCTGAAAAGTCATGAATTAAAATAAAAATAACGTTAATGGACTACAATTTGTACGACGATTTCAATATTTATTATGTGCATTTTGTTTTCAGTGTCATCTAGGATATACAGATAGAACTTGTAATTATTAAACTGGTAAAAAGTTACTTTAAACATAAATATTGCACTAAGTGGGAATCGAACACACACCTAATGCCTACAGCACACATTTCTTAAACTCGTCACGGTGGAGCAGAGTAGGAAATTTAATTTAGACTACCTAGCTTGGCGTGTCTTATGTATATTTCATCCGATTTTAAATGTTGCGAGATATCATGTTATGAGCTCCATTTTCATTCAAAGGAATAATTACTGGAGACTAAAAGTGTATTGACACTGCGTATTCTGCCTGCTATGCTGCATATCCCGATATCCTGCTATTTTTTTTTTAAATTATCTATACACTTCCAATATTGATAATATGAAGACAAATATATTTTTTTCATTGTAATAAGGAGGCTAACGAGCAAAAGGAAAACCTGACGGTAAGTGGTTTTTTCGCCTTCGCCCATGGACATTCACAATATCCAAGGAGTTGTGTTGCGTTGCCGGGCTTGAGGGTGAAGGAGGGAAGGAAGGAAGAAGAATGGGGATAGTAAGATCAGGGAGAGAGGGCTTACATGTCATGGATCCGGAACACATTATCAAATGTTTGGCGGTCCGTCTTTGATATGATAGTGGTCGCAAGCCAGTCGGAGAACGATACTCCTACCACCAAGCTACTGGGTTACCCGCCTTTTACGAGACGCTACCCAGCGGCGGAGGGGAATTGTATTCTTAATCCCCTTTCTTAATCTCCCCACAGGTATTCCATTTCTTAATCTCCCCACAGGTAAAAAATTAAACACCACTTTTTTATATTTTAGAGCTTAAGCTTTTAAATAAAAAAATGTGCATAGTATAGAAGTATATAAAGCTTCACGCTTTATTCTCCATCCAGGCCAGTCAGGAGAGTGAAGTCAGAACCAAGTGTGAAAATACTCCGTTCTCAACTTTCCGCCCTAAACCGATTGATTCAGTGGCGGAACTTAACGCTGCTCTATGTCTAACCAGCGGAAAAATGTAAATTATATAGTCATTCCCCGAGCGGAAACCGAACTAACAAGTATCGCTAGCGTTTACAGTTTAATATTTGCAGCCCCATTGCGCCACGACGTCTTCTTTTTTATTAAATACAAAAATGCTATAAATTATATATAAAAGTATATATTAATAGATTTTTTCGCTATACATTTGCCTTTCATAAAACAATTTGTAACGGCAAGTCAAAATATCAATGAATGCGACCTCTACTATACGCTCAATGTACCTATATCATAATTCACAAACCATTGCTCTTTTACTTTAGGTATAAATTTATAATTTCATATAAAAGCAGCAATGTATTACAAATAATATGATATTTAATTCAAACATTTTTTCTAGTACGGTTTGGGGTGTTCTGAACACCTGATCACTGAAACAGGTGTTTTAGTTATGAAGCGCTATACGTTGTTCACGTGAGGACTAATTCGACGATATGTGAATATTTTTTTGTTATTTATGTATTTTTTAATGACTTTTTGTATTGAAATATTTTTTGAAAATGGGTAAAAATGTTTAAAATACGTATACTATGAAATGTTTAAGGATATTTCTTAGAAGGCTGAATCACTAAACAAGTATATTTGGTTTAGGATATTGCCACTACTACATAAAATTATTATATACTAATATAAAAAGGCAATATGTGGCAATATATGTGGTTGAAAAAGAGTGAGATAGCTTTTGATTGTAACCACAATGGTTGTGGGTTCGATTCGATTCCACTCATTTCATAACACACATTGATTAAATTCAGTCGACACGAGGAAAATAGAGTGTGTTTAGCCTTTGAATATGCAAAAATAATGAATAAAGTTAGGTATAGTTAAATAAAAACATTTAAACTTTAATGTAAATCTAACTATCGTACCTAGTTAAATGAAAATATAAAAAAATGTATTCCTGCCTACAGATACATAATAAATAAGCAATTAAAAACTAAATATAAAAGTACTTATTAAAGAAAATAATCATGTTAGACTTGTATATCTGAAGACTTATTTTCCTATATCGACGCCGCTTGTCACATACTCGTAAACTAAGCGTAATGAATACGTATCCATGGGGTTGTAACATACACACACGGTCTAATTATTATTCATTTTTATATTTAATCGATAGTTTATTAAGGGCTCTTTATACATTACAAGTACAGTAATATTAATGTATTAGGCCGTCGTGGCAAAGTGAGATATATGACTGTAAGCACCAGTGATTGTGGGTTCAATTTCCACTAGTGAGAATGATAATATTTACATTATTTTCATATCTTTAGTAGATAATATTTACATTATTTTCATATCGTTAGTCTAGTATGCTAAAGCAAAATGTAGCGCTAAAGCGCTGAGTTCGTGTGACGATGTCGGGCGAAAAGTAGAAAACAGAGTCTTTAAACATTAAGTTCTCTTTGACTAGCCTAGTATGTGAAAAAAAGCGTGAAACTGATAAATAATGTCAGAACAGCTAAATACTTTTAACTTAAAGCTATGCTGATGTGTTAATAAGTACTGCTTAATTATTAATATTATAATTGGGCTCGAATATCAAAAATACTAGTAAATTCATGATTATGTAGGTAATTAATTATCTATACATATTATATTCACACACATGCTGAGGACGAAACTATGACGACTGAATAAAATGAATTAATGAAATAAACGAACGAAGAATTTCATAATAGTCTAACAAAATTCATATTTTTAAAGTTATTTTTAAATTTAATGTATTTAAAAACTTTTTTTTTTAATCTAGTGTACACTTAAGTACATATTTTTATGTACTTCGACTTTTAAGCCTGTATGACTTTTAGGTCTGTAATAATAAGCATATAATTAGAGGTATCATTACAGACATGAGATTGGCACAATGATTGATGCAGTATGTATTGTACCTATATTAGTCGGTATCTGCCTACTAACAAGCGTTTGTTTGCAACATTATGTATTGATAAAACTATTATACAATATATAAATACATATCGTTTACAGTCCACGCTTGTGCCACTGTCGCCAGTCGTGGCCCAGTGGCACAAGCATGTGACTGTAAACGACTGGTTGTGGGTTCGATTCCCACTCGAGGAGTGGAAATATTTAATATTTCCATTTTCTTCGCTCTGGTGTCGAGGCAAAGCACGGCGATAAAATCCGCTACTTAACACGCAACGCCTCCGAATTTGGCGGAAAGTGGGGAACGGAGTGTCCTAACACTAGGTTCCCTCTGACTACCCTGCTGTGTGCGGGATACAGCGTGAAGCTAAAAGAAAAAAAAACATATTCTCTAAATAAATACCAATAACATTTTTTTGATTACTTTAAAATACTATCGTATATTTTTTTTTTCTATACTAATATAATAAAGAGGTAAAGTTTGTAACTTTGTGTGTAAGGTAATCTTCGGAAATAATGAACCAATCATTAAATTTATTCACAATTGCAAAGCTACTCTAAAAGACTTTTAGAATTCGAATTTTCCTAAGTGTGGAATAACACTTTAAAAATGTTTTAAAGCTACTCCATTTAGCAGTATTATATGTTATGTTTTATTATGATTGAAAGAAAAGTTCAGAAAATCCTAAAGGGGCTCGAATAGGGGATGAAGGCTGCAGATAACACGGTTGTCTGCAGCCTTCGAAGAAGTTGCGAGCGGGTCGCTTATTAAAAATACATAGATATTCTCAACACATGTTCTTATTTTAAAAAATACATATACAGTAACGATTAAAATCATAATTTCAGTTTATTAAAATACTTTTGTTCCGAACATTTAAAATAATAACTTCATTACGATTAAATTGACACGAGCAATAAATATAGCGAACCAAACATTCGAAGATTGGGCAATAATTTACCATTGTATCCACTTAAATTAGTTGCTCGACAAAAAACTGATACGCTTTCAGCTGTTTAAAGCACGATTATTCCTTTCTTAATGATATTTATTGCACCTATAACATTAAAGGTATTTTTGCTTTATACAATAAAATATTATTCAGTCAATAAATATTATTAACAAGTAGTTTTTTAGTTTGGTAAATCATTTAATATGGACAGATGATGAAGATATTAAAGGTAAACAAGGTGTATGTTAAATATAAATAAGTAATATATAATCTACCATATACCTTCTGGCGGGTAGTGTGGCGGGGTCTGACTGTATACGCGATGATTGTGGGTTCGACTCCCACTCAAAAGAATAATTGATTTTAAAATTATTTTCATTTCTCCCCACTAGTAGAAAAAAGCGCGGTGTTAAGTTCCGTCGCTTAGTGGTCAATGGCCCGAAATCAAGTTCGGGCGGAACATGGGGAACGGAGTGTCTTGACACTAAGATCTCTCTAATTACTCTGCTATGCAAGAAGAAACCGTAAATATGCAAAATAATAAAAAAATAACAAGCAGTCTTTAATTTTTTAACCATTTAATACAAAGCCTCATTGACTATTTGAATTTGATCCCTAAAACGCTTTCCCTTGTACTCTTGTCTTGCTTTGTCTTGTTTATGTACTATAAAGTAGCATATACCTTCTCTACAACATTTAACTTTTATGTAAAGTAAAGCATATGTCAAACACATGACTGTGTGTATAAACCTATTTTTTATTAAATTTTGGCCTACTGCCGTTGTTATTAACATTATCTTTATTTTTTAGCTTCACACTGTATTCCTTGCGGGGTATTCAGAGAGAATGGAGCGCCAAACGCTACGAAGTCTATATTATATTTAGGTGTGATAAACTATTCGGCCTCATATTTTTTATAAAAAAGATTTAAAGTTTTTCCTTCTCGTATACAATATACAGCGCTTTTAAACTAGTACATTAGAGAACTTAGTGTCAAGATACTCCGTTTTCCACTTTTCACCCGAAATTGGGACATCGCATGTTGAGTGTTAAAATTCAACGCCGCGCTTTGCCTTAAGTAACAGAGTGGACAAATAAAAAAAAAAAATATTAAGTATTCCCTCGAGAGTGCGAATCAGAACCACAATCAATTTTGTTTACAGTAAGACGCTATACAACTATGCCACGATGGCCTATATCCTATGGCCTACATCGATGTATCTATATAAATTGGTAACAGCTGAAAGTCAATATCAATGTCAGACGGTGTCAGTCAGTCAATATAAGACCGTTTCGCGGTAAATAATAAATTGAACAATAATAAAAAAATATATTAATTGTAAAATGTTTTCATTATTCTCGTCTGGCCATTTCTATTTTGTCTATAAAAAAACCTTCACATTCAAGACAGGAGAGATATATAGGCCGATTTATATTTATAACATGCGCTATTAAATAACACAAGGTGCAAAAGTGTACTGCAAAGTAACTCGAGTCACTTATCTTGTACTGTCACATGGCAACACTTTGGCCAATTTGTTTTCGCCAAATAAATTTATATGTTTATTATTTTATATACGACTTTATTCTACTATGTTCTTCTTTTTCTGTGTGTATAACTAGGAAACCTCTCGTGGCTTTGTCCGCGTAAATTACATATTTATAGCTGTTTTATATTTACGACGATTCATTTCCTCGGTGAAGTTAGGAGGTTTATATATTTTTTTCTGAATTTCATATCTTATAAGCTATAACTTCTACTATCTACTATTTTATAACTTCAACTTAACTTGTCATTTGAATTTTAGTCCTCTAGGAAGTGTTTTTTAAAAAAAACAATGTTTATATAGCCTATGTTTGAAATTGCTTCATTAGTTATCTTTCTGAATCAATTCATCGAAATCACTGAAACGATTTAGACTTTTCATACAAATTTTCATTCCCTGTTTCCACCATTTACAGAAGCTAATTTTTTGAATAAACTAACCTATGTTTGACCCTGGTTCTTAAACTATTTACAATCTTAATTCCATCCCAATCAGGCCAGTGGTTTAGCCTTGAAAGTGTATCGGACAGACAGACAAATTCACACCTAATAAAGTTATAATAGTATTATACACGTATTCTTTTACATACGACTTCATTCAACTATTAAATACTTCTCATATATAAATTTACCACAATTTATTATTATATTTGGCTGTATATATTTTGTGATGGCATTCTGTGGGTAAAAAATGGCGCGTGCAAATTACAGTCTCCATCGTGTTATTTGGTAATCGTCGTTATCAATCTAATAGGACGGATGCATCTGCCTGTAATCATCTGTCTGAGAACTTTGCAAGTATAGACATGGCATTTGCTTGAAAATGCGGGTTAGCTTCACGCTTTTACACGCATTTTAGGATATATAGAATCTAGTGTTAAGACACTCCGTTCTTCACTTTCCGTCAGAACCTGAGATATTCAGTTTCCCGCACAACAGGGTAGCTACGAGAGGATAGTGTTTTTTTTTAACTGACTATATCCATGGACTCACAGATGCCTATGTCATCTGTCAAAACTTATTAGTTGTTATTTGGCGCATTTACAATTCTAAACTTGAGACTTATTATTAATTAATCTTATATTCTAGTAGGACATATAAATTGGTTACGGGATTCATATATTTATTGTTAATATAGTTTAATCATTTTTGTATACTCCTAAAGCTTAACATTTCTTTCCGCTAACAGGGTAAAGAAAACGTGCGTTGTCAAGATTAGAGTTTTGAAAATACAATAACTAAAAATAATTAGACAATATCTTATTCTATTCCTAAAAACAATAAATTCCTCAAATTAGATTAAGGAAACGCAATATATTAGTTAGTTCACGCGTATTACGTAAATTTTTAACAGAATTAGTGGAAATCTTAAATTTTTCGAATTTTATAATAATGTTTATTTTCTCCATCGCTGTAGACAGCCCCCAAAAAGAGAAAATCGAACGCATAACTGAGAGCCTGTAAATAAACATATTTCTTATGTTATATTTTATTACATAAAACATACTTTTTATATTACATTTTTTTTCAACTTCACGCACTTTGTATCCCGCACACAGCAGGGGCAGAGGAAACCTAGTGTAAAGACACTCCGTTCCCCACTTTCCGCCGAATTCAGAGGCATTGCGTGTGGCCAGACCTAACGCCACGCTTTGCCTCGACACCAGAGCGGAAAAAAAACAAATATTAAATATTTCCACTCCTCCAGTGGGAATAGAACCCACAACCAGTCGTTTATAATCACACGTTCGTGCCACTGCGCCACGACTGGCCCCAAACAAATTTCTTATATTATTAATAGTTATATAACTGTAACGACTTTAAAATTACAAAGCCAAGTTTTCCTTTTTCTTATAAAACATGCGAAAAGAACATTTTACAATTATAAAATACTTGAACACAATAATTTAATTATACATCTATTACGTATGTATAATATATGTAGTTTAAAAAATAGTTGACTTTTGCCTTACATCTGCCTTATTGCAGTATAACGGTTAAATTGTAGGTAATTATGGCATTTGTTCCGCACTTTTTAATTGATGATATACCTTGTTTTAGTCTTTATTTATTTTTTTTTACGCTGTGTCCCGCACACAGCAGGGTAGACAGAGGGAACCTAGTCTTAAGACACTCCGTTCCCCACTTTCCGCCGAATTCGGAGGCTTGCGTGTTAAGTGGCGGAACTTAACGCCGCGCTTTACCTCGACACCAGAGCGAAGAAAATGGAAATATAATTTCCACTCCTCGAGTGGGAATCGAACCTACAAACAGTCGTTTACAGTCACACGCCTGACCCACTGTCTTTATGTGGACATAAATTTTGTAAAGCATTGTAATTTTCATGTAGAACTTGTATTCTTATAAGTATGTGGCAAGTCGACGTGCCTACGTATCTATCAATACGTATACTTTTTTTCGGGTAGGTGCATAAAAAAGTGAACATCGTTTTTATTTGCTGTGTTAATTATTTATTGTAATTATTGGTATTACCATTGTAATATGCTTTAAAATATTACATACCTGTTAGCATTTCTCCTTTAAACTCACCTACAAATTAACTTCGAAGATTACATCTATATTTAACAATATAAAATTACTAGTGTGGAAAATGGAGTCTATCAAGAACTCAATAGCTCAACTGTCAGAGCACTTTAATACTCAAATGGCAGAATTTCATAAGAATCTCCAAAGTGCTTCATTACCCGCTACAAGTCCTACTTCCACTTTAACCTCACAATTCAACATATTCAGAAACTTTGTGGTCTCATCATTAGAGGCGCTCCAACTGCAGGTAAATCTCCTTTCCAAAAAGTTTGACCACATGGAAATGAGAACCAGGAGGAAAATACTTTTAGTCCACGGTATCTCTGAATCTAAAAAAGAGGATGTAACCAAGGTTATTGTGGATGAACTTTCAAAACATTTAAAGATCAATAACCTGACCGTGGACTCTGTAAGCAGGTGCCACCGTATGGGGACCACTGCCCTAGAGAAGCCACGTCCTATACTAATTAAGTTCAAAGAGTTGTCCCTGCGAGAAAGTGTATGGTTCGCGAAGTCCAATTTAAAAAACTCAGGAATTACAATATCCGAATTCTTAACAAAGGAACGTCATGGTGTATTTATGGCTGCGCGTCAAAGGTTTGGTCTCAAAAAGTGTTGGACGAAGGATGGTCATATCTTCATTATAGATGCAAACGGTAAGCGCCATCAAGCTTTAACTCTGGGTGAACTAGATGTGATTGCCAATGGTTCAGTACAGGCTCAACAAACATCCTTGTTATCTTCTGGTGCTGGTGTTAGTAATATTTTAAAAGACAGCAAACAACATCCTCAGGCCATCAGGTCTAAAAGATTAATAAGAAAGTGATTGGTTGTCTTTTATATTATTTCTCCTTATATTTGATAGTAGTCTTATACATGTGATTGGTTCTTAAATGTGATTTTCTCTATTGTTTTTTTTCTTAGTTGTAGTAAGTTAACTAAAATATCTTAGTTTTGTTAAGTTTAATATTGTTTACTAACTAAAGACTGTATCTAATGACAGATGACACTAACTGTCAAAATATATCTGTTTATTATTAGACATTATGCCTTGAATCTTTTTATGTTAATATGGTTTTTTTTTTTTTTTTCTTTCTCTTACATTATTATTATTTATAATTTTTTTTTTCCTTTTTTAAATTTTTTTCTTGATATATTTTTTTTTTGTAATTTTAATATGTAATGTCTTAATATATATTTATTTTTTCTCTCTTTATCTGTATCCTGGTAATGGGCAATATGTATAGAATTTCTTAGATAATAGATATTTACTATGAACAATTGCTTAGTAATCAATGTTTGACAGTTCTGTCAACTGTTTTGGAGTAGTATTTTAAATGTAGGTGTATCCTATTTTATCATATTTATTTTTTTTGTTACTATATCATGGTAGCAGGTATTCATGTTGTAATTGAATTTTTGTTAGTTTTTTTTTTATTTTTTTTTTTTTTTATTATTATTATTTGTTAATTATATAAATATACAATATATAGTTTATACATTTATATATAATTTATATTTTTGTCTATTTTAATATACGTATTCTTTTCTATTTATATATATTATAGTTTATAATGAGCCAAAAATCGAATTTATCCGCTAATAGTATTTATGACTCCGCAACCGATTTAGATGACAGCTTCCACAGTACTACATTGCCTTTAAATACATTTTTGGATTCTAAATTCTCCTCCGTCCCTAAAAACTTTAATATTGTCCACATAAATTCCCAAAGTATTCCAGCGCACTACTCCGATCTCCTTTCCTCTCTTGATGTGAAAAATATCCATGCCATACTTGTATCCGAAACCTTTTTGAAACCTTGTCTTCCTTCCACTTCCTATTGTATTCCAGGATTCCATTTAATACGAAACGATCGCGTCCACAAAGGTGGTGGTGGTGTTGCTATTTACCTCCGCAGCCATATACCTTTTACGATATTAGATAAATCTCATGCACAAGACTCCGATGCTGCTGAACATCTTTTTATCGAAATCTTGTTTGGCTCTTTAAAAGTCTTATTAGGCGTTTTTTATAGTCCGTCATTGCACATTAATTATTTTCAATCATTTGAAACATTACTCGAGAAGTATGTATCTGAAGTAGATCATACTGTCTTGATGGGTGATTTTAACACGTGCATAATTAAAAACGATAAACGTGCTGACTGTCTTAAACGCATTATCAATAGCTCTGACCTACACCTGCTTCCTTCTACTGCTACTCACTTTTTCCCTCATTGCACTCCCTCGCTCCTGGACCTGATCATTGTCTCCTCCTTAGATCACGTACATTTTCATGGCCAATCCCCTGCTGAAGCGTTCTCCTATCACGACCTCATTTACCTTTCTTATAAAATTAAGCCACCAAAAGTAAAACCTTCGATTGTCATGCGTCGCAACTTTAAAAACTTCAATAATGATAAATTTTTACACGATCTAAACTTAATTGACTGGGACAGCGTTTTCAGCGCGTCGACAGTGGATTTGAAGGTTAGCATCTTTAATTCCATATTAACAGAGCTTTTTGATTTGCATGCACCCCTAAGACCAATAAAATTAAAACATTTACCTGCACCTTGGTTGTCATCTGAAATTAAGGCATTAATGGCAAAACGCAACAACGCTAAAGGTAAGTACAAACGAAATCCAACTGATATTAACTTGTACAAGTACAAGCGCTTACGCACTTTCTGTTAAAAGCGTTCAATATGTGGAACGATTTGCCATCTTATATCGTTATTCGAAATCAATCACTATATTTAAAAAACACTGAAAAACATTACTAGTTGGCTATTACAACTTAATAATTAAAGTATATGTATATATTTGGTGTTGAAGGATTTAATTTATTTATATAGTTTTACCGAAAATATATATTTTATGTACCTGTTTATATCGTATATATAGTATTTATTATATTATATGTATATATATTGTTATTTTTTAGGTCTTTTTTTTATGTTTTACAAATATGATATAATGAATGTACATTCTTTTTTTTTTTTTTTTTTTGCCACCCCTAGAGGTACTATATTTTAAAAATGTATCTGCCTAAGGTACCTGAGTAGAGATCACTCCATAGTGATAAGGTCTGCCTTGCATACGCAATCATGGTAACTGATTTTCTGTGCTTGCTAATTATTGTGTTTGGTTTTTGGTGCAATAAAGGAATTTTATCTATCTATTATCTATCTATTACTATATTATAAGTGTGAAAGTCGGTGGGTTGTCGGTACGCTTTCACGGCTAATCTATTGGTCCGATTTGAATAAAATTTAGAAGTAAAGTAGTAAATAGTCCATGGTCAAACTAGGGTACATATTTTTCCAAAAATCAACCCTAAAGGGTGTGAAATAGTGGATGATATTTTATATGAAAAATATAAACCGCTTGACCAATTGCAATGAATTTTGGAATATATATAGTTGATATACCAAGGTTAAACATAGGCTACTTTATTTTTTAAAAAATCGACCCTGAGGGTTGCAATATAACGAAACAGTTATGCAGTTCAGTTCGAGCGGGCCGCTAGTAGATTAATATACGAGTATGTGTATGAAAAAATTTAGACACCTGTTTACGATAACTTAACAGCCGAAAACAAAAATAATCGTAAGTCTGAAAACTAGTCAAAGATTACCTTATCTTCTTTCGCTTAGTAGTCAGAAAGAACCTATTTTTTCTTTAGTTTCCACTCTATATAGAGACATTGAGTAGCGAAACTTATGGTTGCTCTATGACTTATCAAAGAGCAAAAAAGGAAATTATTTAAATATGTATATTCCCCACAGTAGGAATCGAACCCACGACCATCACGTATATAGTCTAATACTTTGACAATGTATTAGACTAAATCACCTTGCCTTATTGAGACAAGGCTAATTTAGATAAATAGAGAGAAGGGATGTGAAACTACGACAACTTATAAGTACATCTAGATAACTATATTATAATTATTGTTTTTAAAAATACAACCATTTTTGTGAAGTTAATCAATGAAAAGTGGAGACTGGAGGGTTTTATCATTTGTTTCCTTACTATATAACTGTAGAAACAATAGTAGGTAATCTTTTTTGATACTTAATTCAACATCGATTTACAATTCGTTTTCTACTAATTAATAAGAACGCAGACGCACGAACGTGTGACTGTAAAACGACTGGTTGTGGGTTCGATTCCCACTCGAGAAGTGGAAATATTCAATATTTCCATTTTCTTCGCTCTGGTAACCGAGGCAAAGCGCTTCGTTAAGTTCCGCCACTTAACTCGCAATGTCTTCAAATTCGGCGGAAAGTGGGGAACGGAGTGTCTTAACACTATGTTCTCTGCTGTGTGCGGGATACAGCGTGAAGCTAAAAAAAATAAAAATAAATAACAAATGTTATTAATCAAGCACTTTGTGTTTCTACCTGTAAATTCTTGGAACTACACGATTAATAACGTAATAAAATAATAAACAAAAATCTACATATTATATTTACAATTTAATACAAGCAAATACTAATAATACCTATTCCAGTAACAAAAACGCCAGGTGTTTGCGGTCTACGTGACTAATTAAAAAAGGATACGAAATCCATTTGATTCATCGATCTGACTCTTGGAATTTCGACATTTTGTTAAACTTTTTTATTTTTAATAGAATGTTAAGGAAAAATGTTGTAATATTGACATTCCAAATAAATATTTTGAATGAAAATTATCATAGTAGCGTTAAATGTAATTTGTTGTTCAAAGTTGAAATTTGTTTTGGGGTTTCCTTATACGGTGTATCTGTACTTTAAGTATTTAAAAAAAAACAACATACAATAATTTTGAATCTGCAAAAAAATTAAGTGCTTCTAATTAACTATTACTACATATTTTTGTTTGTTATCTTTACGCAAGAACTTAACACGCAAGCCTCCGAATTCGGCGGAAAGTGGGGAACGGAGTGTCTTAACACTAGGTTCCCTCTGCCTACCCTGCTGTGTGCGGGATACAGCGTGAAGCTAAAAATAAAATAAAAAAAAACCTAATAGGTGCCTACTTTACTAACCATTCTATGTAGAAGCATTGAGACCTAAAACATATAATAAGAAATCTATTTTATTTGATATCAGATAAAAATTTAAAGAATATCAAGCTGTAACAAATATTCAACATTATTTTTATTTCTTCGCTCTGGTAAGACAAAACGTGGCGTTAAGTTCTGCCATTCGACAAGCAATGTCTAGACTAGACATTGCTTAAGTATAAGTAAGCATAATAGAATTAAGGCGGAAAGTGGAGAACGCAGTGTCTTGACATTAAACACTCTCTGGATGCTGTTTTACGAGAAAAAGCGTGACGCTCCTTTGTATTTCATTATTCTTAATGTTTTAACTCGTAAGTTAATTAATTAGAAAACTGTTTTCTTGTACTTTTTTACCAAAATTATTTACTAATAATTTTATACTGATCTTTTATATTAACTGTCTCAAACAAGGAAAAAGTATTTTACAAATTTTACATTTGTGGAATTTGACTAAATATGACTAAAGTTTTATACTTAAAATTTGCTCAGAAATTAGTTATTAATAATAAGTTCATGACAGTATGAAAATTTACAAAAAAAAAAGAAGCCCACCCACCAAGCAACAAGACGACAGAATCAAAAAACCTCTTAAAAATCACCGAATTTATTCAATTTTAATTGATTGAAATCTTTATATGCGTACTATAATTTTTATCAGTTCAATTCGAACAATTTAATAGGTAGTAAGCATTTCCTCAATAATTTTTAAAGCACCAAAGATATATAGTGTCTATAATCACAGGCATTCATTAAGAACGGGGTTCTCACGGCTATTGACGGCTTTGAGGGTAACACCCACTCAACACCAGTACCGTTTAACTCCGGTTTTGGTTTGTGTTAAAATGTGTTAACTTAATATTTACTGAAAATTAGTAATTATTCTAGTTATTTTTTTTTAGCTTCACGTTGTATTCCGCACATAGCAGGATAGGCAGAAGATACCTAATGTTAAGACTCTCCGTTCTCCACTTTTCGCCGTATTTTAGAGGCATTGCGTGTTAAGTGGGAGCAGAGCTAAGAAAATGGAAATATTAAATATTTTTACCCCTCGAGTGGGAATCGAACCCACAACCAGTCGCTTTACAGTCACACTTTGTGCCACTATTTTTTGCTTATATCGATAGTAAATTATATATAATTTAATAATTTTGAAATATAGAGGTACTTACCTTTGCCTATAGGATGAGGTCAACACTAGTTTAAAAAGGTATAGAGCCTTCGGGACCTCCGCTCTCAGAAAGTTCGGAATTATTTCCCACTACAGCTTTGCCGGTATACTGCGAATGAGTGTTTAAAATTATTATGAATAATATTATTTAAAATTATTCATAACTTGCTGACCCAGCGAATTTCGTATACACCATATTTTTCTTTCTGTTGCAGCCAAGTAAATATAAACCTTTTGGTAAGTCTAAATCACTTATATTATCTACAGTCCTAGATACTTTTATTCTTACACACGTATAAAATGAAGGAATTGTAAATTTTTATAAGTAACTATTGTGTACTATATTTGTGTGCGATATAATTATGAGAGTAGTGTAAATTATCAATAAATTATATATTTACATAAAAATAACTGTAAGACTTAACTTGTATGCTGCAATTTAAGTTTATTTTTGAATAAGAAGAAGAATTATAATATTCCAAATTAGCTTCAAATTCAAAAAAATATCTTATAATGTGTTCTATACGTTATATTTTATATATATACTTAATTATCTATATATCTGTATATTTTTTTTTTTTAGCTTTACGTTGTGTCCCGCACATAGCAGGGTAGGCAGAGGGAACCTAGTGTTAAGACACTCCGTTCCCCACTGTATCCCATTTTAAAAAATATTCAAGTATCAACATTACTAAGACGGCGTACACACGCGCCTACACCTCTGTATCAGTTGCGTTTGTGTCAACACGCAACATGACACGAGTGTTTTCGGCACCTTATACCGTAAGGCGAAGATCATCTTAGATACAGCCTTTTAATTACCTTATTAATGACACACATATCGTTTATTGGAATTAATTTCCAATTACTAAATACTTTTTTATAATTAATTTACAAATAAATGGTATTCTGGTGTTCGATTAACGCCTATGTCCGTAAATAAGACCGTTTGGATACACTTAGTATATTTTGATAAAAATCTATTTTCAATATATTGAATTTTAATGAACATATTGAATTTAAATGCAGTGGAGTGTCGTCCTTTGTCATTACATCGATAAAGATACATACTCGTTCACACGTTCCTTCGATATCTATGGTACAAGCAAATCTCATTAAAAATTACCATTTAAAATTAATTTGGTTATCTTTTTTAAAAATAAATGAAAATAATATAATAAGGCTAGTATTTATTTACTTATTTTTGCTGGCTGAATATAATAGCTTAGGCTCAATAAATGTAAGCTGCTGCTTATCTTCGAAAACGACATAATTTTGGCACTTGAAGTTATGACGTTTTTAATATATTTTAAGTATTTTTATTTAAAACTAGTGATCAGATCGCAGCCTCGCCTGCGTAAACTTCATGACTATAACTTTTTTTTCCTTGCCTGTCTGAGTTCTTACTTAAGTCGCAAACTTTGCTTAAATTTATAATTTAAATCGTTGTCACTTTCTAATTTATGAACAATTTGAAATAAATTACACATACAAACAAATAAACAGCAAAGAAATTTAAAGATCATTGTGTTGGGTTCTATTATAGTACTAAATGATTTAATACTTCTTCACCATTAATAATTTTTCTCATATATCTTGCATGTACAGACAGCAATTACTTACATTTTATTATATTAAAATCTAAATTGGCATTGCTTTTAAATATTTGACTTAGGGTTGTAAGTAAATCTTCATACCTGACGTATCATGGGAAAAATTTCGGAAGTTTGAATTTGTGAAGTGGATATTTAAACAGAATGTTTTTATGTTTGCCTGTGTAAAGTCAGAGGTGTCGATGTGTTACCCATTTGTGGACTTCCAGTTCAAACGACCACTGTGAAGACGCTCATTTCCTGTTCAACCAAAGGAGGAATATTTTTATTATTTTTTTATGCGTTCTATATTTTTGTTAAATAAAAGAAAATAAGATATAAATAGCCCTAATTATACGCGTATGTTTAGTTGTTAAATTGCTTTAAATAGTTGCTTGTATTTCCGCGCTAACACTAAAAACGCTTAGTATATAGAGCGTAAAATCTGATTTTTTTCTGAATTCTGAAATACACTAAAAGAAAAGTGGGGAGAAGTTACTAATTGAAACTCATTGAAATCTCTTAAAACGAAGAGTTAATATTATTTGTGAAAATGTCATAATGTTAGCATTGACACGCACTAATCTGGAATTCAAAACAAAGTAGATCTTAGAGCTAGATTCTCTATGGCTGCATTATCGAAAAAATCCATGAGCCATTTTTAATTCTAGTCTCCAAAAGGCGTATAATAAAATTATTTAACTAATTAATGGTTCTGATTAGATTTATTATAATATATTTAATATATTTTTTTTATATTTTTTAACTAAAACTTCATATTAACACAAATTAACATGTGGCCAGTCGTGGCCCAGTGGCTTAAGCGTGTGACTTTAAACGGCTGGTTGTGGGTTCAATTCTCATTCGAGGAGTGGAAATTATATTTCCATTTTCTTCGTTTTGGTGTCGAGGTAAAGCTCGGCGTTAAGTTCCGCCACTTAACACGCAAGCCTCCGAATTCGGCGTAAAGTGGGGAACGGAGTGTCTTAACACTAGGTTCCCTCTGCCTACCCTGCTGTGTGCGGGATACAGCATGAAGCTATAAAAAAAACACAAATTAACAAAAAGTGAACAGGGAAAAACCCATGCATAGACAGTCATATCATCACGGTGAGAGGTCAAGCACTGTTAGAAAGGTCAACGGTCATCATTGATATTATTTGACTTTGTTGTTTGCGAAGACCAGCGTGAGTAACGCTTAATAAACTTTGAAAATCACCTGTACACATAATGACTCTATATGACTACCTTATGGCATGTTAGCTTATTTATAATTATTACTATGAAGGAAGTCGTGGGATCAATTCTTTTAAATATATAGGTATATTCAGATTCATTTGATATATATTTTTATCCATTGCTTTGTATAGGGGCATATATAAGTTACAGTTCTGGCCAGTCGTGGCCCAGTGGCACAAGCGTGTGACTGTAAACGGCTGGTTGTGGATTCGATTCCCACACGAGGAGTGGAAATATATTTCCATTTTCCATTTTCTTCGCTCTGGTGTCGAGGTAAAGTGCGGCGTTAAGTTCCGCCACTTAACACGCAATGCCTCCGAGTTCGGCGGAAAGTGGGGAACGGAGTGTCTTAACACTAGGTTCCCTCTGCCTACCCTGCTGTGTGCGGGATACAGCGAGATGCTAAAAAAAAAAGAAAAAAAAAAACTTAATAGAGACGGTAAGCAAATTGTAGTTGTTAGATATATTTCTTTCCAACAAAAATAAACTTCACGAATATTTACTTATATTATATATATTTAAAAAGCAGCTTTACGCTTTTTCTTACATAGCAGGGTAGGCAGAAAGAAACAAGTATGAAGACAGTCTGTCCTTCGTTTTCCGCCTCAATTGGAGAAATTGCATGTTAAGCATTTATAACAATTTCTCCGAGGGATCGACCCTATAACCGTCGAGTTTATAGTCGGACACTGTCCCACTGCGCCAATGGCTTCCGGTGACAGAAAGCATTTTTTGTTAAAATATATTGAAATATATTTAAAGAAATGACAGGTTGGTTTATATATTTTTAATTATACGTTTAATTTTTTGCTCTAATTATAAGTTTTTTGCAGTTTCTCAGATTTTTCTAGTTTCTTTCTTGGTCAGGGTCACGAAGGGTCAGAAAGCGATATATTTTTTTAATAGTTTGCGTAAAGATATCATATTTTTTTATTTAACCCTACACTAAGCTTAAAATATAGAATTCGTCGCTTAAAATTCAAAGAAAGTATCTCTAATCTAACTGATGCGACTGTACATTACGGTCATTAAGCTATTAGAATTAATTAGAACGTTTGTCTGTTTATCACCGCTTCCTCTTTGACTCTTGCCCTGAGTTTAGTCATGCAGAACGGAACAAGTCACTTTTATTGTTATATTTTTATGTTGTGTCAGATGAGAGTGTTTAAAAAATATATTTTTAGCTTACTTCTTTTTTTTACGCTGTATCGTTCACACAGTAGGGTAGGCAGAGGGAACCTAGTATAAAGACACTCCGTTACCTATTTTCCACCGTTTTCTGGAGTTATTGCGTGTTAAGTGGTAGAACTGAACGCTGCACTTCGATTTGACGCCAGAGCGAAGAAAATGGAAATATGAAACTACACTCTTTTCCACCCCATCTAGTGGGAATCAAACCCACGACTAGTGCTTACAGTCACACTTTGTGCCCCTGCACACGTATAAAAATTTAAACGCGTAAAAATTTAAACACAACCTCATTGGAACCTGCGACTCTTGGAATATTAAAGTGAGAACCTTTAATATTTATAATAAAAATAACCTAATGTTTCGCATTTTTCGACATTTTCAAGAAATCGCATAGACCTCAATTGTATGACTACCGTACAATCGTTTATAAATATATTTTTTATTATTTAATCTTTTAAGTCCATATTGAATATAACCATCACTTATCACTAAAATCTTAAAGGCAGGATGTCAAATTACGCGGGCCTTCATATCTGTGTCAGTTGCAGCGGTTTCTTACAATTTGTTACACTATTAATTTGTTTTTTTTTTATTTAACACATTCCTCGCGTTATACGAAGTACTCATAAAGAAACTAAGTATAAGTCACTTGAATTCTACTTTTTGAATATTTTAAAAGTATTATTTATAGGTTGGCAGAACTTAACGCCGCACTTTCAATATTTTTTTTTATTCATTCTGTCCAATATGAAATTCCGTAATCAATGGCGGAATTTATCGCACTTCGCCTTAAAAGAGCGGAAAAGATACAATAATTAAAATATGGACAAACATTTACTAGGAATCAAACCTTCTACCTATTATATTTACAGTCAGACGCTGTCCCACTGCGCCACGATGGCCCTTACAAAAAAACAGCTTAAAGATTTTTTCCGAATACCATCTGACTACCAAGAAAGACTCTAGTGTCGGAACACTCCGTTCTTCACTTTGCACCCGAAATCGAGACATTGCGTGTTAAGTATACATCTAATTAATATTCTAAAAAATATTATGCCTAATTGCATAAAAAAGAAATTTTACAATAAAACCTTAGGAAATTATCTATACAAATAAATAAAATTGCAATGTCCGTTTGTAATATTAAAATAACCGTTTATTACTAAAAACATATAGGTACACGCTATAGCGTATACTAAAATTATATTTTTTATAATTTTTGTCTTTATATTTGTCTGTTTGTTTGTTCTGGCTAATCTCATCATGAAATAGTTGTGACGTAGGCTACTTTCATTTTTTTATTTTCTTCCTTGATAATTTTTACGCGGGCGAAGTCGCGAGCACAGCTAGTTTCTATATAAATTTATACTAATATATAACACTATTTCATTCAAAGTATTCATTTGGTATATAACTCTTCATTTACGACTCTAAGCGTGGTCACTTTTTCCGACACCACCCACAATCATTCATGTTACTGTCACAGGATGTCGATTTATGGGAACACATGTAGCTGTGTCAATTGGAGTGGCCTCTAGTAATATATGTTGACCGCTTACATACATAATTTATTATTTTAAATATTTTTGTTTTTTATATAAAAAAAACGGTTTCTCAGTTTTCCATTTTTTGTGTTAAATGGCGGAATTGAACGCCGTACTTAGTTTAAGGGCAGAGAAATGAAAATAATTTATGTATAATCCTTCCCCCGGATAAGAATGTGCATTATTTAATACATAAATAGATTTCGTTTAATAAAATTATTAATACTTGCTGTTAAACCCTAAATACCCTACGCTCTCAATGAAACGTATAGGCCTAGTTACTATAAGTACTCAAAATGTTACAAAAAATATTAAATTTTTAAAAACAAATAATATTTAAAAAATACATTTAGAAAACGTATAAAAATGTGAACGCAGCGGAATTCGAATCCGCGCCTCCTGTTTCGTGGCCAGTCTTGGCCAAGTGGCACAAGCGTGTGACTGTAAACGACTGGTTGTGGGTTGGATTCCCACCAGAAGAGTGGAAATATTTAATATTTCCATTTTCTTCGCTCTGGTGTTAAGGTAAAGCGTGACATTAAGTTCCGCCACTTGACACGCAATGAATCTCTGAATTAGGCGGAAAGTGGGGAACGGAATATCCTAGGTTCCCTCTGCCTACCCTGCTGTGTGCAGGATACAGCGTGAAGCCTCCTGTTTTCAATTTTCCTAAGCGTGGAATAACACTTTAAATATGTTTAAGAAGTAAATAATATTTAAACAAAACTTACGATATTTTAGTCCGTAGTGATTGATATTTCTGTGTAATTTAGTGACGAATATTCATCCGCACGAAGTCGAGACATTGCATATTGATGGAACTTAACGCCGCGCTTTGTCTTAGATACCAGAGCGGAGTAGTGACAGATTTTTTTTTTCACACTGTATCCTGCACACAACAGGGTAGGCAGAGGGAACCTAGTGTTAAGACATTCCGTTCCCTACTTACCGCTAAATTCAGTCACCAGGGCGAAGAAAATGGAAATATTGAATATTTCCACACCTCCAGTGGGAATCGAACCCACAACCAGTCTTACAGTCACACGCTTGTGCCACTGCGTCACGACTGGCCCCATAGTGACAGATAATGAGACAAATAAGATAATGGACATCATTTTTTTTCTTATCATTATCTTATCATACATCATTATCATTGTCATTACCAACGTCAATAATCGAGTGTTTGACAGTAAAAACGATGGTTGTAAGTTCGATTTCCACTTGAAGCAATGATATAAATAATGATATAAGATAAGTTGAGCTATAATTTAACAGTACATCGTTTACAACACTTTGAACAGTTTACAGTCAATACCGGTACAGTGGTACAGGGTACTTGGTAGGTAATCGACGGTGATTGTGAATCGGATCCCTCATCTATGTAGAGCGCTGGACTAAGTCACGCTTTTTGTAGAGTTAGCAGAAAAATGTATTTTTATAATTTGTGTGAGATTTTTGTATGAGATTGTAGTAAGTGTAGTAATCTGTATGAGATATGTTGTGAATAGTAAGATGGAGTATTGTTATATTTAATTATAAATGTCGTAGTTTCCATCAGCTTAGCTTTTGTAAATTATATAAAATTTTAATAAATATAATTAGTGGCCAGTCGTGGCCCAGTGGCACAAGCGTGTGACTGTAAACGACTAGTTGTGGGTTCGATTACCACCTAAGGAGTGGAAATATTTAATATTTTCATTTTCTTCGCTCTGGTGCCGGGGTAATGCGCGGCGTTAAGTCCGCCACTTAACACGCAATGCCTTCGACTTCAGGAACGGAGTGTCTTAACACTAGGTTCCCTCTGCCTACCCTGCTGTGTGCGGGATACAGCGTGAAACTAAAAAAAAAATATATTAATAAAAAAAATATTAAATGTATAATAATAAAAAATCTATCAGAATAGATTAAAATGATATAGATATCCCTATATATAATAATTTATAAATTGATTATTACACAATTTAACCTACTAAACTAAACGGAATACATTTATTATTTGCAGAACCAAAATTTTATACTTCCACTCTTTATATTTTAACTTTAAGCGTTTTGTTATTTTCTTAACTTATTTTAATCTAAGAAATACATAAAATTATGGTAAAAAGTATAAAAACGAAATATATTATTATTAAATTAAGCAATATAAAGTTAATATTGTTATATGCTGTATGCTTAAAGTGCTGTCGCTACTGCGGCATGTCGGTTTTACTGTGGGAATGTCTGCTCGTGAATCGCCCGTGGCTTATGACAATTTGCATTTTTTTGCCGCCAGTACCCCATACTGATTGTCCGCTTAGACAATAGTCCAATTTATAAGAATATGTATTTTGAAATAAATTATGTTGTAAATTATAATATCACTCGATATATCATTACATGGCCAGTTGTGGCCCAGTGGCACAAGCGAGGAGTTCCCACTCGAGGAGTGAAAATTATATTCCGCCACTTAACATACAAGCCTCCGAAATCGGCGGAAAGTGGGGAACGGAGTGTCTTAACACTAGGTTCCCTCTGCCTACCCTGCTGTGTGCGGGATACAGCTTGAAGCTAAAAAAAATGTTAATACGTAAAGGATTAATTTTAAAGCCGTGAGCGGGCCGCTAGTTTTTTTATAAAGTGATATATGTATGTACTAGTTTAAGTTAATACTTATTTTTGCATGATACATTATATTAAAACAAGAAACTAGTTGTAATCATAAATTTTCATTTATTATGAAGTAATTTCGGGGCCGGTCGTGGCACAGGGGCACATGGGTGACTGTCAACGTGACTGGTTGTTGGTTCAATTCCCACTCGAGGTGTGGAAATGTTTAATATTTCCATTTTTTTTGTTTGGTCTAGCTAAAAGAGTGATACAATTTTAAAAGAAATTTAAATCCTTATTTATTTGTAGTTCCCAAATTTTTATGTTTGAAAAATTGAATATTCTTGAAGCTTCAATTCCTATACCACTTGAACATTTATAAAAAAACTCAGTTCAAACACCTTTTTGTACCTACTTTAAGGATGCTAGATCACTTTGAGTGGAACTTTAAAGCTCTGTACCTATTTGTAATCAATTGTATCAATTCGAGCTCTATTTATATATGCATTGATTACAATATGTTCTTAGTAATGCTTTTATAAAAGAGTAAATCGCAGCTCGAGATAGGAATACAGTGTCAAAATCCAATCTAAATTCTTCCTGGCTATCATTCTTCGGAGTAAGGACAACTTTGTCTGTCCGATACAGGATTTGAGCGGATTATGGGTTTCAAATCGAACGGAACCCGGCAGCCCACTCACTAAAACCTCGATACTGTGACTACTCTATTATGCAAAAAAACGCTTAAAACTGTTTCTTAGATACATATATTATAAATAGCATATTTTTAAGTACGTCTTACGTATTACACCACCCAGAGCCCGCGGCGAGCCCAATACAAATACAAAAACGCATGTTCCCCTTTGTTAATAACACTGTCCGCTAATTGCGGTCATCAAAATCGCGTGTGCCTCTCCATATAACTGTGTGTGATCTACTGTTCCGTCATAATACAGGTCCTCGACCTCTCACCTTAAAGCAAATAGTGCAAGATTTCTTTGTTCCTTTGTTATAGACGATTTAAAAAACACTAAAACGATTTTAAGTGCTGTCTGTACTCATTTTTTGTAGCGAAAGCTTGTGGTTTGTGTGTTTTGCTATGGTATTATTGGTGGATTTTACGGACTGGTATGTTATAAGTAAATATAGATGAATATAATTAATAGCAAATAGGGGAAAACCTTAAAAAATATATATGCTGCAAGGTGAGTAGTAGAGAAGTAAAGCGCGATCTGGGTTGTACTTCTAGAACACAGTATCCATGACACCGAAGAAAGTTGACATAAACGCTCGAGGATCCCCCGGGAGGCGTATTTGAAGTAGTTGATGACTGTGAATGAGGCTAAAGAAGTACGCAAGGACCGCAGCGTTTGGCGGTCCGTACTCTCTGACTACCTCGATAGGAATAAAGTTTCATAGCTTCATAGCTATGAAAAAATAAATTAAAAACGTCTCTGTAGGTAAAGTGTAGAGTAAAATGTAAAAATATAGGCAATTTAGTTAGTCGATTTGCCGTTTAATTATATATAGATGTATATATGATGGGTTTAAAGAATTTATTCTCAAAAGAACTTACAGCTCACTTATAATGAGATACAATAGAATTTTTTTTTTAAGCATATTTAACAAATATAATTATTTTGCCTCTGGGACGCTTTAATTATACATTGCAAGGAAAAAAAAAATTAACAAAATTGGATGTATATATGGTCACTAGTCTTTAACGTTTTTTTAAATTAGATGTTTTCCTTTTAAAATAGGAATAGTAAGTCAAATATGATAAAAATAAAAAAAATGTATTAATGTGACATTTTAACGCTCTTAAGTTTGGTGCGGTTTACGATAACTGCTCATTTAAAGTTCAGATGGATAAATGTTAATAATTAAAATGATTTTCGCAGTCTTTTCAAGACCTTTTATCACTACTGTACAGTATTGTGTATAATAACATTACTGTATTCTTGTAAAGCGCGGCGTTAAGTTCCGCCACTTAACACGCAAGCCTCCGAATTCGGCGGAAAGTGGGGAACGGAGTGTCTTAACACTAGGTTCCCTCTGCCTACCCTGCTGTGTGCGGGATATAGCGTGAAGCTATTTTTTTTTTTTAATTTGTATTCTTGTAAAGTCTGTAAACAAATATATGACAGAGATCTGTGTCACAGGTCTAATCACACACCTACAAATATAGAGGAAAGTGACTAAAAAACGAACAAAAAAGAAATCAAACGACAGGCATTCGTATATAAAAGTCCCGATTATATTTTAAGTAATTGCTAACAAATTACTAAGTAATAGATTTGAAGCTAGGACAAGTTGAATGCCATGATTATATTGTATAGCATTGAATATGTAAAATGGATCGTGAGTAATGGGTAATTGACTAGAATGACTTCACAGCAGTATTCACACTTTTGTAACTGTGCGCTTGTATGTATACTATTGGTTGAACGCAGATTCTCTTAGAGAGACAAAATTGTTAGTTTATTCTACTAAAAAAATTATTATTTTATTAAGAACAAACACGGCGTTGAGTTTGTGTAAGTGGAGAACGGATTATTTTAACACTAGGTTCTTGCTGATTACCCAACTATTATGGGAAAAGAAAGTTCAAAAAAATAGTTTGCCCAATTTCAACTTTCTTTTACAAAAAGAAAGTTGAATTACCTATATATTCTTGTATAAGGATATATAAAAGTATAAAGATACATATATAATAGTCTAATTATTACTTATTGTATATTAAACCGGTCAGACAATAAAGTTTATGGTATCTTTATTTCAAAACTAAGACAATCTCGTTTGATGAGTTTGTCTTTCAGAAACAAAAACTGCCCTTGCATTATATATATTTTTTTCTACTGTTCGTGCGTGTGATTCCCACTCAGAGGAATAATATTTAATTTTAAATTACCTATTAATTGTCATCTTCCTCCTGTGTTACAAATTATGGTGTTAAATTTTGTCACTCAAGGTACAGTGTCTCAATTTCGGGAAAGCAGAGAACCAACCTGCTATACAGAACAAGCGTAAAGCTGTAAAAAAAATATATCAATGTACGTACAGACAAATATCTTAAAATACTCTATATAGATTGTAGAGTGATAGTGATTTTCCAATATTCTGCCTTCGGCTAAAGTAAATTAGCGTCGTAGAAATCAATATTATAATGCGTAAAATATTACCTAAGCAACGTGTAATCATGAGTGATGTATGTGAATGGTAAATTACCTTTATTGAAAGTTTTACATTGTTACAATATGTTACGTCACTAGTACTTATTTATGACTTTTTATAGAGAGAATAAAAAATAGACTTATATTTTAAATTGAACTTCCACATAAAATATATTGTGGTCTTATTAGAATTGTTTACACTCTAGAGTAGATTTTAGCATCGGGGCTATTGAAATTTTGAAATCACATTTCCTTATAGTATTTAAAACTGTATTTATAAAATAAATATTAGATTATAAAAAAAAATAGATGTTAAAATAATATAAATGACTATGAGAAATGAATGAAAAATCAATCATACTCCCTCTATAGAACTTATTGACGGAAGAATATCAGTAATATAAACACATGACGGCTCGTATAATATTGTTTTTCTTTGGTTTATAGGAAATAAGTATCAAAAATAATGGACACAATTTATTCTTTATTCACGCTAATAATCGTTACAATGATTTAAAAAAGAAAACATTATGTTTTCTTATTGCATTGGGTATTCCAATTCCATTTGTAATTTCTAACAAAAACAAATATATTTCATGTCAAAACTATAATTAAATGACCATCTTGCTATGAATTGAATTTTAAAATGAAAAAAGTACTTATATGTCCGTATACTTCTATGGCCCAATTGAACTTACCTTCAGAATATATTTCGCCCGTGAGAAAAGCCCGTCGGCGACAATCTCCAATGTATACAACTGTACTTAGAATTTTTTGTTTAATTTCTTCGACAATCACGATTTGATTCGTGTTAAGGTCACAAGGTTAGCTGCGTGTTTTATATTTTTTAGGAATTGAAACTTGGCGCCTTTTTACGAAGTTGAATAGAGAAAACAAATGGACGCCTGAAGGTAAACTAGGGAAATGAAAGTTTTTAATTGGCGCGAAAACAAACGTCACTGTCAAACATATTTTTATTTATAAAGGAGTATTTTACCTACATAGTTATATACGGTTTGTTTAAAGGAACTCAAGAAATATGCGTTTTACTTGAAACTTATTGAAAAATATAGTGATGTATAGTTATTTCGTAAATATATTAGATTTTACATATTGTATAAATTAGTTAGTTTTTTTTTTTATTTGTTTTTAAAAGCAAATTTAAATTTTAGATTGACATTATAATTTATTTCGGTTTGACATAAATATTTTGGATGACTTTTATTTAAAGTACTTACTTAAAATAAATTTTGCTATCCACTACAATGATTGATAAAAAGACATTTTTTCATTTAACACAACTAATTGAATCATAAATAAAAATGTATAAGCGTTTTATGCGAGAGATCGTATTAAGTGGTAGCGTATTAACGGGGTTTTACAGTATGTAACATTTGAATTAAGTTTAGCATAGGGTTTCCCTAGCAAATTGTTCTGGTTTAAATTCGCTGCAATAAAATAATGGAAAATGGGCTAGGTATAAGCAACCTCGAACCACATGCTTATTAATTTAATGCGGACCGCCAAGTGTTTATTAATATTATAGACTACGCGTGATTTTTCACACAAATTTTCATTCTCTACTTTTGAAAAAAATATGTAGGTAGCCTAAGTTTGAACTTGCTTCATCAACTGTCTTTCTGGGAAATTTCATGGAACTCGGTCGAGTGACATAGATTTTTCGCTCTTAGGGGTACATTTTTGTATTAAAAGTAGCCTATGTTTGACATTGAGTCTTCAAAGAATTTTATTCCAAAGTTCATCCAAAAGGGCCAATTAATTAGCCGTGAAAGCATAACAGACAGACAAACAGATAGACAGACATGCAGACAAATTTGTATTATTAGTATAGATAGACTCCCGTTATTTTTTAAATACTCTTAAGAAGTATAATTTTGGCTCGCCAACAATTTTTAAGCTTGGAAATTACGAACCATAAATCCGTAATGTATTAACAATAAATAAATATATAAAAGTCGTTTGATTGATGATTTGTGTTTCCGTTACTACTGTAATTAGCCAATACGATTTTTTTCACACATTCGTTAGGAAACAAACAGATTATATATTTTATTGCAATAAATATTAAAATTTAATGACGAATGTTGTAACAAAATTTCGTTGCTAAAATTTTACATAGCTAAAATTTAACATAATATGTTTTTAAATGTACCTATATCTTATTAAAATATACTATTGTATATTAGAATAAAGTTAGTTAACAGTAATAAAGTAAGTTAGAATAAAGGAAAACAATGTCAAGCGGTTCAACCAATAAAAGTAAGCTTTTTGTATGTATTTTTTCAGGTTCACACTTTCTCCTACATAGCGAGGTAGACAGGGAAGACCTTGTGTCCATTTTCCGATCGAAATCCATTCTTTTATGTATAAGATATAAATATATCACAGAATTAAACCTTACAGGTCTACTGATATTCTATACTATAAAGTGGGGAATGACGTGTCTTAACACTAGGTTCCCTCTGCCTACCGGACTGTGTGGGATACAGCGTGAAGCTAAAAGATAAGAAAAATTATAAAAGGCTATCAGAATTCAACCGCAGTGTAATCAATAGGCCGCACA
The DNA here is from genome assembly GCA_019049465.1 of Dryas iulia moderata. Lineage (NCBI taxonomy): Eukaryota > Metazoa > Arthropoda > Insecta > Lepidoptera > Nymphalidae > Dryas > Dryas iulia. The sequence continues at coordinate 11,488,714 of CM032431.1, read as the reverse complement.
TGTAAAAGAGGCAACTGATTAAATAATTACTTAAACATTCAGCATCACCTGTCTGAATTTCTCAAAAGTCTAAAGTAAGGTAGATCATACCTCTATAATCTGGGAGGAATGCTCGCGTGGCAGCCGCGGGCCAGTTCACACGGCACGGACACGACCACATTGAGAGTCTGATTTTGATATATTGACATATTACTGTAATTTTTTTTCAGTTCTTTAGTTATGGAAGAAATCAATTTTTTTTTAGCTTCACGCTTCAGCTTGAATTGAATTGAATTATCCCGCACACGGCAGGGTAGGGTAGGCGGAGGAAACCTAGTGTTAAGACACTTCGTTCCCCACTTTCTGCCGAATTCGGAGGGATTTCGTGTTAAGTGGCGGAACTTAACTTCACGCAGCTACACGTTAATTAACTTGATTTTGTGTACGTAAGAGAATAATAATTTATTATTAAATTTTCTCTGCTCTGCTTAATCTGTAAGACGCATGACATGCGAATAACTTTTGTTCCTAGATATTTCTCTTTCGCAATATTTGTTTCCAAAAATATACATACAAATATAATTAGATAAATAAATGGCTTTTTTAATTATTTTTTTAGCTACAGAAGGGTAGGCAGAGGAAACCTAGTGTTAAGACACTCAGTTCACCACTTTCCGCCAACTTCGGAGCCATTGCGTGATAAGTGGCGGAACTTAACGCCGCGCTTTGCCTCGACACCAGAGCGAAGAAAATGGACATATTAAATATTTCCTTTCCTCGAGTGCGAATCGAACCCACAACCAGTCGTTTACAGTCACATGCTTCCGCGACTACGCCACGACTGGCCCCCCATGGCCATGGATGACTTTACAGTGTTCTTAATTATTTATTTTCAATATTTAACTCCAGTAATACAATAATTAGTATATCAATAAGTCTAGAATCATGGCATGCTTGCATGATGCACACTCAGAGACGCCGCCGGCCAGTTCACACGGACAGCTGACCACGCTGAAATGACCATATGGAATTTTGATTTGAACACTTAATACCAATTACGTTAGTACTGTGGTCAGTTGGTAAATTAGTTGTAGCCCGTAGCTATGACCATCGATGTAAGGTAAGATGGAATTCTCTTATTTTGTGTCATTCCGTATGTCGTAAATTGGGTACCCGAGTTTTTGACGAATGCATGCATTCATTTTTCTTTTATTTTTAATATAACTAGTGTTGTATACATAATTTTTTTCTTACTGTTTCACTATTAGAACTATAAGAAAAAACAAAGTTGAATTCTAATTGTAATATATATAAATTTAATTAATTGGGTTTTCAAATAAAGAAAATTCATTTTACATGAATGATATATTAACATGAAATATTTAAAGCTTTTACTAAATCCAGTGTCAAGACAATTCGACTTGCCACTGTAGTCCATCTGACTACCTTGCTGTGCTGCTGGTAAAAGCGTAAGCCTGAAAAATATAAATATAAAATAAAGTTTCTTCAGTTGGGGCCAGTCGTGGCGTAGTGGCACAGACGTGTGACTGTAAACGACTGATTGGGGATTCGATTCCCACTCGAGGAGTGTAAATATTTAATATTTTCATTAACCTCGCTCTGGTGTCAAGGCAAAGCGCGGCGTTAATTTCCGCCACTTAACAAGTAATGGCGGAAAGTAGGGAACGGAGTGTCACTAGGTTCCCTCTGTCTACCCTGCTGTGTGCGGCATACAGCGTGAAGCTAAAAAAAATCTACATAAAATAAAGAGCCTATATAAATATAAAACAAAAACATCAGATTGTAGTGTCTGTTTATACACAACAGAATTTGTTCCCATTGTTCCTTTATTGTGAAAACACGCGAAATATTTGAAACGTGATAATGCCTCAGTCTTCATTATTATCAGCTTCGACTGTGAGAAGACACGTTTTATAACGGATATATCTAATACACATATATAAAAAATTAGACCATCGTGGCGTATTGGCAGAGCATCTGTCTGTAAATCCGATGGTCAGGGGTTCATTCTCCACAAAAGGGGGGAAAAAATGTTAAATTGACATAATGATATTTGTTAGGATATTATTTTAACATGTATAAGTAACGCTATCGTGGATCAATTCAATTGATTTCTTTTCTGTTGTAGATTTTCCACTCAAATACGAGAGAGAGTTCACATTGAATGGCAGACCGCAATGTCCTTTTCATCAGAGCGGAGAAATAAAAAAAAATTACGATCATTTAAAATTTTATAATGTTATTCACACACTTAGGTAATTGAAAAAGACATTTAGAAAATGTATAAAAATTTGAACGCAGCGGGATTCGAATCCCCGCCTCTAAACAAGTCTTGTCAGAGGGCTTGGACGGTTTCTTTGAACACAGGTTCGATCCCGCTAAGTTCAAATTTTAGACGTTTTCTAAATGTGTTTTCAATTACGAACGAAGTGGCAATCGAACTCACAGCTAATAACAGTAACAACAGTCTTCCACACACAACTACACAACTAAATAAAATATCAAAAATCTATTTCAGCGGCAATTAATACATCTATCAAATCATTTCTTTTCTTACTAAAAAAAGAACTTAAAAAGTTATTTAATACCTATACATTACTAATCTCCATGTAGTAGCCGATAATCTGGTATTCTCAAGGAATTACCTTAAAGCGATCATCTTCAAAATTTCGCGTGCTGCTAACTAACGGCTACCGCTTACTAAATTCTTTCTTAATCGAAGGTCTATTTCGTGAGTCAGCCAAGCTTACACAAGATCATCTTAATTTTATAGGAGTTAGAGAATACATGATTGGAAGGTAGTTTTTGTAACTTATGAATTGAAAATGGTAATTCTTCAAATTATTTTATAATAAATAATTAATTTGTTTTTGTTGCTCCATTTTGAATTTATTTTTTTAAATATTTCACAGCTTCAAGATTATTTAATTAACTGTTTCCATAACGCTATAATATACCTATTCTAAACATTCTAAAGTCTAAATGATAAAATAAGTAATACCCTATCTTTGAAATATATTATAAAATTTTATATTTTAACATTTTATTTCTTATAAAATTTTGTAGACAGTTAAATTTTGATTCGATATCTCACGTAACTCGTATCATTTGCTGTAAATTTTTAAAACAAAGGCGATCGTGTGAAAGTGAATGGTACATTTGGTAGGCGTGGTAGGATATCGTGATCTTTCATCTGATGATTGTAGGCCGAAAATAAGGCTGTATTTACACCAAGCACGGATCTACCGTTGTGGGCATTATGGGCATGCTCACAACCTAAATTGCTTATTATATTTTTGGTCTTGACACAAGTTCACTGACGTATGCCGAATTTTAATATCATCGTATCACGTTAACAAAATGAAAAAAGAAAAAATAACGATTGATGTAAGTTTCTGAATTTAAATACAAATTAATAATATCTCTCTATGTTCATACTCCGACTCGCAGTTGACTGATTTTAAAGTGGCTGTAATCACAACCTTTTTTGAGGACTGGACCCGCCCCTGTAGTGTACGCTAGTAGCAATTTCGTTTGCGTGAAGATACTCTTCCTCTCTGGAAATCAATTACAATAGTCAAAGTCAAAGTCAAAGTCAAATTTTAATCAAAATAAGAAGTAACAAGCTTCATTTTTTGAACGTCAAATATTTTACCACCGGTTCACTATAGTTAATGCCTCAGATCTGAAAAGAACCGGCGCAAGAAACTCAGCGGGACGATTTTTTTTAGGTATAAATCGTACCTAAGCTTAAAAGCTATACAGCAAAATAAAATATTATTTCAGTTGAATTGTTTTGTTTTTAATATTTTATTAGAGTGATTTATTATTTAAATAAGTTTAAAAGTATAATTATCAGACTTAAAATCGTTAAATAAGGTAAAATATTCCTATTTTAATCAATTAAAATTTATTTCAAAATAAAAAATGGAGCCAGAAGTGGCGCAGTAGCACAAAGTGTGACTGTTAAGCGACTGGTTGTGGGTTCGATTCCCACAAGGGGTAGAATAAAAATTACTAATTGAATGTTGAAGTATTTTGCGAATAAATTTTACAAATTAATTTGTAATCGGTTGAAGTCGTGTGAACGTAGCTTTATTCTTATTATCTCACGGTCTATAACATTTTTCACTGATATAATCGAATGTTGAATTCGGTACTTTACGTGATAATATCGAGAGTTAAAATCTGCTGCGTTATATTTTGGAATGTGGTGAAATTTTTAACAAAACAATGTTACTTTAAGAATAAAAGCTAAAATATCAGTGCAAGTTTATTAAAAAGTAGTTATAAATTATTAAATATACTAAGCAAAAATATTCAATTCATTCCATTCAATATAGTAAGTCAGTTATCAAATATAATAAATAGAAAATTTTTTTACGGGTTATCTTTAGCGGGGTAGTCAGAGATGATAGAGAACCAATAATTTAAGTACCTTGCGTACTTATTTCGCTTCGTCCACTGTCATCAACCTCTTGATACATGCCCTTTTGGGGGGCCCTCATGGTTTTCGCCTGACCTTCCTCCAGTATCACCGATATTGTGTTCTTGGATGTCAGCCGAGATCTCTACCTACTTCTTATACCACACATCTTTACTTAAGCTATTAATTTCGAATAATATTGGAAACATTGATAATGTTATAGACAGACATTTTAAAACTGAATACTAATTTAGAAACATGATATGCACAAGCAAAACTAAACAAAAGCGTAAGTAAAGTCATAAAATCCATTCAAACCCGCCATTTTGCGACTTCTCAGTTCATTTACCTCTAATCGTTCAATAAAGGGAACCTGTCAAAATACGGGCTTGTGCTAAACCTTTCGGCCCTTTTGTGTTTAGCAGGTGCAAAATAAAAAAAAAATTTAAAGGTTGAGAATAAGGTTTTATGACGGCGCTTGCAATTCAAGTGTGACTGGCCATTAATAATTTCTCTGGCGCCATTTAAGACATTAAAACATTGGCTCATTGTTTTGTTTTTTTATCTGTGTTTATAATTAAGTCCTTTTTTTTAAATAAAAGTAAAAGTTTTATTTGGCCTTCGATTGTGAATCTTTTATTTTAGATATATAGTTTTAATGCTTTTAAAATTTATATTTTGCAGCGCTTGATAGCTATAAGAAAAGTTTATTGTGATTTGATATAGGCACATTTCGTTTTTAATTATGAAATTTCACAGTTCAAACTTAACTCACCTTAGCTTTGTTTATATAATTATATACATTTTTAAAACCTTATAGGCAACAAATAAATTGTTTAAAAAGTCCGTTTACGGTAGATTAACAGAACATATGTATAAAAAAATTATTAAACTTTTTAAACGTTACTTAAAAAATTAAAGAAGCTTAATAAGCATTCCGTTTTCTATGACATATGATCAATTTACAATTATAAAATGTTACCAAGTCACATTCAACCTCCTTTCAATAGAAACGCGGTTGACACCAATAGGCGTTATATTAAAACCGTTATAATTATATTTTTTATTAACGAGGGTGGAAAAGGGGGTTGTTGTCGCACCTGCAAACATTCACAGCCTTCAACTTTAAAATGTTGAACAATTAATATGTATTATGTACTTATGTACCTATATGTACAAATGTGCATTTATGTATGTAAACTTTACAAAGTACTTATGCTTAAAAGTAAAAATCCTGCAGAAGTTAATCAATTTATATAGAGAAAGACATTATATTTACTTATGTGTAAAACTGTCAATTTAAATAGTTAAATTTCTATATTGTATATTCTCTCACCGTTGTTTTTTATATTAATAAAATTTTCTTAGACAATATCATTTAGAAGATACCTACTATCAAAATAATTTACAAATTTGAATAATAATTTTTCGGCATCGCCGCATGCCTCATACAGATACATCTATAGCTGCTCCGTTATACTCCAAGCTTTGGGATTGATTTTTTAAAAATAAACTAGCTACCTTTAACCCTGGGTTATCAGTTATATTTATGCCAAAATTCATCTCAATAGGTTACAATGTATAGATTTTTCATTAAAGGGATTTAATTTTTTTATACAAACTTTCAACGCTCATTTCAACCGTCTAGGAGTAGACTTTTTTTTAAAAAAATTGGCCTATGTTTGACCCTGAGTCTAGATCTATTTTCATTCCGAATTCCATCCAAATCTGACCGGTAAATTAGGCGTGAAAACGTAACAGACAAAGAGACAGGCAGGCAGACATTCGTATTTATAACTTTGGTGTAGACTAGTAAGGATTGTTATACTAATACCAATTTCGTAAAAATAATATTTCTTTGAATTAGTAATCTGTCAATGTCACTGTCAGTTTGCGAGAATGCGCGCGCACCTCGCACTGTTCTGTTAGCTCTACTTTGATTGTAACCGCTACCTGCGCTTTTGTTAGTAATAAATGACTTCCACAAGTTAATAATATAAAGTTAATACTATTTTAACTTTAAAAGGAACAGCGATGAGTGGAGATGCATAGGAAGATATGTCAAAAGTATATAAATTTGAATTTTCCTTGAAATATTATTTGATAATATTATAAGTGATAAGAAAAATATATGTATGAAGCAAAGGTGGGTGGTAAGAGAGGCAGGGGGAGACCTCGGTTGACCTTCGAAAACATAGTGTCGACGATACTGGAGGAAGGATACGACGATACTGAAAAAAAGCATGAGAACCCCCCGGAGGGCGTGCATGAAAAGGTTGACGACAGTGGACGAGGCGAAAGAAGTATGAAGGGACCTTAGCGTTTGGCGTTCCGTTCGTTTTGACTACGTACGAGTATATATTTTAATTAAAAACCGTTTTGAAATTTCTTAAATATACGATTTTTTGAAAAAAGATTCTTCAACTTTTTTTTTCTTTATAGCTGATGTCAAAAATATATATTAGAGAGTAGAAGTGCAGACAGCTTATTAAAAACTCAACAAAAAAAAATACTAAATATTACAAATACTATCACACGTTTTACACTTTTGTATTAAGTCATATACATATAGCTAAAGTAATACGTATAATTTATTACCTATCAACGGGCTTCTATTTCATAAGAAATATATATAAGCTTTTTTAAATCTTTATTATAATTGAATGAACCAAAACTATTGCGTTTGATCAAACACCAATTGCCCGATGATAACGTATAAACGTTATAGTTATTTAGTTTTATCTTAATGTTTATTTATTAACTACACAACTTTATATTGATTGATTGATTTGAATGTGATGACTTACATTTAAATATAGTATAACGGAAAATATTGTACGTACGTTAACATGTCTTTTAGAATAATCCTACTGTTTTTCGTAATATGCTATGAGAAGAAACTTTTAGTATTCCACAAATTCTTCATGCGAATACTCATCGGGCTGTAGACAGAGGAGGTCTGAGTAGGGACTTGCTAACCAAGTATACCTCGAAACAAACAAAAATTAACCTTAAAAAAAAGCATAGAGAACAAAAAAGACACGGAAGTCCGGGACGCAAAAATATTTGAAATTAAAAAAAAAAAACAATTATACCTTATATGCACATATAAAATACCCATTAATGCTCACTTGCATTGTCTAAGTTTCTCTTTATCTAAACAAATATAAGACACGCTACTTATGTCGCCTTCAAAATACGTGCTAGAAATTAACTGATGGATAGTCCTTGACAGAGTTAAACGTTGACGGACCGAAATATTTTAATAATTTATAAACAGATTTCCCTGATATACATAATTCTTACCCTTACTTCTACAGGAATAAACATTTATAATAATAATTGACTGAAAGTGGGAAACAGAGTTACATTGTAGTTCCTATTCCTGGTAGACCATCGCAGCGCAGTGAGACAGCGTCTGACTGTAAACGTGATTAGTTCTGGATTCGGTCCCCATTTGAAGGAATAATTCAAACTTGCAACCCAAATATAAAGGAATTTATAAAATGCGCAACAGTCGTCTAAAATGTCCAAACTCCTCTCTTAGCTGATATGCTGCTTTCAAAATACGTGTTAATAATAATTAAAAAAAATATTCATTTTATGAATTTACTTTCGTTTTTTTTAAATGCATGCTGTACATTAAGAACTCATGTCAAAAACTTGTTGGTAATAATTATTGAAAATCACATTTCTTTGTGACAACGTCTGCTATATAAGATTACTATGACCTATGACACACTTCTAGGAAAGTCCTACATAAGAATTCGCTTAATCATGCGGTTAAGAGGTACTTAAATATAATGTATTGATATTTTCTAGGTATAATTAAAGTAATGAATCCTCTGAGGCTGGTTTGAACTAGGGTGTCAACATTTCTTCATCTGAATATACCTATTATTTTTTAAAAAGATACTAAATGTGTTTATATATTTAATATTTATGTTTATGTAAGTGTATATATATTTTATTAGTATGTATATATTAATATAAATCTGTATATGTTTATCTTGTATTTATGTACATTTTATTTTTCTCTCTGTTTGTGTTTTTTTTTACAATCTTATCCCGCAACCGGTAACTCATCCACTTCCACGGGTTGACTGGAAGAAATCTCTTTTAGAGATAAGTCCACCATTGTAAACAAACAAATTTGTTTGCTGTCTCTGTTTTATTTTTAAATACAATAAAGAATATATAAAATAATAAAAAAGCTAATAAATAAAATAGCTTTTTATACGAACATTAAAAGATATATTTTTTATTCGTTTAGTTTTTCCCACTAGTGGGGAAGGGAGTATCTTAACACTAGGTTCCCTCTGCCTACCCTGCTGTGTGCGGGATACAGCTTGAAGCTAAAAAAATATAGCGTTTTATGAAAACAATAATTTTTTTGCATATCTAACAGTTTTTTCTTAAATAAAACTTTCGCTTATAAAAAAAATTGAGGAAAATGTTTTTTTTAATAAGTTAGTTTTAGTTTTGCAATACTAACATTATATTGAAATACTTATAATAGAAAAGGTCTAAATATGTCTCTAATAGCGTGGAATCCGAAAATATATTACAATACTTTATATATTATAGGTTGGCAACCCTACTCCGATGGCGGATTTCAATACCGCGAATGAAACCAATTTAAATTTAATCATTCCTCCAAAAGAATCGAACCCACAATCAACCATGTTAACAGACCGACCGTCACACGCAGTCCCACTAAGCCCCAAAGCCTCAACAATAAATTTAACAAAATGAAAAATAAATTCAAAGTTGAACAGTATCTGAGTTGTTTGCGGACGGGTCATATCAATGGGCCTTTGTTGTTCGCCGTTTAGCGCTGCGCTAAGAGCTGAATGTAATTGATCATTTCCTCTTCCGGCTCCTGCGTTTATCATTGACGTTGCTTAGAATTTTTTTCTTACGAAAAAAATACTTTCGATGGTAAAATTCTTGAAATAGTGCAATAAGGTATCTAAATTGTGCCTAATTTTATATGTTAACACGAGTAAGCCTTCATTTTTGTTATTTTCTGGTAATTAGTTAACTATGTTTAATGTTGTATCCAGTGAGATTAAAACCTAGATCTTGTGTAACATGTTTTAACTAAAGATAATATACATACAAACCAATACATATATATCTAGTAATATATAGCGCAGCGTTGATATCCATTCAATAACCTAAAATAATCTAATATCTCAAATTCCGGGGAGAAATAGAGTATTTTTTCTATCTTTCTGCTATGTAGAGAAAAGCATGAAAATATGTTTCTATTACAACATCCTCTTAAATATTATTTCTACAGTTTTTTTCCCGCATACCAATATAATGCAATCATCAGATAAGTAGGATATTAGATAAGATACTCAATTCTGCACTTCTTGTCCGATATTGAGACATTACGTGCTCAGAAGCGCAACTAAACGCCGCGCTTTATATTAAGCAAAGGAATGATCATGTCTCCGACTCCGAGAGAATCGCACTAACAATCCATGGCGGTTACAGTCAGATGTAATGATGCACAATGATGGCATTATAACAAAGAATAATAACATGCATTCATTATTATTGATAACTTTGTCACCTTTATCAATGATGAGATTTTAATTTAATTTTATTTTCTACTTCAGTTACTAATTTAAAAATTTTTGTCAATCTTTAAATAACGTTTACCTGCACAGCTGCTACTATCAATAATATTATTACATTACAATATTTACCCATAACTTACTATACAACGGTTAATTTGTAATAACAGAGCGTTAACTCCCAACAAGTAACTTGAGTAAACCTCAAGTTAAGGAATCTGCGGTCCAAACTCCATGCAACCTTTGTTTGTACAAAGTTTATACGAAACAGATCAAAGTATCAGAATTGGGTCTTCAAAATCACACTTACGTAAACTTTGAACGAGTTGCTTGTGAGCCACGAGGTGATGGCAATTAGCAAATATTTTGGTAGGTATACTGCAAATTAAGTAAGGTGAAAGTCAGGCTGGTATTGTATTTTGTTGTTTTGTTTATTGTATGAGGAAAAGAAAAAGGAGAGTTTTAACACTACGTTATTTTAGGTTATCTTATTAAAGCTTACTTAGCTCGACAAGAGAATATAAATGGGTAATGGGCGAATGGGGAAATGAAACATTTTATAACTTTTTCCCGCAAAGCAGGGTTGCTAGACAGTCTTGATCTACTGTCAAGTCACTCTTTTGCACTTTCTGCGAGACTTCAAGACAGTATACATCTATTTTCCTATTGAATGTTTTTTTCAATATTCCTAAGTGTGGAGTAATATTTTAAAAATGTTTAAAAGCATACATCTAGTTACTAAATTATACTATCGTTAAGAATGTCACGAATTAATCTTATCGTAAAATATACAGAAAGTTTTATTAAAACCATCTTAGCTTTTTAGTAAAAGAGTAATATGACGAAACAAATGTTATTATGAATAATTGGGAATGATTATATTTAAATTAGTTTAACTTCTCCGTTTTAGTATCAAGTCAAAACGCGGCATGGAGTTCCATTCAAGACGCCATGTCCAGAATTTGGGCGGTGCGTGAAAAACAGAGAGTCTTGACTGAGGAACATGCTAAATATTTCTACCGAAATTTTATTCATACAGATGCACATTACAAATTAATCAACATTAAATAGGTATAATTATTGCATATATTCTGAAACAATTAAATAACTGGCTTGCAAAAGAACAGTAGTGTTTTCGAGTAATTTATTATTCAGCATTTTTATTGCAATCAAACGCCTTAAAAGTAAAGGACAAGGTAATAACTCTTTCATCCGTTAAATGCGAAACTACCAATAATATTTTATATTACTGTCCTTAGCAACACCTTTTACACGAACGATAAAAAATATATAAATTGAAGATGTAATCACCCTGACTGATAGCGGCTGCATTGCAAATTAGTGTAAAAAATGTAAAATATAGCCTACATCGTAGACGCATGGTCCATTTGGATGTTCGAAATTTTCTTCGTTGATTATTTACTTATTGTTTCTCCATATAAGTGTGAATGTATCGAAATTTCACGTCTTTTTGTTAATATATTACTCTTAATTTCTTGCTCTGAATTTTTGTCGTGACGTTAATTATTAACGTATAATATAAGTAGAAGTTCTCGTGAAACAAAGGATATTACTAAAATGGGCGTAAGGTGCAAAATTCGTACATGTTAGTTATCATCATTTGAATTTCTCAGCTTATCCTCCAATAATTGGAAATAAGAAATTGTGTGTAAATAAAAAATAATATCATTTCAAATTAAAAAAAATGTCGTGGCGCAATACAGCTTTAGACTGTAAATGCAATGGTTTGGACTTCCTTCTTCAGTCAATATGATGACTTTAGTTCAGGCGGCAAAGGTAGAGCGGAGTATTTTAACTCTACATTCTTGCCAACTACCTTGCTGCGAGAAGAAAAAAAACGTGAAACAAAAACAAAAAAGCAAAGAAATATAAACAAAATTACTGCTTGAAAAAGACATTTAAAGAAAACGTATAAAAATTTGAACGCAGCGGGATTCGAACCCGCGCCTCCTGAATACCGTTCAGGCGCTCTCACCACTGAGCCATGCGTTCTACTAGCCGCTGCGTCGAAATTCTTATACGCTTTATTACAACTTATTTATGTTGTTAGCATAAAGTAGTGGCTCAGTGGTGAGAGCGCCTGAACGGTAATCAGGGGGCGCGGGTTCGAATCCCGCTGCGTTCAAATTTTTATACGTTTTCTTTAAATGTCTTTTTCAATTTTCCTAAGTGTGGAATAACACTTTAAAAATGTTTAAAAAATTACTGCTTGTCAGTGAAAAAGAAATTGAAAAGAAAATCCGCATGAAACGCTCCGTATTCCATATGTAGACATTATCACGTCAAAATAATAACCGTCCCTCTCTACGAAATGACAATATTTGTCCCAGTGTGTTCTGTCGCCGGCACGCGCCTCGTTATGCGTATAAACGTAATCCGCATTATTCCCGAATAGCCGATCGTTCAGCTGCTAACGGCACAGATGTCCCGAGCAAATTAATTGGAAATGTCAAGTGCACGGGAACCAACGCCATCTTTTCCCCCCTATTCTTTATTTTTTTTTCACACGCACGTGGCTTTATATTGCCAGCCAGCTGGTCCAGAATTTTTTAGCGTGGCAACTATAACTGACATTTGACATTTGCATTTGCAGCCTAAGATCGGTATAGATAATGCAAAAATAAGTGACCTATTTAGTTTTTAATTAAAATACCGTCTGTTTCCGGCTATTAGATGATCAGTGTTGAATTTCGTTCTATTAATTTTATTCCGCACACCTTTTCGATTGAATTGAATTTTTGAACACCTGATTCGTTAGCAGCTGATGATGATAGACCTGGCACACCTTGTCTTTTCGTTACGGAATTTCCTTTACATAATTACACACTGTTTAGAGCGACCAAACGCGGCGAAATGGCATCGATATCGTTTCGGACGGTTGTTATGAGTCATCAGTCAACGTTGGCCGCATTTAATTATAAGCATTTGCCTAAATTGCACTACGGTTTCTTCGTAGCCTAATAACATGTACTTATTTGCCAGATATATAAAAAAAAACATATTTGTCATAACGATATTCCAAAGATAATAAGGAAAGAGGAAAGGTTGGAAGCGCTCCAAGCACACACCAGCTACATTTGCATAAAATCAATCTTTCACGTTTATCATGATGTATGGTGTACAACAGACTAACTGAAGACTTAATTGTGTTCCATCAATAAATATTACTGTGCAAATATGAACATAAAGAATTCACTATTTACACGCGATGTAAGTGAATCACTGGTCGTGGGCGTTACCGTAGTCTTATGAGCGTAAAAATTATTTACTAAAAACTGGTCCCTGACCTTTGGAGCTTAAAATCGAAGAAAAAATACTGTATGCTGTACTTATCCTCTTTGTCGCTTGTTTTGAATGGCGCAGCGTTATGTTCCGGCACTGATCACGATAGAGTTGTTTTGCAAGAAAAGGATTAAATTGTGAATATGTTTTGTATAACCTTATTTGTAAAAAAAGTGCAGCTTCAGGTTTTTTTCTCGTCGTAGAGAAGACACTCCGATCTCTACTTTCCGCTTTACTTTATTCATGACACCGAAAAAAAAAAAAGTCCCACCTCACCACGATGGCCTCAATTTATATCATTAATTTGAAATTAAATGATTATTTCTTCATATAAATAAAAATATTATATTTTTACTAATTTCATCAATACCCATCTGTTTCACCATGTGATTGCAATAATTAATTGTCCTTAGGTACATACATACCTATTACAAAACACATGTGCCATTGTTTGAACCATTTGTTTGTCTGACACAATTATTCAGTATACGACTTATAGGTGCAAAGGTAATTTTCAGGGTTATAACTTTGTTTCTATAGATCTAAATATATATATACGAAATTGAATATAATTCGAAACAAAAAACATCTCGATAAAGAGCGAGCTTTATTTTTATTAGCGTCTATTAAATAACTTAAGTAAATATTGGAACTGTAAACTACTGGTTGTGGGTTCGATGCCTTCTCGAGGAGTGGAAATATTTATTATTTCCATTTTATTCGCTCTGGTATCGAGGCAAAGCGCGGCGTTAAGTTACGCTACTTAACACGCAATGCCTCCGAAATTTGGCGGTGCATGGGGAACGGAGTTTCATAACTGTGTGTGCGGGATACAGTGAAGCTAAAGTAAATGTTTTTTTAATTATACAAATAACAAATATACTATATATGTTTCTAACAGATAAAAATAAATAAAAACTCAGACCGTGTCATTCATCCCATACATACTTACATTTTAAAATGCTTTTACCTTATTTAGATTTTTGCAAAGAACCGAACAGATCATTCGATCTCATAAGATCGCTAAGTAAAAAACAAACGGTGTTAGTGATATCATCCTGCCATATGCTTATTGTTTGCGCATTCGTAAACACCTGAGCGCATTTATTAGCCACTAGCTGTGCCCGCGACTTCGTCTGCGCGGAACTAGCGAAAGCAGTTAACTGTAAAATTAAAGGAGCCTACATACATGATATTTAGAACAATTCACAAAATATCTTTATAAATTGTAACATATGTTTTGTTTTTATATATAAGCTATATTGAAAAAGGCATTTAGAAAACGTATAAAAATTTGAACGCAGCGGGATTCGAACCCGCGCCTCCTGAACCGTCCAGGCGCTCTCACCAATGAGCAATGCTCGCAGCTCTCTTTATACGTTTTTTAAATGCCTTTTTCAAATTTCCTAAGTGTGGAATAACACTTTAAAATTATAAGCTATATTATTGTAAAGTTTCATTGAAACCAATTCAGTAGTTTTTATATGAAAAAGTTACAAACATCCTTACAAACTTTCGCATTTTAATACTAATAGGATTGCTAACATCTGAAGTCAGGATGATTTGAATGTAACAAATGACATTTTTATATGATAGCTATTTCTGTACGATGCTCGCTATGCATTAGGTTATTTGTTACTGTCACTTTTTGTGTGAATTACATACAGGTGTCGAAGATACTATGAAATTTATTTATATAGTTGCTGAATCGCTTGCCGTGGTAAAAGCGTATGAATGAGCGTTTTTATTTATACAAGAACGTCCACTTTTATATATCGGAGATCAGTTAGTGGAAAAATGCCATAGGTAGGTACATATTACTCTTTGTTTAATATCGAAAATACACTAATGATTAATTTTCAGCTTCATGCTTTTTACCGTAAACCTGGATAGGCAGAAAGAATCTGGTGTCCTCACATTTCGTTCACCAGTATTGTTTCAATGCCTATCTTTATATTACCAAAGGAGGAAGATGAAAATAAATTAGATACATACAATCGTTGACTGAAATGTGTATCAATTCTACAATCAAATGAGTAGACTGTCAAACACTGTCCCACTACGCCACGATGGGCTCCAATATTCTGCTAAAATTATTTTTTTTTTTAGATAAAAGTAAGTTTTCTATTATTATTATTTTTTTATAAACAGTATTTGTGTTATCTCTATTTTTTTTTTATAAACAGTGGGGAACGGAGTGTCTTAACACTAGGTTCCCTCTGCCTACCCTGCTGTGTGCGGGATACAGCGTGAAGCTACAAAAACAAAAAAAACGTATATTCCTTATACTAACCTTTTGCTGCACTTTCATATAACATAACTATATTTCACAGTACCGTATCTCTTACGTCTCAAAAATTTAAATCTCCATTTTTTGTGAATCGTGGCAGCGATAGCATTACCTCAGATAAGATAAAGCGAACATCTGGTTGTTAATCTGCGTTTTATTTATCTTGGACGCGCAGCCACTGAATCAGATCCTGACTGAATACAATAAACTACTGTACTGTATTCATTGACGGGGAAAACGTTTATTTTTAATTTTTATGTTTTTTTATTGACTTGACAGATTAAATATTAAAAATTATTGTCTTTTGTTTTGTTTTGACATCTGGCGTTTCGACATTTTTTATTATTTCTGGTTTTAATCGTTTAAATATTTAGACGAAAGTAAATCTGGTGACAAATCGTTCGGTTATGAATTAATCGATTATATTTAACTTCGTATAGTAAATAATTACACCATGTTTATATAAAATAAATTATAACTGATTTACGAAGTTATCAAAAGGAAATCTAAATTATTAATTTAATTGTTTATTTTTCATTTAAAAACCTATTTATCGAACAGTGTTTATTACATATGTATTTACCTACATAGACAACATAATCTAAAATTATAAACATTACGTAAAATAATTTTAAGAATTGTAAATTTAAATGCACCTGCACCGAAAAAAGTCATTAATTTTCACTGCAGTTTTGATGATCCACACTTACTAGTATATTATAAATACGAAAGTTTGTCTGTTTGTCTGTCACGCTTTCACGGCTAATCTGCGCGGTCTGATTTGGATGAAATTTAGAATTAACGTAGTAAATAACCCAGGGTCAAACATAGGCTACTTATTTTTTCAAAAAACAACCTCTAAAGGGTTGAAATAGGGGATGAAAGTTTATATGAAACATCTAAACCGCTTGACCGATTGTAATGAATTTTGGAATATATATAGTTTATAATCAAAGATTAAACATAGGCTACTTTATTTTTTTAAAAATCCACCCCTGAGGGTTGCAATATAACGAAAGAGTTATGTAGTTCACGCGGCGAAGCCACAAGCGGGCCGCTAGTGAGTAATAATTATACTAATATTATACGTAATTTGGTTATCTAAGTTCTTATTTACGTCACAACTTATTTTTCGGTGCAATTTCAATAATATGGAAAGTTATACTATTGTTTTTTTGTTATCTAAATTTAGATTTACGTCACAACAGGTACAGTGATAGACGAGATCGTTCAAAAATTCACCATTAACAATTCACCTGACTGTGTTGTTTAAGCAAGTGTATAAAAGTTTATATATTGTGTCTGTTTTGTGTTTGTCAGTTTGCTCGTAGCTTTGACATTTGGGTCAAAAGAACATTTTAAATAACATTAATTTTATTATAAAACTTTTAATAATTTACTTGATATTACTGTTATTTTAATATGTAAAGCAAAAGATTTATTTTAGCTTCACGCTGGATCCTGCACACAGTAGGGTATGCAGAGCGAACTTAGTGTTAAAACACTCCATTCCCCACTGTATTTGGAGGCATTGCGTGTTAAGTGGCGAAACTTAACTCCGCGTTTTGCCCCGACACCAGAGCGAAAGAAATGGAAATATTAAATATTTCCACTCCCTCGAGTGGGAATTGAATCCACAACCAGTCGCTTTACAGTTACACTTTGTGCCACTGCGCCACGACTGGCCCCAATATTAGTCGAGATAAGCTTTTGTTATCTATATAAGTAGGTATTAATAAAGATAAAAAGTCTTTTATTACTACTTTGGGTCATTTCTTGCCGTTTCTGCTACGTGCGGGATACAGCGTGAAGCTAAACATCTCAAGTAATAAAAGCGTGATAGAAACATAGTAAAGTCCAACAATATTTATTTGATATTCATGGAAGAAACATCTGTACGAAAAACATTATCTTATGCACCGTCTATTTGAAAGTATTTGGGTTAGAATTTATATGTACACGTGTTATCAATTGAGTGGAATTAGAAAATTATGCAAAGCCGCGCGTCCTCTCTTAAGTTATACATGGTTATGTTTTTTCACTGTTCGCCAGACGCAAACAAAATTGTTTGTTGTATTCCTGTGTTAAAAATGTTTTACTTCAATTTGTATGTTCGAAAATAAGTAAAAATATATATTTTTGTAATATGAAAAAAAGTGAAATATATTATATTTTTTGGCACTTATAAAATTTAATATATACAAGGGCCTTATTAAGTTTAAAAAATATGTTATAGGTAACTTAATTTATAAAATAAGATAAGGACTGCAACATAAATCATGCTCATACAGAAGCAATATAACATTTCTATTTTTTTTACCTTCACGCTGTATCCCGCATATGTGCGGGATACAGCAGGGTAGGCAGAGGGAACCTAGTATTAAGACACTCCGTTCCCCACTTTCCGCCGAATTCGGAGGCATTGCGTGTTAAGTGGCGGGACTTAACGCCGCTCGTTGCCTCTGATACCAGAGCGAAGGGAATGGAAATATTAAATATTTCCATTCTTCGAGTGGGGATCGAACCCACAACCAGTCGGTCACAGTCACACGTTCATGCCACTGCGCCACGACTGGCCCCAATATTTCTATAAAATATAAGTTAACATCCAAATCATACATCAAAACAAATATTTTAAAGTTAAATCATAATTAATACAACTTTAAACATATTTCACAACACCCCTTTATTTTTCCCATTTCCATCCCTTCAGAAGCAAACGAAGCGAACAAAATGAATTATAGCACCCTTTCATTTTAACTCTGATAATAGATGTTGCCCCCGCGGAGGTCAGCGTGCGACTGACAATAAACGTCGTGCGGCCCGCGCGTGCCATACACGTGGCGTAAACTTTATGTACCCTCGTTATTTTTAAGTATTTTAATAAAGTATACATAACTATATAATGTTATTTAACTATGTATTGTCGAAATTTTAATGATCTTTTAAAGGTGTAGGGGTACATTTACTATTATTATTTAAATAATATAGTTTATTAGGATCGTTAGTAAAGAATAACTGTAAAGGCGGGCTAGTTATATAATTGACATTGTTTTCTTATAAGTACACTTTATTTACAGATAGAAAGGAGATTCTATAGATGTAAGCTTTAGGACATTATTTTGTGTCTACCGAGAAACTTTTCTTTGGTGTAATCGAAATTTGACTTTATCTACTCTCTAGAATCTACAATAAATATAGAAATTCGAACCCAGAAATATCATGGGTAGCTTAAAATTAAAAATGGATAATAATGAATTTGAACTAAACATATAATTGACGTTTCTAAAATGTGGGAAATATAATATGGACATCACAAATTAATCGGACGTACTTTATATCAATAAAAGAATAGTTATAACTTAACACATCACAACAACAATTACAAAAAAAATGTCCTTATAAAATATACCTAGTATGTGATATTCTTTTCTTAACCGTCTACTGGTATAATATAATATTCAATAAAAAATTGGAACTCTTACATTTAGAACACACAAGTACTTGTTTCTTAGAGTTTATTGCAGTGACACAATGTCTAACGAATACCATAAGTTTTGGGATCAATTTCCATTTGAAAGAATAACTATATTTTTAATATTTTTGTTTTTTCAAATATAAGGTAAAGTAAGGCGGCGTTGAGTTCTGCCCCTCAAGTCGCCACGTCTGAATATAGGTAGAACAGATTTTCTTGACACTGGTTTCTCTCTAACTACCCTTTTATAACCTGTCTGATAATGACTTACTTGACTTATTGTCCTATGTCCCCTAGGTGGAGCAGAGAGCTTCCACAGTGCTCCGCCATCGTGATCTGTTTTGGGCAATTCGCTTTGCCTCGGACCACGTCAAACCAATTGCCTGCAGTCCCCCAACCACTGAACACCTCTAAGTATGTCTGATAATAACATATTCAATAAATTTCAAAAAATCTTAGATTTCTAATCTAAATCTCTAAGTCAAAAACAGAAACAAAACAAAGGCGACACTATCTAAATATTTAGGTGCTCACAAGTGTTAAAGTAAGTAAGTTTGTTTAAATTAAACATTATACTTAATATCTTAGCTTTTACACAAATAGATGGTGTAAGTACACAAATAGACACTTACACCAGATGGCCGAGGATATCCTGGACGCAACAGATTGCCGTAATTACGTGCGCGTGCGCACCCGGTACTGATAGGGATTGGTTACAGGGAGGTGGAAAAAAATATTTTTTATGCATAAAAAATAATTATTAAAGCCGTTTTGAAAAAATGTTCATTGTAATCTTACTGTATCTTTTTTTAATAAAAAGAATAAAAAATTAATTTTAATTAGACCTAGATTAAATTAAAAACAAATTTTAGCACTTAAGAGGTTTATTCTCGTATTGTGTGATTTAATGTTATAAATACTCGTTCAATATCAATAGGCGATATACCTATACAACGTACAAACAAATTAGATAACATTAAAAAAGTGGGACGTCTGAACATTACTTGTTCGAATCACTCAAAAAGAACGATACATATTTAATTTTAATTGATCCTGACTTGTCAAGACATAATTCTGTAATGTGTTCTGTCGTTTAATATACTACGTATAGAATAGTAGAAAACCGAATTTCTACAAACTTGGCTCGTTGTCTACTCTACCATGCGGAGAAAAGCATGAAAGTAACAACATTTTCAAAGACAGACAATTGTAAGGTAAAAGTTATCTTTCAAAAAAAAAGAAATGTACCAATATGTATGAGCCCTTAATTTAACACGAACAAATTCGGATCTCGCGTGTGGCTTCCGTCGGCCGCTACACTCCAAACACAAGGGTGTTGTCAACTTGTTTCAATAAAAAAATAATTTTATAAAAATAATTGTTTTACGAAAGGAATCTATTAGGGATTTCATAAAATCAGTATTTAAGTATATTTTTGTATATCTAATAGTTGAGCTGAATCCAGATTTTTTTTTAAAAATGACAGTAATGTTAGCCATTAAATAATACAGCACGAACTGTCTCCAGCTTTACTGAATTTCTTTGTATTCACCTTTCAACTTGACACTGGCGAAGTGATTTTTCAACGCTCGTAACGCCATATTTAAAGAAAAAAATGATTTCACTATAATGGTTATAGCATTAGAATACTAAATTTGATACCATAAGATGGGTAATGCATGGATGTAGATTATTTTTTATTTAGCTAAACCAGACACATATGAACGAATATAAAAATAATAATTGTAATTATAAATAAGAATTGATACAATAAATAATTAACGCTTATCATATATGTGTATATATATATATATATATATATATATATATATATATATAACTTTAACAAATAATAAGGTTAGCATTGATGTCAATTCAATTCTTCATTTAATTATTTTCTCTACATATCTAGTGTGATTATCTATATTAAATCATCTCTTTATAGGAATGTAATTTATCAGTCATTCAATTGTATAAAATTGAATCTATATAGATCAAGTATTGCTATTGGAACGCTTTTCAACGTGCATTCTGTCGTATTGTAACTGTATCTCCTTTACCAAATAACTTCCTTCTTGTGTTCGGCATACGTGACATAAGCAAAGTCACTTATGCTCTACTGGCAGGTTCCAAGCGCCATAATTAAAGAACTAATTAACTATTTAAGTCACTTTCTATTAAAACTAAAAACTCTCGTCAAAAATAACCGTTAGAATATAACCAAATGTTATTTACACCTACCGCCAACTTCAGGATGTCGAACTTCCGAAACAACTGTTCAAGTTTACAAGACAATGAATGATGTCGGTTTATTTATGTTAAGAACGCTCCACGTAAATAAATCCGTTTTAACATGCGTCAAAGTTTGTTCGAGCGGCAATATATTGAGATCATTTGTTTTGAACTCCAAAAGTGAAGTCGTGGTAAAAAAATTGGCCAAATTCGACTTTAAATTGCTTGTTGAAAGTTTCGTGTAGCTTCGCTTTATACGTTAAATATTGTAGCTTGTTATTGGTATTTCTAAAATGTTATTTATTCATTTTAGAGAAGTAACTAAATGCATATTATGTACGTATAAAAACAATATATATTACCAATCTTTGTTTTCTTACAATTTTTGTCTGTCTGTTAGTTGTGACAAATTTCTAGATATACTGGACTGATTTTGACACGACTTTCACTGGCAAGTAGCTGATCTAATAAGGAGTAACTTCGACTCCTTTAATATTAGATGTATGAATGACTTTAAAATGTCACACGGATGAAATAGAGGGGACAAGCAAGCATTTTATAAGTACGTAGTGTTTGACTTGTGGGTGGATTTTTATTTAAGCAACCATTTAAATTATGACGTTATTAAATTATATGTAAAGACAGAACAGTGACATAAATTTCAACATAAATTTTACACTCTTTGTATTAGACATATGGTACATATGTTTGTAAAGTGGCATTCATGTTGCTAAGGCAACTCGTATTTTACGCATCAACTGGGTTACTACTATAATTATAAATATTGGCTAATTTATTATATTATCATTTGTAAGATAAAGTTAACTTTTTTTTATTCTTTGGTTAAGCAAAGTGCATCGTTTAGTTTTGATTTAATCTGC
The DNA here is from genome assembly GCA_019049465.1 of Dryas iulia moderata. Lineage (NCBI taxonomy): Eukaryota > Metazoa > Arthropoda > Insecta > Lepidoptera > Nymphalidae > Dryas > Dryas iulia. The sequence continues at coordinate 11,466,519 of CM032431.1, read as the reverse complement.
ATGTTGATGAAATTAATATAATTTGATTTTTTTTTATTTAGGACGGAAAGTATAGAATGGAGTGTCTAAACACTAGGTTTTCTAAGACTAAGTTAGATAAGTGAGATGAAGCGTGAAGTTATATAAAATACGTATTATAAAGTAACATTTTTTAAAGTTATAATATTAAACAATCTATATAAATTAAATCTATTAACGATAGGTATTTATTTTGTAACAGAATATTATATTAAAAATTATTTTTAATTGTATATAACAATATTGGGCCAGTCGTGGCCCAGCGGCACAAGCGTGTGACTGTAAACGACTGGTTGTGGGTTCGATTCCCACTCGAGGAGTGGAAATATTGAATTTTTCACATTTTCTTCGCTCTGGTGCCGAGGTAAAGCGCGGCGTTAAGATCCGCCACTTAACACGCAATGCCTCCGAATTCAGCGGAAAGTGGGGAAAACGGAGTGTCTTAACACTAGGTTTCCTCTGCCTACCCAGCTGTACGCATACAGCGTGAAGTTAATATATCAAAGTTAGCCATTTTATACTCAAGTAATACAGCAAAAGAAAAAATTCCACAAAAATTCAGTTGTTAAAAAATGTCAGTAAACTTATATTACTTACTTACTTACTTATGATCCTACGTCCCCAAGTTGGGGCAGAGGGCTTCCACAGTGACTCTCCATTTTGGACGATCAAGAGCGTAGCATTTAATTTCGCTCCAAGTTTTGCCGATCTTCTTCGCCTCATCCAGAACTGAACGTCGCCAGGTTTGCTTGGGGCGACCTCGTTTACGCTTCCCTTGAGGATTCCAATCCATCGCCTGCTTAGGTATATGGTCTGGGCCCCAGGGGAGGGTATGGCCAATCCAGCTCCACTCGCGTCGCCCGATCTGCTGGTCGACCGGTGTTTCCTTGCAGAGTTGTCGAAGATTGCCATTGGAAATTTTCTTGGGCCAGTGTATACCGAGAATTTGGCGAAGACATCGATTAATGAAAACCTGGAGCTGATGCGAGATGGCCTTGGTTACCTTCCACGTTTCACAACCATACAGCAGCACAGACTTTACGTTGGACCCAAAAATTCGGAGTTTGACTCTGCGGGTCAACTTACGAGACTACCACACAGGTCGCAATTGCGCAAAGGTTGCTCGGGCTTTGGCAATACGTGAACTGATGTCATGTTCCGCACCTCCTGTCTCAGATACGACACTACCAAAATATGAGAATTTTTGGACCTGTTCTACAGTATCTGTGCCAATCAGCAACGGTAATGAGTTCACCACTCCAGATCGCATTTCCTTGGTCTTCCGGGTGTTGATTTTAAGCCCAATTTTTGCTGCTTCTAGCTTTAGGTCATCGAGTTTTGACTGCATGTCAGAATGAGTATGGCTGAGTAGGCACACATCATCGGCGTAGTCCAGATCCTCTAGGACATTGCTTATTCCCTACTCAATACCACGGCGTCCATTATCGCACACATGCCGCATAAAACTTATATTACAGTTTAATATAAAAAACTTATATTACAGTTTAATTTTATCTAATTTAAATTAACAGGTTTACAGCTAACCATCCAAACTATCAAAAAGTTATGATAATTGAAGATAATTTGAGAATTTATGTCCCGGCCTAATCCAAAATTCTGTTTGAAGGTAGTAAAATGTGAACAATTTTGAACTAATTAAAGGCGGCATCCGGCTCATTGGCTGTCTAAGTTTTCTTTGGTAACTTTTTCACGTCGCCGGTCGTGTCGGTGTAAACAGATATGTTACAGCTTAGTGAACACTTCTCAGATTGTGCATGTTGTTAGATGTGGATATGCCTCCTAATATTTTTATATTTTAATTATTAATTTTATATTTAAAGACCACTGTGCCACTGGGCCAGCGTGTGACTGTAAACGACTGGTTGTGGGTTCGATTCTCACTCGAGCAGTATTTAATATTTGGAGGTAAAGCGCGGCGTTAAGTTCCGCCACTTAACACGCAATGCCTCCGAATTCGGCGGTAAGTGGGGAACGGAGTGTCTTAACACTAGGTTCCCTCTGCCTACCCTGCTGTGTGCGGGATACAGCGTGAAGCTAAAAAAAATTATTTAAAGGTAATTTCTTTATAATGATAGGAGGCCGTCGAGGCGCTTAACGTCTGACTGTAAACGATAGTTGTGGATTCGATTCTCGAGGAATAATAATATCTAGGTTATATATAATTTATTTTCATTTCTCCGCTCTGGTACGTCATACAAAGAAAGGTAGAGTTCCGACTCTCAACATGCAATGCCTTGATTATAAACGGAAAATAAAAAAACACGTGAAGCTGCTTTTTATTTTATTTTTTTCCGACTGCAGAACGCTTGTGGACAAAGTGGCTAAATTTGTAATATCTTAAATACATTAGCTAGAAAGTAATTTATTTTCTTCATTTTTCATTCATCAATTTTCTTCTACTATACCACGAAACACCTTGCCTACCAAAGCATGTAAATCAGTTCAAAATATAATCCAATCCAGGCGTATCCCTAAAACATCAACCAAGTATTTCGCACCGGAAACTCTAGTCGTTATATCACGATGACATGTGCGTGTGTCGGAAGGAATTCGGCGAGAAATTGACGAGATCATTAGTCTAATGGCTGGTTTTTGTCTAATTTGGACCTCACAGAGTCATTTCAGACCAGAAGCGGTCACTTGTGTTGTGCCACACACATTTGTTATAGCTTTTTGCAGATTTCGAGGATATTTATGGAGGATGTTCTCTTATAAATAATACGAGTGTTGGTTTCCTAAGCAAAATTTCATTTGATTACTTTTATTTATGATGTTTAGAAACAGGGTTTTCAGTTGTTACTGGAATAAAAATGACTTTAAACTTTAGCTTTCATAATATTAAACAAAAGTTAATATGACAAGCATAAATATATAGAATACCAGCGGCCCGCTCGCGGCTTCGCCGCGTGAACTTTTTCGTTATATTGAAACCCTCGAGGGCGCATTTTTAAAAAAAAAAGGAGCCTATATTTAAGCTAAGATTATCAACTATATTTATGCCAAAATTCATAACAATTCGTCGAGCGGTTTAGATTTTTCATATAAACTTTCATCCCCTATTTCAACCCTTTAAAGATTGAGTTTGTGTTATTCCACACTTAGGAAAACTGAAATAGACATTTAAAGAAACCATATAAAATATTTAAACGCAGCGGGATTCGAACCCGGGCCTCCTGAGTACCGTTCAGGCGCTCTCACCACTGAGCCATGCGTCCTACTATCCGCTGCGTCGAAATTCTTATACGCTTTTTATTACAACTTATTTATGTTGTTAGCATCTCTGTAGAAAGATTGTTCGTAGAATAATCTTTGGGTAGCAGAAATTGGTAAAAATCTCCACCTGAACGGTATTCAGGAGGCGCGGGTTCGAATCCCGCTGCGTTCAAATTATTAAATACTTTCTTTAAATGTCTTTATCTGATGATGTGTTCCGGTTCGATGGCATGTAAGCCAGATCTCCCTATTCCCACCATCCCCATCCTTCCTCCCTTCTTCTGTCCTACATCCCCGATGCTGGCAACGCACCCATAACTTTAATGTTGTGGATGTCTATAGGCAGCCACGGTAACCACGTAACACCAGGTGGGCCTTCTGTTCGTTTGTCTCCTTTATTCCATAAAAAAGTGGATACGGTAAAAAAGGTGAAACTGCGTTGTAAATATTCAGTAAATTGAATTTGAAATTATAACTACTGTGCTAAGAGACCTTTCAACCGAAACCGAAACCGTACACGAAAATAAAAATAAAAAAAATATTATAAAGAAAGTGTTCAAATTAAAAAAAAATACTAAATCAGTATACTGACTCAAGTAGATATCTAAAATCATTAAATAAAATTGTTTAAATGTGAAATTGTTAATGTTAGCCCTTAAAGAAGTATAACACTATACCTATACAAATTGCAGCTGCCGCACATAATTTGGTTTTGGTGATAATAAAATTTAAATTTTATCATTTAATTTACAACTATATTTGCTTAAAAGCCTTATTGCATTAATAAATGAGGAACTTGAAAAAATGTCCAATTATTTTACATGTAGAGGTTATTTTAAGATATAACAAGAGATTAAGAGAGTTACGTTATCGCAACCGAATTCAATATAAAAGTTACAAATAGTTTTAGATATGGGGAAAGTCTCATTGAAAACTGTCATGTCTGTTAACAGATTCTCTAAAATTCAAGGCCTAAGTACATTTTTAAAGTGTTATTCCACACTTAGGAAAATTGAAAAAGGCATTTAAAGAAAACGTATAAAAATTTGAATGCAGCGGGATTCGAACCCGCGCCGCCTGAACGGTATTCAGGAGTCTTTTTAAAGGCCTAAGACCTAAAAAAATTAATAATAATGTTAAAGAACAAGCAAGAAGGTAATAAGCAGGCGGCCAAAATACTTTCACTATGTCTTGAATTAGGGGCAATGGAGAACGGAGTATTTCGACACTAGGTTCTCTATGACAAACATGCTATATGGGAAAAAGCCCATAGAAAAAAATATATTTTCTTACACTAACAAAATAGAGTCATAATAATAATTTTAAGTAACTTCTGGTCTCGCCTTACCACCCTTCTCAGTGATACAATTCATTAAAAATGCCTAGTTTAGGGTGGTTAAGCGATTTGTGTTCTAAAAACGTTCATAATCTGCCTCGGAATCACATCTTTGTTAGAAAAAAAATAAAAAACCGACCTTCGTGGACCGCCCCAAAAAATTTATTAGCTTTCAAAAGTAATAGACATGGCAACAACAAATTATAATAATTAACGTTTTAGATAAGGCTTTTACTAAAGAAAGTAATATCAGCAATATTGGAAAATATAAGTTAATTTAAATAAATTAAATTAAAATTAAATTAAATAGCTTCACGCTATATCCCGCACACAGCAGGGTAGGCAGAGGGAACCTAGTGTTAAGACACTCCGAGGCATTACATGTTAAGTGGCGGAACTTAACGCTGCGCTTTACCTCGACACCAGAGCGAAGAAAATGGAAATATTAAATATTTCCACTCCTCGAGTGGGAATCGAACCCATAACCAGTCGTTTACAGTCATACGCTTGTGCCACTGGGCCACGACTGGCCACGTTAATTTAAATAAATGATTTTATTAGGGTAAAATACAACCCATAACAATAGATGTTTTAGATGGATACGAGATGAGGCCAATGTGGAGCACTGAGACAGAGTCTGAGAAAGGCTCTTGACTGTGGGTATGATTTTTACTCAGGAAAATGATGATATTTAAAAAAAAATATTTTCATTTGTTAGCTCTTGTAAGACCACGTTGACATTGAGTTCCGCCACTCAACACGCAATATTCGGGATTCGAGTGTATAATACAGGAGTATTTGTACACAAAGTTTTCTATATCTACACTACTGGACAAAAAAAGTATGAAAGTGAAAAAATATAAACAAAATTAAACTTTTTTGACCATCGAATTAATTTTGCCTTCTATCTAATACAATTAATCAAATCTCATCTACTCTAAACATTTCTAAGCCAACATTGCATAATAGGACAGAGTTGCAGGTGTGGAACACAAAAAACGAAAGGATTTAGCAGCTGTGGATCAGGTGCCGGGATGTAGGTTACTTGCGTGCCTTATTAGAAAAAACCGCCTAATAAATGTATCAGGTGATTCTTTGATACTTTTTGCTTAAGGCTTATTAAAATGCGTTTCAATTTTCAATTTCAATGTTCTCGTTTATATTTATGATAGATTTTTAATACTACACAAGGTATGTGTCGTGGGTCCTTAAATAATACATGTTGTCGTTTATAGTAGGAACTATCTTAGTTGTATCTGTTTTCTACATCAGCTGTATCAATGATATGGTTATGTTATAGTATCCCTACTATGATATTTTAAAATGACATAAAAAACTAAAACACTAGTACTTTGTATCTAAAATACTAAAATACTCGTACCTACTCGTACTATGTATTTTTTTATCAGATATACGCATTCTCCGCTTTTTCCCGCATAGGGTAGTCAGAGAAAACCCAGAGTCAAGAGTTCTTTGGTACTAGAGCCAAGAAATGAAATTTGAATCTTCATTAATCCCCCGAGTGAGAATCGAACCCACAACCATTTTTTTAATATTCATTCAGACGTTGTCCCGCTGCGCCATAGCGACCTCACTTATTGATACTTGAAATATAATAACTATTTTGATACCAATGTTATTTATTAAATTTAATTGTTTTTAACTATTATATGACGTATCGACAGTCGATGAAGCCGACACGTGTTAGACTGAAGACGTCCTGTAGCAAGATGAATAAATGATTTAAAGACAGTCACTAGCATCGGATGGATGCGAGCTGCCTTGAACCAGGTTGGTTTGCGATCTACCCAATGTACTTGGCCTACACCCATTGCAATGGACGGCGATAGACGAATAACATTTAAAAGTATTATTCACGCACTTAAGAACTTCAAAAACACTTTTTTAGAAAATGTATAAAAAATTGTACGCTTCAGGATTTGAACCCTTGCCTCTCGGAAATAGTCTAAGCGCTCTGACCGCTAAGTCGAACGTTCTTTCTAGTCAATATATTCATAGTTAAACTAGCATTGTAGTCTTAAATCTAAATATACATTAAGCTTCTTTCTTACTGAGTGACTGACAGTGACGCATAACGCACGTCTCAAGCTAACTGGGTGTACAAAGGTGGAATGTGGCATGTACTTTTCTTATGTAGTGTAAGGGGATCTCTCCTGCCTACGATATAGAATAGACGAAATACATACGAGAACGGAATGAAAATTTATTTTACTTTTTATGGGGCCAGTCGTGGCGCAGGGGCACGCAAGTGTAACTGTACACGCGACTGGTTGTGGGTTCGATTCCCACTCGAGGAGTGGAAATATTTAACGTTTTCATTTCCTTCGCTCTGGTGTCGAGGTAAAGCGCGGCGTTAAGTTCCGCCACTTAACACGCAAGCCTCCGAATTTGACGGAAAGTGGGGAACGGAGTGTTTTAACACTAGGTTCCCTCTGCCTACCCTGCTGTGTGCAGGATACAGCGTGAAGCTACAAAAAAATGATGTATTTATTATAAAAATATACTTGTTTATTATGAAAATAAGATGACTGCTTCTATTAATAAAAGATTTATTCGTTTTTAATAAAATAAAAAGAGTAGAAATATAATAATTAAAATAAACAATAAAAAGATAGCAAAAAATAGTACTTTAAAGCCAATATCAACTTCTAACTAAATTCTAAGAAAAAATACACTATTGAACACATAAAAGTAACTTATTAAGAGCAAGTTAAATTCTAACAGTACTCTGAATGATACAATCTCAACACATTCAAATAATAATATATATGAAAAAAACGATAGTAAAAACTAATCGAGAGCAGCGCCGGCGCATCCCCCGTCAACCTGTGACTGACAGCGCGACAGGTAGCCTTTTGTTATATATAGTATAGTGGACGAATTTCTATACCTACATATATTAATAATGTCTTACGGTTGCACGCTTTGAAATAAATCAGTTGTTCTAAATGTAGAATATTAAAGAATATTTTAATTTTAATATTACCTATATATTGATCTTATGTTAATATTCCTTTTATTTTTTATTTTTATTTTTTGGTTCCAATTTACAGATTAAATTCGATATCACTAACTCTTTTTGTTTTAAATGGTTATTTTTTTACCTTCACGCTTTGTCCCTTGCAGGGTTGTCAGAGAGAAAGGAGCGCCAAACGCTACGGTCTCTGTATATTCTGTCTCGTCCACTGTCATCAACCTCTTCATCCTCATGTTCTTTACGAAATCTTCTCTCTTACCACTTACCTCTGCTTCATATATCTTTCTTACCATTCTTTCACGACTCATACTCTCGACGTGCCCAAACCACCTGAGCACGCTCTTCCTCATTCTTATTATAACATTCTCGCTAGTTCTGTGTATTTCTTCATTGTAGATTCGATCAGATGACTCCGCACATACTTCGAAGCTGACTCCGCACATCTTTCGAAGAGATTTCATCTCTACTCTACTTCGTTCATCTTTCTTTCAATCTTCTTCTGCACAACTCACGTTTCCACGTCGGTACCAGCACTGCGTTGTGCACAGCTAAAAGTGTGGCTGTGTTCACGTTCCGCCGTCGCACCAACGCAGAAAGAGAACCGTTAACTCTGAAACCGGCAGCAATATTCTTCATCCATATCATATCTTCCATCTCTGATAAACATACTTCCTAAAGAATAAACCTACCTAGAGAAATACAAAATTTGAAACTGAAATTAACGCAAGTATTTTGCAAATTAACCAAGCGCTGTTTGCCATAAATAAACCATGGGGTTGAAATAGAGGATGAAAATTTGTAGGAAAATAACGTCATTTTTAAAGATAAAGTTTGAGCACGGGTGAAACCGTGCAGGTCGCTCGTATATGATATTTTAATGCATCATTATAAATAATAAATAATAACATGACTGGTTACTACGTTGACGCGTAAAAAACGCATAAATGTTGAAAAGGTGGGCCATGCAGGTACCTAATATTCCTTTTATTAATTTAATATACATATTTCTCATGAATATTTGTAAAAAGCTATTAGCATTATTCACTTGTTTTTTATTAATTTTAACAATGCTAAATTTCATTTGCACTGTCATAATTGATGAAAAAGGAGTCGAAAGCTATTGCTTCACATATACGAGTACGTAAATCCTGCAGTTCAATTTATAGGTTAAGAATAAAATTCTCCTCCGCAGTTGGGTAGAGTCCTGTAAAGGGCGGGTAACCCAGTAACTTGATGGATTCGTTCTTCGACTGGCTCGCGACTACTATCATGTAAAAGACGAACCGCCAAACATTTGATGATATGTTCCGGTTCGATGGCATGTAAGCCAGCTCCTTTCCCATTCCCACCATTCCCATCCTTCCTCCTTCATTCTCACCTCCACTTATAAGGAGGATAACGACATCTATAGACATGGGCGAAGGTAACCACTTGCCATCAGGTGGTATTTATGTTCGTTTGCCTCCTTTATCCAATAAAAAAGACCGTAAGACTCAATGATATAAAAACATTTAATAACAATATAATCAGTAGACAAGCCGCATAAACAATACTTTTATAGCATACAGAACTTAGTTAAGTTTACCTTTAATGAAGCTATTATCATACATTGTAAAGCCTTTAAGAATAAAACAAAAGTATACCATAAAATCAACATGTTACAAAGAAACGATGGTAATGACATATTTACGAATATTATTAAATACTAGTATTATAACTGTTAAACACATGTGAAATTAAATTAAATTAAATTCATTTTTTATTATTCAGGAATAGTATTTTGAAGTAGCTTGTTCAACCTATTTGCCTTTTATAATGACACAAGCGATCCGGTTGGGCAAAGAGTGTTGAGCAAAATTTTACTACAATTAATAACAATATATTAACAATTAGCGGCCCGCTCGCGGCTTCGCGTGATCTATTTCGTTATATTGCAACTCTCGGGGGCGCATTTTTAAAAAATAAGGTAGCCTATGTTTAAGTTTAGGTTGTCAACTATATTTACGCCAAAATTCATTACAATTAATCAAGTGGTTTAGATTTTTCAAATAAACTTTCATCCCCCTATTTTAACCCTTTAGAGGTTGATTTTCGAAAAAATAAGTAGCCTATGTTAGACCCATAGTTATTTACTACTTTCATTCTAAATTTCATCCAAATCGGACCGGTAGATTAGCTGTGAAAGCGTGACAGACAAACATATAGACTTTCGCATTTATAATATAAGTATTGATTAATCAATTATTTGTCCAAAAATTACTATTTACAATTGATTCATTTTTAATTGTAGTGTAATAATTAAAATCTAATAAATTTTCAGGTTATAGTGATTTCTCTACATACAAATTATGAATTGTTAATATTTAATTATTAATTTCAATTGAATGTTGCCCAACACAAATATCACATAAATCGCGCCAGTAGATTAGCCGTGAAATTGTAACAGACAGACAGACTTTCGCATTTACAATATTAGTCTTGATTAAAAGTTACAATGTAGTGGTGCAGATGCGACACTTGGATTCTATCTATGTTCCATCTATAAACAATAAAAAATATTTACTAACATATTAAGTATATGTTATGTAAGTAACCGTTTTTATTATTAGTTTATGTTAAGTAACCATTATTATTTTATTTCGGTATAAAGATCTTAAAATATTGATAATAATGTTGTTGTAGTGTTTATGCCATTGAATACATTATAGGGGTATACCTATAGTAGTAGCTTGGTGGTAGGAGATTCGTTTTCAGACTGGCTCGCGACCGCTATCATGTCAAAGACGAACCGCCAAACATCTGTTGATGTGTTCCGGTTCGATGGCATGTAAGCTAGCTCTCCCCCTATTCCCACCATCCCCATCCTTCTTCCCTCCTTTCCCCCTTAAGGTCGGCAACGTATCCACAACCTTTTTTAATGTTGTGGATGTCCATGGGCGAAGGTGACTACTTACCATCAGGTAGTCCTTCTACTCGTTTGCCCCCCTTTCTTAAATAAAAAAGGTACTTTTATGAATTCTATTTCTACGTATGGCAATAATAATATAGTCTTTTAAATACATACTTGTGTTTCATGAGTGTTACTTAATACTTAGTCAATGGTATTTCCCTCAGTTGGGACGTGTTAAATATTTTCTGTATGTATTAAATATATCACTCTAAATTCATTACATTCCGATAAAATCGATATTAGTGAAGCTTTATACCAATTTGGCGGAGAAGATTTTTCTTGACTTCTCTATTCTTGACTTAGTATACTATAATTACTTTTATATTTTATTAAATGCTAAAACAGCTTCAAAGCGGGGTAGTCAGAGAGAACCTAGTGTCGAAACGCTCACACTTTCCGCCTGAAATCGAGGAATTGGGTGTCGTCTGCCAGAAGAATAAAAAATCTTCTTATTAATTTAATTGAAATGAATAAAAAAAGAAAAGGTATTTTGCTATTATCATATCGTAATATTAATTGCAGTGCTGTACCCACAACATTGTAATAATTAATAATTAATCATCGTTATCGATTATTAATCAAAATTAATGGAGAATCGATTTTAAAGTTAATTGTCAACATGCCTTAAATATACCGAGGCATACTGAATGCACATCTGGGAGTAATAATACTGTTATGTATGCGAAACGCTGTAAGAATACAACGCTTTATAGAATAATAAATCTTATTTAACTCGACATAAAGTTGAAAATAATTTGTAAAGCAAAAAATTGTCTTGACTTCGAACACCTGTTTCAGACGCAACGTTTATTTAATATCCGAATAAACGAATTTCAACTTTATTAACATGAAATAAGGTATATTCTCCCCAAATTAGTATACATTGCATTCTTGTTAGGGATGTTCGCATAAATTATCGATGCTTGGTTCGGTAAGAGTGTGGTGTATACCTGTCTCACTCTAAACACTTGTTTTTGTTTCACGGTTCGTAGAATATTTGAGACAAGTGCCGACCGAGGTTTCCCAATAACACTGACACATCCGTTCTCATGTTCGCTGATTTGACCAAATTAATTATTGCGTTACATAATTATACGTGGATATGATAAAATATATTTTAATTTGTTAATTTAATATTTTACATGTTAAATTTAATAATATTATTTTAATTATACTAAAACATGACATGATAAATTAAGGAAGTATTTCAGACTACATATATGGACGTATGAAAAAGTAAATCATTTATATTTATAATTTTAATCTATTTGTTATCTTGTAATTCACATTGAAACGGTTTAATTATTTATCATGTTACATAATTTATAAGCTATTCCTTATAAGTCCAATTGCCTGGAAACTTACTGGTTGATTTGCTGAGTCAAGTAGTAGTTGATCGACGCCAGGTCACGAGGCTAGTTCATAATACACGAGGTGTCGGCGGCCAGCCGGCGCCACGGCGGTAAGCGCGGCGCCTTCTATCCTGCAAGCTACATTTCTTATTAGTTATACAGAATTGAGCTTTATTTTTATATAGTGAACGTTCTTTTTTAGTATAATACTTGTATATCAGCTGTAGGGACTCACGATGAAGAATTTTACATTTTATAACATCAGCATTACGGTCCAAATTCGTTTAACTTACAACTTTGTATTGAATTCATTTCTTGATTTTGAATTCCAAACGCTAAGAAAAAGAAAGCTACTTTTTAAGAAGCGTGAGGTTTTCGTATTATATTAAATTTATCTGTAATGAAAAGTTATCTAAGCTTCATCGATGCCATAAAATATCAAAGTCATGTACAAAATAACCGTTTTGAAGATTTGATTTAATATGAAGGGTTATAAGGTTACAACTCAATTTTAAAGAACAGGAATGAAAAAATATTTATCGTTGGCTTGCGTGTCTATTATGAGACACAGATAGTCAGTCAGTTTATATTTAGTGCCACTCACGCTGCCAGGTGGCCGATTTTTCTTGATATAACCTTCTTGACAATTTTAATATGAAAAATCCGTAATAATAGTTTAGTTTTGTGTTATTTTGATTATAATCTTAATTGTAAAATATTGACTTTATGCATTAGAAGCTCATTCGTCTTATTTTAGAGGGGTTGAGATTTCTCCGAGGGATCATTAAATATCCAAAAAAGTACATGTTAAACATAGCGCGCCGATATTCACGCCATTCGGTCAGAGCTAGGTGTCAAAAGCCTTACCTGACCGTTTCACGCCTACACAGGACAAGTTTATACTGGGCCGAATATTTACTATCTCAGGCATATTTTGTTTAGGAGTTATCCCTTCACACCTCGCAATGAAGCCGCTACTCAAATTTCTGTTTAAATATTGTAGAATTACTTTTCGAGATTGACACGTACGACTGTTTTATTAGAGGAAAAGTTTTTGTGTTAAAGTGTAAGTTAGTTATAAGTAATAATATATTATTCAGATAAATGTATCTACGTAATGTTTATAGCATAATGCGGATAGATAAATGTGACGCAATACACATGAGATATGCACTGATATGTCATTTTGTATATTTGGTAAATGAAGTAGCATATTTATTTTCGTTACGCTTATGATTCGATTTAATGTTGTTACCCTGTTTGAGCCCATAAAAATTCATGACAAAACCTGTATAAGCGGCTGGAGGCGAAACTTGGTTTTTTTGCAAGCCGTTCCTCGAATCTGAGGAAATGTCCGAGCAAAAAGTCGACGGAACAGGATTTCGTATCAGCGTTGCCAAATCTGGACGCGTTAAGAGATGTTAAAGGGGATGCCGCCACCGCACGACTGCAAATCTGGCGGTGGAGAAATCACAATCATGCTGGGAAAAAACTTATAACCTTCCATAACAGAAAAACATTACAACGGGGCCTATTATTTACTCCGTATATATCACCTTAAGGATTAATTTACGCTGATTTCTTATCTTTACCGAAATAAAATCTGGCCTTAGTTATTAAACAGAATCCACTCGAATTGTATTATAACAGCGAGATAAGTGACTTGCATATCTTCGTTTGAAGTGGGAATTGTAACATTATTTTTGATAGTAACGTAAAGAAAGATAGGACTGTTATTTCTTGTTCTCATTTAGTTTTCAGTGTGTTATATTGAAAAAAACAAATAATCATGTTTCATTTTCTTAGCAACACCCATCTTATTATAAATATATTAAATTGAACCTTAGATTAAAATATGGTATTTATGGTATAGACGAAGCATGGCGTTGAGGTCCGCCCCTCACATAATGTCTCGATTTTGGGCCGTAAGTTGCGATTGAAATGTCTTAGCGCTACATTCTCTGGTCATCCTGCTATACATACGCGAAGAAGGTAAACCTGTTTTTATTAAAAACAATAAACATACTCTATAAAAAAGCTTTTTTTAATTTTAGGGTATGTTATATTTCAGCACTTAATAACGAAATATTATTCATACTTTCGTAAAACAGCTACATAGTATCTGAAATACTTAAACAATTATCATATAGTATACAAATTTACATCTTAAATTGCCAAAAGATGCTCGAAAGCTGTTACATAATTTTAGACAATGATTGTATTCACTAAACAAATAAACACTAAAAGAAACCATTATTAAAAACACTTTAACATAGCATTAATAGATTTAAATCTTGGCAATGGCATAACGTATTCATTAAATCGAACATTAATATGTGAGAGCAGAACAATTAGATGGGCATTAAATTCTAATTCGAACCAAATGCGGGAGCGTTGGCGTTACGCGGTGCGAATAAACGATCGTAAAGCATCGTAATGCGTTTGTGCGTGAGTCACGGACTTGCACATGTGGACATGGAAATAGCTGCAAGTTGGAACAAATGTTAGCATCAGAGCTATCCTCGATTCCTCGAGTCGCCGCCCCGCCGGCCAGAGTATGCGACCGGCTGGCGCGCCAGTGCTGGGATTTATCGATAAACTAACATGCTACTTGTTATTATATTTAAAATATACAAGTAATATAGATAAAAAATCTTAATAATAATTAAAATACGTTTATTATATCTTTAATATTATTTATACTCATATATACTCTACACAAAACTTTTGAAAAAACCACGAACGAAATCAAACAATTGCATCGTCTATAAATTGAATATGAAACAATAAGAAACCAAATGTGTTATTAACTAAATGACAACTATATAACAACCTACATAAAAAAAATATCTCCACTCGAATTACACTAATCTAGATATCGAATGACATTACTAACTATTACATATTCGATAATATACTTCTGCGGGTGCATCTCTAAGGGCGAGACTGGGTTGGCGCCGCGCTTTTTTACCCCGCCTCGTCCAAGAGTCCCTGGCGCTAGTCGACTACAGGCCATCGGTGAAGGAGGTCGTCTTCCCTCACGCTATGACGACATTCGTGTGTTTTGAATGAAACTGTGAAATCGTGCCAGTGTTATTTACAATATAGGATTATTTTGAATTGGATTTTTAATGAAAAAATGTCAACGAATACATTTGTTAATACAGAAAACTCGTCCAATGTGAAAGGTAATTTTTTTTTGGTTTAAGTTTTCGATGAGTGGTTATATGTGTGCATACTTTTGTTTTGTTATATTTGTATTTTTGCATGTGCAGTTATTTTTAATATTGATGCATTTTTTTAAGTTAGGTGTTAATTAGCTGCGTTGTTTTTGACTCTTAGCAAGTTTAAAGCCTACTTGAAAATAGTTTTAGGTAATTCGAATTACAAAATACAATTTAAATAAATTTATTACTAAACTAGGTAATATAGAAATAATTTGAATATTGCAATTCAATTAATTAATTGAATGAAAAATATGGATGGATTCGCATGTAATTTTTAATTATTAATTTATGTTTTATTTAATTCTAGAATTTTTTTTAAGCCAGTCCCTGTTATTTAATTTTTTGTGTCATTTTGATATACAGTTTTGTTAATTTTCATTAATTAATATTTTCTACATAATATACACATCCGGTCAAAAGTTTAAGCCCACTTCCCAAATTTTTCAACGCAAACGAAATTCTTCAAAAGTAACATAATATAATAGAAAACAAATCTGATTACTTCTATATACTATTATTGTTTAAGGATTTCCAAGAAGTACATATCACTAAGCATATAATTACTTATCATTTTATAAATGTGTATTAATTTCAAAAGACCAAAGGCCCCTCTTGAACTAGGCCGTAGATTTTTCTAATATTTTTAATTTCTTATTTATAATACTAATTCATAGTTGCATTATTTTAAAAACTTTTGTTTACAGTTTTTACAAATATTAATATTAACACTAGTAAATAATCGAGTTATACTGGCGTCGGGCAATTTATTTAAAAACGCCGCACTCGTATCAACTAAATTTATAAAACTTTTCTTTTCAGTATATAATCGAAAATAGACTAATATATTCCTACTTATATAAAACTACTACATAAATACAAATAATTTTTTAAATCTGCAAAATACAAATTATGTACTTATGCGGAAAATTAAAAAAAAAATCTTTTGTGAATGATTTAATTACAAAGGCATGTCAAAGCCAATAATAACTTTAATTTAATAATTTAATAGATAATTTACTAAATAAAGTCTTATTTTTTTATATTATATACTAATAAACTTCACTATTATATCTCAGTCAAGAAAACTGTTTCTAAACAAATTATTAATTTAAGCTTATGTTAAGCTTTGAAGTTGCACCTGAAATATTAATATAGAAATAAGCTATTAAAAATCAAGTACAATATTATTGTGGGTGTAATATTCTGTAATTTGTACGCCGGAAGCCGATGTTCGGGATGGAGTGACTAATTCGTTCCCTATTAGGCGCGTCGTAAATAAACATTGCTGTAAAAGGACCCGATTAATTTCTATGGCAAATTGTACGCCTACGACTTTGACAATGTCTAAAGTACGTTTTGAATATGGTGTTTTACGAAATTGTTATATTTATAACATCAAAATTTTCACGTAGTAAGGTCAAAATAGGCCTATATAGTTCTTTTTGGTAAAAAATAAGTTTTTTTAAGATATCAATGATTGCCGCAGACTAAAATAGTCAACTGTTAAATTCTAAGACTAAAAACTGTTAAATTACCAAAGATCTTGCTTGTATTTTATACTCATCTATTCCTATATTGTATATAATTCTTCTAATTAATTAAATTCATTATAATATAAGCAATAATTGAAATAAATATGATACACTATACAATACACAATAACTATGCAGCACTTAACATCTTAATTTTAGATTTATATTTCTTTTGTAAAGACTGTATGAGATCTTATTATATACAGCCATATCTATAAGATTAAATATATATTTTAATTACCATTATTAATTAAACTATAAAACAAACAAGTAACCGTTAAAATATTAATCAATAACAATTTATTTACGATGCTAAAATAGAAGGGGTGGTACAAAAAATCCTATGCACATGTTACGAGGGTGAAAACCCCATTGAGTGAAACAAGTGTATATTACTACTAATTTATGCTCATTACTAAATGCTCAATAATAGTTTCTATTGCAATGTGTTAAAGTTCTTTTAGTTTCAAAAGATAATTTGTTTGTTCACATGTCGCATAGCGGGGGTCGCGTGAGATTTAAAGTCAAAGTTTATTTTTTTTTTGAAATAGGTCGTTAGTGTAGCCAACTGTTCCGCAAACACAAATATAGGATAAAAAATGTAGATTAAAAAAACATTTGTCATATGTTTTTTTGGCATTGAAAACTGAGTTAGATTTTGTTTCAGTTAAAAGATTTGTAACGAAATATTTATTGTATAATTTTCGTAGATTGCTTTGTGTTTAAGATAATTGACAAAAATATCTTTAATTGTTTGAAAATCACTTAAAATGATGCAACTACAGAATAACCTTATTTGCAGCAGACAATATATAGACTTTTATAAATGATAAATTAGTACAAATACAGTGATTTCTTCTATTTTTTCTCTTTCGAGTAATCAGTATTATAGCAATTTTCTACCAATATTATTTGGCATTATATCTATAGTTAATCACTTTTCGGAGGCACAGAAGTCACCCTTTGCTTTTTACAAGTCGATACAGATGTCAAACAGACAGTACAACTATTATGACTTGCCGACATCTGGCAGTTCCACATCTGTGGACCAAGCGTTGACGTCATGGCATACAGCCACAGCTGTACTTATGTATTTGTATTGCTGGATCATTATTGTAATAATTTCTTTTTTAGTCCACTCTTATAATTGCAGAGCTGTTAAATTTATGGATTTTGGCTGGTAATAATTGTTTGAACATTTGGGGAATATTTACCTGACTGATGGTTGTCAGTAAAAATATGTATTATCTAAACTTAAAAATAGAAGGCAAAAAAATAAACAAAGTTTTTCTTCTTTTTCTATATAATCTATATTATATGATAATTTTTCTTCTAAATAATAATCCTTTTTTTACTACCATATCTATAACCCAATTAGCTATGCACATAATCGAAATCAGGATCTTGATAATGGCAGACGAATCAGTGGGATTTCCCGGTGGCGTAATGCTTCAAGCATCGCGGTTTGCGACAGAAAAAAGCGAACACTGACATTAATGTGTAGTTGCTAGTTGATTTATTTTGAATACGACAGTCCAATATTAATAAGAACAAATACTTTTAAATAAACATAAGGTCAGTTATTGAATTTTACTCTTTTTCCGGTAGTTAGAGAAAACGTAATAATAATAAATATATTCTTTATTATACACCCATAAACAGAAAAGAAATATACACACAAAAAGAAAGATACAAAAAGTAATAAAGTCGTACAAGAGGCGGCCTTATCGCTAAAACAGCGATCTCTTCCAGGCAACCTTAAGGTATTGGAACGTAATGTCAAGACACTCCGTACTCCACATTCCCCAGACTTGATAACGCGGAATTCTTCACCGCGCTTTGTCTTGAAACAAAGCAAACCTAAATACCAGAGCGGAGAAATGAACTTCAACCAAATAGAAAGAAATGGATGTGGATCCATCTCGTTTACAGTGAGACGTTGTCCCACTGCGCCTCAACGGCCTCAGTTACTGAATTTATTGCCTACAATTTAATTTAACTTAGTTAAGGACAAAATCGACAAACACTTCACACCGTCGGTACTTTAAAATTTATTATACGAATAAATATGCAATACTATTTATATTTTATGTATCCGGGAAGTTTAATCAGGTAAGTAAATATTATGTAAAATTTTATTCATTCCACAAAAATCATGCCTCTGTTTCCGTAATACATCGGAAAGAGGAAATGTTTTGTTGCATTAATTCACATAGCTATTTAAATGTATATTTAAATACTCTGAACTAAAATGTATTGATTGAATATTTTAAATATTTTTGTTAATTAAACATGGGAAAAATCATGGTGACTTGAAACCCTGTATGACATTAAATGTGGGTTTTTATATTTTCATTAATAATTGTTATCGTCACTGTTAATTTTGTATGTCACTATAAATATAGGTATAGGCCAGTGATTCTCAACCACTGTGCCGCGGCACTTTTGTGTGCCGCCAAATTTTTTTAATATATAATAATGTTAATATGATTAAATTATATCATTTAAAATCTTTTTCTTTGTGTGCAGCCAAATTTTGAAATCGTTATATATGTGCCAAAACAAAAAAAAGGTTGAGAATCATTGGTATAGATACATAACAGTCATTAGATAATGAACTATTCTAAGTACCATTGCGGTACCTAAAGATATATGTATGTATCATAACAATAACAAAACGCTCTATATAAAATACTATATATACTAACAAAAACAATATATACATAATTGCTCTAAAATAAATATAAAGCGGAGAGCGGAGTGTTTTATCACAGTTTCATTACCGGCCTCATAAGATAAAGGCGACAAGTGAAAACCACAAATACAACGTAGAATTCTAAAGCATGATATATTTTAAAGTTTTTATTTTCTAATATAAAAAAATAAAAATATATATAATATACAGTTATTTTAAGTTAAAATTATAATATAACATAAATAAACTGTATTTATTAGCCAAATAGCTTTACACTTTATTTTAGCCCGTTGTGCGACACGTGTATAACCCCACGTGAGTATTTCAAAATATCACGTGAAAACGCAATGAAACGTATAAAATTTATCAACATTGCACTTTTGTAGGTAAAACTTTATAAAATAAATTATAATGCGCATATTTTTTAAGAGGTTTTCTTTTATATCTATTTATACATATGTATAATAAAATAAAATTTAGTGGAAGATATATAAGAAAAATATTATTAATAGGGACATTTATTAATGTAGTTGAACATGAAACATTAATTTTCAAATTGATTTTCTGTCTGTGTGTTTACTTGTTTATTTGTGTGTTTGTGTATGCCAATGTGTAAATGACTTAACCTATTTTTTATTAGTTTTAACTATTTTTAGTCAAAATGAATTAAAAATAGGTTTTAGTATTGTGTATTAGTAACATTATTTCAATCCTTTCACAAAGTAAAAAGTTATAACAATTTAATTTTTATCACGGGCTAATAATCGAAATAGTTACAGTTGTGATTTACCTAGGCAAAACCGCGAGCGTGTCTCTAGTTCTATATATAGTATTGGAAATTAACTATAATTTATAAATAATCATGACAAATTAGTTTTTTTAATCTTATAACAAATTCACTCGCGACATCGGGGTTCTGTACGAGCAACCGCGGGTTCAAATACTGCTGATTATTTTTATTGTAATTTCAAATCACTAAATCAAAATTTAAAAAGGAAAAATATACTTACATCTTACACTTTTATTACCAGTAAATACTTATCTTAAAATATGTCTTAAAATTCATATAACTATAGACGACCTAAAATTCTATTTCCCTTCTTACAGTCTGTTATTCCTTGAGTTTACATATAACATAGATTACGTTAACTATATGCATCGGAAATTTAAATAACATGGCTAATGAGTTTAATCATTTTATTGCTTACCTCAAACTTATCGAAGACGTTAAGTACAAATACATTTTTAATCCGTTCCTCGATAAAGTTTTTTTAATAGTAACCTATAGACCCGTACTTTCTAATAGGAGATTAGAAAGCTTAATTATTATTTCTTATTATCACTATTTTATTCCTTGAGATTAATAAAATTAAAATAAGGAATTTTCGATTACAAAATTAAAACGCGCAACATCGATTTCTTGACATATTCATTTTTTAATATTTAAATTAACAACAACTTACGAAATAACAAATTATGTTAGATTACTGTATAGTTAAATTTATGTCTAAAATTTTAACTCCACTTTTACTTTCATAAATAATGTTTTTTTTCGTTTCTCCTGCTGTTAATTTACCCAAAAAAAAATGAATAAAAAAAATACAGATATATAATCTGTAGGCAAGGCAATAGACAACAAAACGAAATGTGGCAGATGTCAAGCATTGGGCGCGTAAAACAATGCTAGTGTCATGAGGCTGACAGATGTACTTATAATAATCAACAATATGCAACTTTAAAACAGATGTGGACAACGAATAATACTACTTTATAACCAATATTAAATAATACAATCTTTTTTAGTTAGTCTGCATTTATTAATCTTGCTTTTTGGCTTTTGAAAAAGCAAGCGGCTCCAATTAACGCGTTCCTAGCATGTTATATTTCTATTTTCCTTGTAGCAATGATATAAAATAAATAATATATTTAAAGTAAAAAAAAAATTAAATAGCTTCACACTATATCCCGCACACAGCAGGGTAGGCAGAGGGAACCTAGTGTTAAGACACTCCGTTCCCCACTTAAAATATATTTAAAGTATTGTAATAAATAGTAAATCATATTTTTTTAAAATATTACCTAGACTTTTAATCTTTAATTTGGTTTTCACACTAAGTAATTGATAGCAGTATATCGATAGGTATATATCATAATGATTTTAAATTAAATACGCTGTAATAGAAGCTTTAGATGGTTCTAAATTATTCACATGACAGGGTAGAAATCAAAGTACGAAATTTGCATATGCATTAATATTGAAGGGGTGACGGGAAACAAGGAATTCATCGAAAAAGACAAAGGGAGGAAGTGAGCGGGTGGTCAGGGAAAAAACAAAAGACCCATCCTTCCCCTGATAAAACACTATAGACAAAAACTGCTAACTTTTTTATGGAATACTTAGGAGTGCATGTCCAAGATAGTTGTTAATTCAGTCCGGCAGTTGTAAAGTGTCACACACGACGATTTTTGAAAACAATAATTCTAAAATTTGCTAAGTATATTTAAAGTCATTTTTAAACATTTTTAAAGTGTTATTCCACACTCAGGAAAATTGAAAAAGACATAAATGTCTTTTTCATATTTAAAGTCATTTTTATTTAATAAATAACGTTAGCAGACACCATAATTTTTTGTCTGTAGTGAGCGTATTTTGAATTATATAAACGATAAGCAGTATATCTACTTTAAGTAAGTAAAAATTCTGCAGTTTTTATATCAACACGTCTCAGTAAATAATTAGCGAAATGTAAATATTGGATGCAAAATTTTCAAATATATAGTTAGTTTTAAACACAGACTATATATTGAATGTTCATTTTGTAAATATTTTTTTAAAAGTCATTTATCAGTCTGCATTTTTCGTTAGGATATTCATTTTAGAAGTATTTCTGTGAAAGCACATGATTTCTCTTACATCTGTATTGTATTGAATTGGGAAGAATGTTTTTTTTTTACATTTATAGTAGATATTCGTTATAGACACCAAAACATGATATATTGAGTATTTTATCTTAGGTCTTAAATTCAAATTTAAAATATCTTTGTTCTAATAGACTGTTTCGAGCACTTTTGAATCGTCGTAAACATAAAGCCTGACTCGGAAGGCAGTTCTGCTGAGAAGAGCCGGCGAAAGAATA
The DNA here is from genome assembly GCA_019049465.1 of Dryas iulia moderata. Classification (NCBI taxonomy): domain Eukaryota; kingdom Metazoa; phylum Arthropoda; class Insecta; order Lepidoptera; family Nymphalidae; genus Dryas; species Dryas iulia. Next base: position 11,444,040 of record CM032431.1, on the reverse strand, counting down.
CTTTTCAAATATAAAAATTACATTTTTATGATTTGATATATTAACTAGCAATTAGTTTTTAGAATTGTTATCATAGATTTAAGTAGATGTAATAGAACGACATGTTACTGTTTTTTGATAAGTGCTTTCTAAATATTAAAAAAAAAACAAAAGAAATGCAGGGTAGCCCTACCCTGGACTCACAACATCAGATTACTTCCACGTCTTTTTATCCTTGAAATATTCTTCTACAGAGTAATAAGCTTTACTTATTAACATAGTTTTTACAATGATTTAAATTTCTCCATTGGCAAATCTAAAATAACCTGTGGAGTTTTATTATATATGCTACAATGAAGAAGAGATAAAACATAATCATTTCTCCGAGAGGAAATCGAATCCACAATCAATGTTTAGTCGGATGTCTCACTGTGCCACGATGGCGTATATCATTTTGTTCTTTGCTTTCCGCTCAATGTAAACTCGTTATTGTTTAATAAGGAGATGTCTTAAGTCAGATTAAATGCAATAAAAATATACTGAAATGAGTTCATCCACCTACTTACTTGCGAGACATAAGCGTTATTTAAAAAAAAAGTAATAATAAAATATCTAGAAAATAATTAGAATGATACCTACGTAAAAATTAATATCATTCATAAACTTGTCATTATTTGAGCATATGCAAAATCATGTTGTAAAACTGTGTGTGATTTCTTTACCATTTCCTGAGGAAACGACTTTTTTACGTCACGCCGATAAGAGTTTTGCAATGTACGTAGTGCGTATATACGAGATTTGACATGTGACAATAAATATGTACATGTTATACACTAGCATTTATAAATTTGAATATTGTTGCTATTTAAAAAAATAATTAAACTAGCTTTGCGAAGACAGAAAAATAGGCATTTTTTTTAATACAGAAAGTGGTAATAATCAATCAAATCAAAATAAACATTTTTTGATACAGTTATTTTGCCTTTTGTAAGCAATGTGTATAGAATTAATATACTTAGCAAATAATTTATTAATAATATATTTCAGCATTTCATCAAAATCCTTTTATACAATTAGTCATATTTATTCCGCCACATATTTAATACACCACACCGTTTTCAAATAAAAACAAAATGTTGCCATAAAAATAAAACTATTTAGAAACTACATATCTAAGAGTGTTATTTTATTTTTTACAAAACCCGTTACAAATAACATTAAAAAAAAAAACAATTAACTCATAACTTTTTCTAGATTCTAACTATAATCTACATTGTATCCCACGGGACGCCTAACCGTGGGCAAATGTTAACTTATGTAGAAAAAAAAATACAAAACGTTGCATCGTATCAAACGCATCGCTTAATAAGGCGTGGAGCGGCGTGAACGACACTGCGTGGCCTTGTTAGGTCGTCCGATCTCGTTTATTTATTTTTTTATGCCCGACCGCTGCCATAGCGTTCGTTATATAAATGATAACATTGTTATTTATGAATAATATTAAATGTGAAGTGGATAGTCCAGTTCGAGCTGTTTAAAAGGGATATTAAAATTTTTGGATGTATGTTAGTACATTCTTTGATATATCTTTGATTATATCCAACAAATTCTGCCTCAGACTAATTTAGCAAAATATTCTAGTAATTTACGTTGCAATTTACTTTTAATACTCACATCCTTCTATGTATATATTTTATAATGAATGAATAAATAAAAAAATCTAGTCATAAATTTTTGTTATAAAGTTTTTTGTTAAATTTATTGTTTATCTTCAAGTGTAAGATTGCCTTACGGTGTCCGTTCGCGCCACCCAAGATATTTGCATTAATTTAGTTTCAAACTGGTACGAAAGAATTCTAAATGAATCTCGCTAAAGATATATCGCCGCCTAATTTAAATGGCGCTGGCGCTAACTTGTTCGGCTTTAGAAACAACATCCGGGAAAAACGTGGTAAACCGTATTGTTGTTGTATATCTATGATTTTTTAGTTTAAAATATGTTTTTTGATCTATATAAGTATGTTATTATTTGAAAATTTAAAGCATTCATTATGTATAATTAGTTAACAATTTCACAGTGATGTTAACAATTTCAAAATACATTTAAATGTTATTAAATTATCCTTTAAATTATTTATACTAACACTGACCACTTGTAATCTTGAACGTTTTAAAAAGTATAATTATTTAAAGACACAGATTATCCAGGTATCCCAATATACAACAATCCGAGGCATAAATTAAAAAAAAATAGCACAGATAAAAGTTACAATTACATTTTTCCATGCCAGATGGCGCTAGAACACCGGGATCCGCCATCTGGTTCTACTTAGCCGCATGCGAAATTAACTTTTTATATGTGATTTATTTTATCGACGTCGGGACGCCAGAACAAGGCCACGCCGTACGCTCAGCGCCAATTGTTAATATGAATACTTGTAATTGCCGACATTAAGTGGTATTAGATTATATTTCATTGATGATAAGTGTAGCGTATCTTTTATGAAGGAAATACTGTGATATTTTTGCTTCTTTCTGTGAATAATTGTTTCTTTACAATGAAGGGGATGTCCTGTAAAGTAGGCATAATAAACATATTGTAAAGTCATCATCCGCTTTTTCGGCAATACTTTTAAATGGCACTTTTTTAAATTAAAACGTCTTTCCGAATAAGATTTGAACCTTGATATGAGTTAGTGTAATTATTTAAACCTTTAATATTATGCTACGTCAAAAACCACAAAACATTACAAAAAATGTAAATACATCTTGTTTATGGCGTGTAATGGCGATATCATGAGATAGTATAGGAAATCCCTCGTATCTCGGAAAACATTTGATAAAACATATAACATATTTGTATAATAAGTTTATTTGACATTCATGTTTGAGTAATATTTGAACACCCGACTATCATATGGTAGAACCTGCATAACTTTTCTATTGCGCCATGATGTCCCTTAACAAAATGGCTACAATTTTAAAATTAACGTACTTATAATGAATACATATTTTGAGACCATCGTGGCTGACAGTAAGCGTGATTTGTATAGGGCTTTGATTCCAGTTCGAGGTACTGATATTATTGTAATTTCAGTACCTCGAACTGCAATCAAGTAAAGTTAATGTTCAGCCACTCAACAAGCAATGTCTCGGATTCGGCAGAAAGTGGAGAACTGTGAGAGTGTCTTAACACTAAATTCTAACTGCCTTTTCCGCTTTGCTGCAAAAATGAATACTTCATCAAAAAACACAGATGGAACAGACAAGCTTATGTTTAAAAACGTAATATGTTTACATTCAACTAGAACAGTTGTTAGGCAACAATGAAATTTATTCAAATGCAAAATAAACGTACCTACGAACAAACATTTTATTAATGGAAAGCACAAATTCTGTACCTATTATACTTAGCACTTATGTAGAAGAGCTGAAGCATTCTTTTCTTCACTTACCTTTAATTTACAGAAGCCTTGGGCGTCAGAACTGTTGGCCGTGAATTGCCGAATTGGTTTAAATATCTGTATTAACAAGAATTTAAATAAATATTTGTCCTTCACAGAAATTGAACCCACAACTCCAACCAGGCACATTTCGACAAAGCCACAACGGCTTCCAAGTTCTTACTTAACAAATCAAAACTAACATAATTACCATACGCTTGCCCCCGGATGCATAAAACGAGTATGTAGGTACACTCACCTTCGGAATTACGAAATTTATTCTAGTTACTGTCAATCAAAACCTATTTTACAATGTATGCAGCTGTGTTTCCATAATATGTAGTGTTTTTTTTGCATCTGACTGTATCCACCGAGCTCCAATACGCATAATAGTCTAATCTACTTACAAAAATCTACGTTAAAGTCTAGGTTTTATTCAAATGCGGTCTCTAAGAGATCAGTAACAAATGACTCCTGACAAACTGTCACAGAGATGCAATATTTCTCTTTCAACCAGGTGGTTATATCCATTAAACATCGTATAGGCGATGAGCATGAAAAAAAACTGGCAGAAATTTGAAATTTTTCTTTGCGCGATTTATTTTTGACTGTTTTAAGATTAATAGATATGCACCTTTTTTAAATGTCAGGGTAGTCGGAGATAATTTAGTGTCTCAACACTCCGTTTTCCATTTTCATTTAAATTCAAGACCTTGAGAACTTTTTCAGATATTTGGGCTTACGAATTATAAGACGTTTATTGCAAATCATGCGAAGTAAATATTTTTCATAGTTTATTTGCGTAAGTTGTATCAAAATTGGCGCAGTCATACAGCAATAGCAAAATAAAATGTAGGTATATAGTAATGACGTGTACCTAATACTTAGCGTTTGATTAAATAAAAGTTATATCAGTTCAAGAATGATTAAAAAATAATATACGTTTACATAAACTCAATGATGAAATATGTTAAATTTTTTAGTTAATCTTAACAAATGTGAACTTATATTTTTATAAAAAAAAATAGAGGAATGCTATGTACAATTTATATTCTATAACTTTTCCTGCTTTTAAGAACTTCCTTTAAGTCATTGGAAGTTCAACTAACAATACTACTCGATTATATTTTGTACGGTCAATGTGTGAAGGGCTTCTTTTTACGAAAAATTTAAGCGAAAAAAATTAGACAAAAGCAATGCAGTAATATATTTTTTATAATAATGCATTAAAATATTAAACAAAAATATAACATCTAATACTAATCTATGCATTTGTGTTTGACATGTGACAAGTGCTAACTTGTTAAGGCAACGTATATTTTACATGTCAACGGGTCCTCTATTTTACTTAATAATATTTTGAAATATATTATACCCTACGGTTCTTTCCCACGATAGCGCATCAGAGAGAGTGTCAAGACACTCCTTTTTTCACTTTCTGTCCACAATCTAAATTGCGTGTTGATTGGCGGAACTCAACGTCTGTCGCTGTCTTTGGTACCAGAGCGGAGAAATTAAAAAAGAAAAAAATATAATCATTTTCCATGGATATCGAACCTACTGCCACCGCGAAATGAACATAAATAAGAAAAAAAAAAATAGCTTCACGCTATATCCCACACACAGCAGGGTAGGCAGAGGGAACCTAGTGTTAGGACACTCCGTTCCCCACTTTCCGCCGAATTCGGAGGCTTGCGTGTTAAGTGGCGGAACTTAACGCCGCGCTTTACCTCGACACCAGAGCGAAGAAAATGGAAATATAATTTCCACTCCTCGAGTGGGAATCGAACCCACAACCAGTCGTTTACAGTCACACTCTTGTGCCACTGGGCCACGACTGGCGAAATGAACATAAATAAGAAGATTTTTATTAATTATGTATGCACATTGTACTCATACAATTATATTCATTTTACTTTTGTTGAAATAAGCGCGTGTCCAGGTGCCATGTTGAGACTACCGACGTAGAACAATTGAGTATTTTGACTACACCAGACACGGTGAGGTTTGTATAACATTTGTGTGTCGGTCGCCATAATGTTTGGACAGTCTTTTAGTTTACTTATAACAAGTTGTGTAAATTGTTTTAAAATTACTGAACTTAAAAATATTAAAAGAAAACCTTGATTAAGGTCTAAGACACTCCATTACCGCCTGAAATTAAGACTTTTCGTATTGAGTGGTAGAACCTAAGGCTGCCATTTGTCTTGCTTTCCAGAGCGACAAAAAAAAAAAAAAAATATAATCATTCCACCGTGTAGGAATCAAACCCACAACCAATCGCGATTACGGTCAGACGCTGACCCACTGCGTCACGATAGCTTTGCGTGATGATTAAATAAATGAAAATAAATATGAAATCGTTTTTGAAAAATATAACCTTCCACAAATAGTGCAATTGTTGAGTTTCCTTAAGGTTTTTTATGCAAACCTGCGAACATACAAATGCATTTAATTTAGATAATAATTTATTGAAAATAACTTGCATAATTGCATATTAACTTATTCTTGGTTAATAAGATCTTATGTTTTCACGATCTTTATTTTTACACATTTGGATATAAACTATTTGAACCGAATTAGTCGCGTATTTTTTTGGTATTCGTTAACAAATTTTTTGAAAACTCGCCGTTTCGACCACTTTACACTTTTACAATGGTCCGTCTACCTGTCACTACGAACTACTGTAAAGTGTTCAGGATGTCAGGGTGTTTTAAAAATCGATTTTATTATCGAATATCAAAAATAAACGCATCTTAAACTAATAATTCTGTTCCCACTTTAAAATTTTAAAACGAAGCTAATTCAATTATTAATATATTTCAAATTAACAGTTACAATAATTCACGTACAGTTTAAATTTCAATAACAATGCTACAAACATATTAAAGTGTTAATCACAGTCCTTATGTAACGGCGTTTAACGCAAGGAATAATAAAAAGCATTCCATATAAGATATTGTTTAGTTACTTAGCAAGCGACCGCATGGCGCCGACCCGTCGCCTCAGTGGCGCGCGCCGCATACATGACTAATCGTATCCCGGTCTGCGGGATTCTATCCCTGCTATATTAAATATTTATTATATTATTATTTAGCTTCACGCTGTATCCCGCACACAGCAGGGTAGGCAGAGGGAACCTAGTGTTAAGACACTCCGTTCTCCACTTTCCGCCGGATTCGGAGGCATTGCGTGTTAAGTGGCGGAACTTAACGCCGCGCTTTACCTCGACACCAGAGCGAAGAAAATGGAAATATTAAATATTTCCACTCCACGCGTGGGAATCGAACCCACGACCAGTCGTTTACAGTCACACGCTTGTGCCACTGGGCCACGACTGGCCATATGGCTATATTAAATCTTTTTAGAAAATAGATATACTTGGTTGTAGGTTCGATTCGGGGCCAGACGTGGTGCAGTGGCACAAAGTGGGACTTTAAAGCGACTTATTGTGGGCTCGTTTCCTACTCGAGGAGTGGAAATATTTAATATTTCCATTTTTTCGCTATGGTGTCGTAGCAAAGCGGGGCGTCAAGTTACGCCACTTAACACAATGCCTCTAAATTCGACGAAAAGTGGGTAACGGAGAGTCTTAACACTATGTTCTCTCTGCCTACCCTAATGTGTGCGGGATACAGTGTGAAGCTAAAAAAAACTTACAACCACGGATATATTTATATTATTTGTATTGCTTCGCTCTGATAATATCACAAAGTGCGGCGTTGAGCTCCAGAATACAATATGTAATTACTTACGGAAAGTGGTATTGCAGGGTCTTGAAACTAAGGTCTTTTTGATTATCCTGCTATGCGACAAAACAGCGTAAATCTTAAATGAGGATATTTCATTGTAAAAAGAGGAGCAATTCATTGTCTATTATTTGATGAGAAAAAGTAAATAAAATCTAAATTTACTCGTTATTTTTGACAGACACAGCTTTAAAACGTTTTTCTGTACTTAAGAGACCTTCACTTCAAGAAAGTAACCTAAAAGTAAGAATAATCATAATATAACTTTAAATTGCACAGAAATTTAAACGCTATAATCATATTTACCACTTTCATAATAAAATTTCATGTTAAAAACAAAATGTCCATACAATTAAGCTCTGTTAAATGAGCAATGAAGGCGACGAATAAGGCGATATTGTACTAAAACGTTGGCGCCATCAGTAATGTCCCGGTGAAAGTTCTAGCACGACTTCTCATACATTAGCCGAGACCGTGCGAATGTTTGACCGCGGACGGTATTCTAAATCATTTTTGTAATTCGGACCGTCATCATTTCCTCGTTTCTTTGGATAGCCACACGAATGTTTTGGTAATTATGTACCAAGTACCAATGATATTAAAGATTTCATATTTGGTGTAAGATAGGCGTTGCTTCTTCTACGTGTTGGATTTCATGCTTGTTCCTGGTTACAAGGTAGTCAAGAGAAACTAGTGTCAAGACACTGTCAACTTTCCGCCTAAAATGATTGACGGAAATCAATGCTGCACTTGTACCTACTATTGTCTGTGGTCAAATGAAAATACTTAATTAGAATAATAATTATTAATTATAATTTAATCTAGGTATTATTACACTATTATTTATAACAAACGAGGCGTAACCAGCAACTTCCTTGCGTGGACTATAAAATCGCTGCAAACTAGGAAATTCGAAACATCCTTCGGGATATCAACATATCAGGGGTTTAGGTCCCTTGTCTCTTCTAGAAACCTACACACCTAATTTTATGTTAGATTTGGTTATAAGTTATCTGTCAGTCACTCAGTAACCTAAAAAATTTATATACACTCATAATATGTCTAATATTAAACTAAACAATATTAATTATATTACACAAGAAATATAACAACATTTTCAACGAAAGGCCCACTTGACCCGCGCCTTGTAAAAAATTCAAAGGGCTTATTTGAATAGGCTACTTTTTTAAGGACATGTTTTGTTTCTGTGAAATTTGGCGCCAGATTGGTATCACCCTTTGGGCTTGAGCTTTTATCTAGTGGTAAGATCGACACCATTCAGCCTTTTGAGAGGCGTAGCGCCGGCTCCTTTGAATCCTTTATAAATATCTTAACTTGAAAATAATCTCTATTGCTGTCAACATTAGGTTGTTATTTGTGTATTTTCTTATTCCACTACTCTTTGTTTTAACACGTCAACGTGAATCGACGTAATGAGCAACTTAGATGTAGTCCCATTTTATTATAAGTTACAATCTGTGATATATTATAGACCAGGGTTTCTGTTAATCATTAATCTTTTAGAATATTTTTTTAGTTAGTTGATAGTTCATTTCCCTCATTCAATAGGTCTCGATGTCTCAATTTCAGGCGGTAAATTAAGTACTGAGTCTAGGAGACTCAGAGAGAGTCTTTACACTATAGGTTCTCTCTGAATCTCTTGTTTTGCAGGAAAAAGCATGAAGTTGACTTTTACGTCATTTTAATCAATTTCAAAAATGGCTGCTTGAATTAGTAAAAGCTTATTTGGTTGAGTTCACAAGTTCAATTGACTTATATAATCTTTCAAATCATTCGATTTGCATTATTAAATTAGAAGAAGGCGCCATATAAAAGGCTTTTCTAAAATTTTATTACTAAACAGATCACTCTGTCTTGATCTCGTAAGACACAACCAGCAATAAAATTATATAAAATAAAATAATTAATGCAATTCGTTGCGATATAAGAATATATTAGAGTTGGTGTATTAGCATAGCCGCTTTCAAAAAATGGTAAAAGGATGTTTTAAAGCAATTAAAATCTCAATCAAACGTAGGCGGAGTCTGTCCGGTGTTCTATTGAAGAAAAAACGACACCTGTAGTGTGAGACGGTGCCCGAGTGTACAACATTTTACTCGAAGACTGTATTATAATAAATATATCTTATTTCTTAGTAAATAAGATTTAAATTAGCGTGAAATATGTTTTGTATGCGTATATTCGGTTTGCCTAATTGGAACGCCTTCGCGGCGCCACGTTAGCTCGCTTATGAGCTATAAACCAATTCCGGTAGCTCAGCTCTTACAGACTTACGATTTATCTTGTATTAATCGCACGATTTCACTGCTTTTTTTTTAATAGTCAAACTGGAAGTGTGTGGCCATTGTCTTCTTTATATTACTAGCAGTGCTCGCGACTTCGTCTGCGTAGAATTAAGTATTAAGTTATAATTTTAAAATAAAGTAGCCTAAGTTACTATTTGTTACGTCAGTTATCTGTCAGTCAAAGTCCCTCCAAAATCGCCCCAGCCGTTTCAGAAATTCGCCAAACATAAAGACAAACACTCAATAATTATAAAATGTATATGTAAATACAATCTACATACATTCATATGTATTTAGTAAATAAATGTTATTTTAATATAACTATTGTTTAAATTCTTCACAAAGCTTCTAATAACTTAAAACTCACAACTAATATTTCTCTAAAGATTGGCCTATCGGAGAAAATAATGAAAAAAGTAGGAATTAAAAATTTTACATTAAGCTATAATTGTACGATTTAAAAGCTTTAAATATATTGTCGTATATATCAATTAATATAATATATCTATTACAAAACTAACACTTCAAACTGGTAATAAGTCGCGTCAGTTAAAAATATGACAACTTATAAGGCGTTTCCGGGACCAATTATGCCGTAAGAGGAAACGAAATTAGCGTAACTAACACTATTCAAACATTGGTTTTATATCCGGTATTGTATCCTTGTTAGAACTATTTTGTACCTTATGAATACATTTAAATGTTACTTCTATTGATCAACTATTATTAGGCATACGTCAAAATTGTTAGGAAAAAACCTTTGACTTCTTGATAATTTGATGTTAGGCGTTTTGAGGTGATGTTATTATGTAAAATGTCTGTGTGACACACAATTTTAATTTTTTTAATATTAATTGTTTTATGTGTATTTAGCGACGTGATTCCAACTGTCATCTTTGAAAATCATATAGCCAACATTCGAAAATATAACTCTTATTTATTTATACAGGCTTACCAACAATCGTTTCAGTTTATGCAAATTGATAAATAATATATAATTACACAAATAATTGCAGGTAAACACCACATATGATAATATTTGTTTAATGAAAATAAAAATAATAATAAGTAGTAATTACATAGCAACCATTAAACACGGTATTATAAACAATACATCGTTAATTTATTAAAATAATATTCGTTGTTTTTAGGGAAAATATCTGTATTTCAAAACAGTACTTTTATCTACATTCGATTCTTAAACAAAAAAATGACTATAAAAAGAATTACTTAATAAAATATACAATTACTTGTAATATTTTTTTGCATTATTGCATTAGTTTTTTTCCCCAATTTCACCTTGGAAGTGAACAAAAATATCTATCATTTAACTGCACACAAACTGATTAGATTGAGATAGAAAAAAAAAACAGAATTAACCAATTATCTCTATGGCAACAAAAACCCGTGGAATGCGGACAAGCTCTTGTTCTAGAAGCAAAATATTAATAAATAACAAAGACGCGCCATATGCCGAACCGGTTGAGAATCAAACCTGTAGACTTCAATACATTGCATGTAAGCAAAGTATTATGTAAATAATTTTGTAACAATATTTCTATTCTTGTTATTTTTTTTTTATAAATAAATATTTTTTATATTTCAAAATTTGTATGTTCTGTGTAACTGTCACTTTTTAAATATATTTTTATGTGTTTTATCATATCATATAATTATAAAACCTAGCTAAGTATAGATACAGATTATATACAAAAAAAAAAATATAAAATAACAAATATTATCTGTAATTTTATTTAACAAATTATTTTTAAAAAAATGTTCTAATATATTTAATAGAAGTAGAAGAGTAAAATATTGACTTAATATATTATTAAAACAACAGCATTCCAAACTTGGCATTCAAGTAAAGCGACTAAACCCATCTTATTTATACCGTGACGTCATGGCGCCGGCGCTAAGTTCTGTCCGTCGCGCCATATAAAAATTGTTGAATTAATGAGGAATTATTGCAAATTTAATTATTGTAAAGATTTTAATTATTTGTAGTATAAGAGACAATTATTCGTATTTTTTAATTAGAATGTATATTTGTTTGTTTTTATTACATTTCAAATTTGATCTATGAATTAGTTTTCTAAAAACTATAAAAAAAACAAAAAATTAATCGATAAAATATTAAACAGAAATTGACACATATTTATTATTTGGAAAAATAAATTAAATAATGAGATAAAGAACTGACAATAAGATTGTATTATAAAACAATATATTATATTTAATTATATATTTTTCTTTAAAAATAAAATTCAAATTAGGAAATGTAATAGCTTGCCATTGTTTATTTATAATATAATCTGTGGTTTTCTCGAAGCTTAAGGATTTATTTTGGCGCCGTGTAATTTAATATTGTCGCTTGTGTTTAAAATGTTTATTATACTTTGTATAATGACAAAGTTCGGATTTTTTTTGCGTGGTTGCCTACAAAAATCTTTCTAATTAGTTATTATATAAAAAAACAATGTTTCGCTTTACCCCGCAAGTAGTGTAGTCGGAGAGAATCTACTGACAGGACCGTTCTCCACTTTCCGCCCAAAATTGAGACAATGCACTGAGTGGCGGAACTCAACGCCGCATTTTAAGTTACCAGAACGGAGAAATGAAATTAATTCAAATAACCCACAACCAATCCCGTTCATAGTCTGACGCTGTTCCACTGCGATAAGATGTTATATAAAATTGATATTTGTTGTAAGCTAGCAAAAAAGTTAAAAGCGCGGCGTTAAGTTCCGCAACTTAACACGCCCCCGAATTCGGCGGAAAGTGGGGAACGCAGTGTCTTAACACTAGGTTCCCTCTGCCTACCCTGCTGTGTGCGGGATACAGCATGAAGCTAAAAAAAGTTACCAAATAAATTTAACGGTGCGAGAAACAAATTAAAATAGAGAAAATAACGATTATTTTTGTGTCGACCAAAACTAAATTACTTAACGCCTAAGAAATCTAATCTAAGTTTTGCTTATTCATTAAGTTTATCAATTTTATAGTCCACATTTAATCGATAACGAATGTTTTATTTCAAATTTATTATTCAAATATTAAGTAATCTTGATATCAGCATATTATAAACATAGTATTACGCGTTTTAATTGTTATCCATTTCTGCTGATACGCATTTGTAACAACTAAGCATCTATTGTTGGTAGAGGATGTGCGTGGTCTTGAAATATGCGGGCAGTATACTTTTATTAAATTTGCAAATAACTATTATTATTATAATTAATTAATTAGTTTACAAATTTATATTACATGACATCTGTCTGTGTATTTAGTGTATTCATAATTATTAATGTATGTATTTTTTTAATATGTTATTTTCCTCCCAGAGTACTAGAGCGAGAAAAACTTTCCTTTAATTGGGAATCAAACTCTATGCAAAATATTTTTTTTTAAATATTCATATTTAAAAACAATATGACTATAAAGTTAACAAACTTGTTTTACTACATACAATAGCATTCACTTAGTATTTCTTAAAACAATTTATTTTTTTACCTGGATTAGCATTTATTTTCAAAATCGCCTCTTTCCTAACCACAAGTACGCATTAAGTAGGCGACTAGCGTCCACGTCCTATAACGAGCGGCGTCGTTTGTGCCTTTATCTGTTGTCTTTTTGCTTCCTCCGTCCATAGGAAGGCGCCGATTCACGACCGCCTGTTGGAAATTCACACGATCTCATATATTACACTGGTTAAAACTATTTCTATTATATTCTAAATAAAATATAAAGTCGTTATACCGCAGTGGAACAGCGTCTGGCTGTATAGTTGTGGTTGTGGGTTCGATTCCCGCTCGAAGGATTGTTTTAAGATATTTATTTCTTCGTTCTGGTACCTAAGACAAATTTCGGCCAGAAAGTGAAGGAAGGAGAGTCATGACTAGGTCCTCTCTGACTACATCGCATTGTGGAAAAGTGCGTGAAGCTGTTTTTTTTATAAAATAAATTTCTGTGGTAAAAGGGATTTATACATGTATGTTAACATATTTATCTTTTTGTTACAGATCGTATTATAGAACGCGATGCTGGCTTCGTGTCAGGGGGAGAAGATGATGATTCGTGTTCGGGTCCCGCGCATTCCGACGACTCTGGGGTTAGACTCGTCGAATCCGATACCAGAGTTAAACGAGAGAGAACGCCTACAAGACTTGGACCGCCAAAAAAACGTATTCGCCCAAGTTCCAGAGAAGAGTTAGAAAGCCCGGAAAGTGAGCCTTCCACCAGCCCTTTTAGGCCGTGGTCCTTCGCAGAAGAACCGCAACAAGAACCTCTATCGTTAGTCAAGAAAAGTGAAACTAGTCTATTACGGCAAAGGCGAAGGCCGTTGGAACCGCCTCCCTCAGTCACGCCCATACCAGAAGTCAGTCCTGGGCCCCCACGAGTCCCTCCCCATCCAGGTGTGGTGGAACCGTTCCAAGAAAAATCTAAACCTAGGGAGCAAAGAAACTACAAAAATATGACGCGAGAAAGGCGGATAGAAGCCAACGCGAGAGAACGGACGAGGGTTCATACGATAAGCGCCGCGTTCGATACTCTTCGGAAGTCTATCCCATCCTATAGTCATAACCAAAAGCTGTCAAAACTATCCGTCTTACGGATAGCATGCGCGTACATATCTGCCTTATCAGCGGCGATCGAGCCCGACGCAGACATAACAGACGCTGTGGAAAAAGTCACGCAAACTATACACACTGAAGGCAAATTAAGAAAAAAGAAAGACGAACCTTGAACCATCGCAAAGGACACAATAAGCCATTGTTTCATACCGTCCTTTCAAGCCTAAGGGATAAAGTACAAAAACGACAATAATATTGGATAGAAAATTGAATATTTATTTTGAGAATCAGTAGTTTAAGATTAGAAATTGGTCGTTTCTTATGAATGTTGAAATTCTGTATGAATCTCATGTGACGTTTACATATGTCAGTTCAAATCATTGTTCCTTTTTCGAATTGGGGTTGGAGTAGAAGATATAATTTTGGCACAGACTAAAATAAGTTGTTCCATAGATTAAAAACACCAATGTTAACCATTCCCCGAGCCCAGTATTAACAAAGAAAACTGTTAAATGACAAAAGTGTATAAATTATGTATTTTTGGCTTTAATACTTTATATTTATTACAAATCGAGTCAGTAATTTTAAGTCAGAAGTGTATATTATATTTAGCGTTTAAGTATGTATTTTATGTAAATAGTAGTTTGTAGATTTATTGTACAGTACTGCTGTTGGTTTTAAATGGTTGTATGTGAAAGAATATTTGACCTTAGGCAGTTATATATGGCGCTCAGCAAAATACTTAAAAATTATGATGTATAATATATTACAAATGTTGCGTAATTCAAAATTTGTCATTTTTAAGTAAACATATATGGTAACATTGTCATATTTTATATGTAAAAGACAAATTAATTAATAAGAATATTTTTTGTGTAATTTTTAAAGCGCTGCAACTGGAATGCCTTAAAAATGTAATGTGATATAATGTTTCTGTGAGATCGTTATAATACGAACTGTTGTAGAGATAAAAGTAATATATTAGAAGACAGATCATTGTTCTTTTATAAACATTATTTTTTTTTTTTAAAGCCAGTTTTAGAATTATATGAAGCAATAAAAATCAAAGAGAACAGCTTGAGATATAAATTACTAAATTATAAAAGTTGACATTCCATAAATAAATGTGTACAACTGAAAAATAAAACTGTAAATTGACTGTGAATGTGAAATATGAATAATATTTTGCTGCAACGTTTAAAAAATTAACGCGAACAGAAATAAACGAAAGACTACGTAAATATTTCTTTGTTTTATTTTTATCATGTCTTGGTTGAAACTCTCATTTAAGAGTAATGCACTTAATTTAGACCAACGTAATAAAATATGAAAGAAAATTTCTTTTTTTGCCATTAAATTTAGAAAGTAATTAATAAAATTAGCAGATAATACTTAATACAGTTACAAGTAAGATTACAAGAGTTATAAAATAATTTTACTTAAAAAAATTGGACTCGTATCGCATTAAGCAAAACAGACAGGAAAATGTTTTTTTATGCACACTGTATCCCGCTCTCAGCAGGGTAGGCAGAGGGAACCTAGTGTTAATACAATCCGTTTCCCATTTATATCTTCTCTTAAATCAATATTAAAACAGATATTTTTCTTACTTCAACATACTCAATACGTATACTGTTTTTTGAAACTAACCAGAGAAATAATACTTACAAGTGCCCAACGTATTTTAAACCGTTACATGAAAAATATGTATGAAAAAAACTTACTAAGGGGCGAAAACAAGGAGTTGTTTAACAGAACTTCCTTTCTACATCGACATTTACCTAAATAGGAAGTCGGCATCTGTTAGTTCACAATAACCACTGTCATGACCACAGCTGCTAGGGTGGATAAGGCACGTGGCTGAATGTCAATATTCCTTTGCTTATCTGAAATATTAAAAAATAAAGAGGGAGTCGCCGCTTATGGCGGGAAGAATCCTACGAAAATTGACATTCGTTTTCAAATTTCCTCTTGCATATTGTGATTTGAGAGCACGTAAGTTTTAACTTGAAATATTAATTTCGGGAGAAATTGCAATCAAATTCAGTTAAGCTTATAATAGAGGATACTACTTAAATATATAACTATAGATACATTTCATGAATCTTGTTGTTCTTTTTTATAAAGAAAATTACTCTCAAAATATATTTTAAGCAAAATAAATGAGACAATTAGTTAATATTGTTTTTGTATGTTAGTAAATTAACGCATCGCGTCATTTTTTTGTCACGGGCAAATGAAAAGTTTATATTGATCTATTTGTGTTTGCAGTAGCCGATTGCAAGCCATTTGTTCTCGTTTGTAAACAGTTTTACCCTTTATTGGTAACGATATGGGGACAGCTGTTGTCACAAATGTTAAATTATCGCAAATGCGCCTATCGCAGTAAAGTGCTCACTAAAATGCAAGGGTTCTGTTTAGTCTAATGGATGATACGTTGTTTTATTATTAATTAGTTAGTTTAACTGTATATAAAAACAATATACAAAGATAGGTAAAGAAATAAAGAAACAAATAATTTCTGTCTTCTTTTTACAAATATTAAAAAATTATCGGGATGAAGAGATCTTAGTGTTAATTCAATCCATTGTCAACTTTTCGATTATATAAAAGACTTTATCAGTTGCGTGGGGGGTCCCAGTCACCAAAGCTAAACTTTACAAAGAAAGCATCTATATAATATTATATATATGTAATTCATAAAATCTTGCTTAGCTAAATCCACAAAGATAATTTTATTAATGGTTTATAAGTATTTTAATCATTATACCAGTATCTTGTATTAATAAAATTTTCTAATCAATAACATTTTTCACAAATATCTTTAAAGTAACGAGTTGAAACTACTTTTGTTGTATTTTTCTTAATAAACATAACACTGAACAAACTTTTTGGAAAAATTATTCATTAATTTGACCTTATATCAAACAGATCTCTCATTAAATTACAATATCTAAAAAAAAAATCTTAATAACTTATAAACTGTAACAAATCAGGAAATAATAAAAACAAACGTAGTGTACTATATTTATTTTAAATTTACAAAGCTTTATATTAGCGGCATCTAGCGACGAGTAACTAATGTTAATACCTCTTTTACACACGAGATGGCGACACAAGCAATAACACTGTACTAAAACAAATTTGTCTTTTCACCACTAGATGTCACTAAACAATTATTCACTGTAGTAATCAAAGCAAAATAATTCGTATATTTTCACTTTAGTTATATCTCGAAGTTTTTTAAGATAATTAACGAATGAAGGGTATTTAAGCAGTCCATTTAAGGCATCTTGTATCTAAATGCGTTCCTAGACATCGTACACAACAATATCTCGCTCCGCAAGGTATGCAAGTGTAGTTCGATGGAAACCCACACACAGCACAGAAGTGGCGGTCTGGAAATCTGAAATGTACAAAAAACGTGAATTAATAATTAATTTTCTTTCAGTACATATGCTTTATTGGAATATGTGAGAAAAATTAAGAAAAAGATATTATAAACAATGCTGTTTTCAATGTTAGAGATAAAATATATTTTTTTATATGTTCACTACAACAAAAGTGAAAACTTTGAAATTCATGCAATTAACTTAAAGATTCTCATAAATTATACCACCATTCATACAAAATAATAATAAATTTATAATTATTTTATACTAAGAATAGTGCTTTTAGATTAAAAAAATTAGAACCCTTTAAAAAAGTGGCATTATTAAACTTCCATTAACTTTATATTACTTACTTTGATGGTGGAACTTGAGCTGACAAATAATTAGGTGGCTCTGGTCTAAAACTAGCATCTTCTTCAACCAACTGTGCAAAAGTTTTCCTAAATCTCATTTTATAATACTCAGCACTTTTAGCCTTCTTCTTCCTAGTAGGTTTTTCATTAGAATCTGCAAATTTTGGTACTTTTTTTGACATAACCAAATCTGCGTGTGGGTCTTCATGAAAATTGTCTTGCTCGAGTGCCTCAATGGCTTTTCTGGCCCTCCTTTTCCTTGCTGCATCATCCAAAACCCTCCGTTTCTCCGCATCCTTAACTCTCCCTGATTCACGCGACGTCATATTGAATTTACAGTCCTTTGTCATGTATGGGGAAGCTCATTTGATCCATTAAATCATCTACACGAGCTTGCAAAGTTGTTATTATATCCGAAGAAATAAATAAATGTGTTTCGTCTAGATCTTGAATGATAAATTTCACGCCAAGAGCTCGAGTTTCGTCCAAGTGGAGTAAAAATTGTTTCATCGCTGGATCACTGGAAGCAGAAGTATGTCTAAGAAAAGAGGTTTAAGCGCAGAGGAGAAGAAGATAAGAATGTTGGAGATTTTTCACAAGAGCAAGGATTTCTTTCAAATGAAGGTTTGATTTAAATATATAATTGAAAGATTATCACAGTTCATGCATAAATTAGAATTTTAAGGGAATACAAATGAATGAAGTCCTTTTTTTACAAATCAATTATAAATCTTAAGTGTCACATCTTTTGTTATTTTAAAAAGAAGCTACTATATTTTCAAGTCATCAACTCTTTTTTTTAAATACCAAATATGTTTAGTAGTAATTTTATTCTGCTAACAATATCTAACAATTAAGTCATAGTAAGTAATATTGCAACATATCACCTTCATTCATACATATCTATGATGCTATGTCCAATTAATCATATCTAGTAAAAGTATTTGTAAATAATTAATTCAAATCTTAAATAAAATATTATTTTGTTTGAAGGAATTAGAAAAAATAGCACCAAAAGAAAAAGGAATAACAATGCAATCTGTAAAAGAAGTGGTGCAAAATCTAGTTGACGATCATCTAGTTGATTCCGAGAAGATTGGTACATCCATTTACTTTTGGTCTTTTCCAAGGTATCAAAGTACTATATCATATTAACTTTTGTAGATTTTATTATTAGATACCCATGGTAAATTGTTTAATGTGTGAAATATGGAGTATGCAACTTTTTATTTTGAATAAAATGATTTGATTTTGGTATAACTTATGTTTTAAGTAGATGAAAGGAACTTTGCACATTGTCTGAACCATAAGGAAATAAAAACAATTAACACAAAGGGATAGAACCCACAACAATAACGCTTATTCACTGGGCTATTGCACCTCAATAGCCTTTAAAGTTAATATTTCAAATATATCATATTACACTGTGTTATTTTCCACGAAGACTTTAAAATATTTAAGATAAGACTTTAAGATATTTAAAATTTTATACAGTAAAGCTAAAAATGCCAAGAAAAGGAAGTTTCTAGATTTACAGTCAGACTACGAAGATACAATAAAAAAGTTAAAAAAGGTTCAAGATAACATAGAAAGTGAATCTGTAAGTAACTTTGTTGATTCTCTTTATGTGACAAAAGTATTCTTACAAAACTTTATTCTGCTAACTTGAAATTAAGTATACATGCAGAAAAAGTTATGTGGAATAATCAAATTTGACCTCTAGTGTCAAAGCAAATTGTGACATTGCATGTTAAGTGGTGGAACCTGCACTTTGACTTACGAGAGTTGGGGAATGTATTATGATAGTCTGCTAAGTGGCGTAATAAACCCACAACCATCATGTTTGTAGATTCAGCAGAGAGACTGAATACAAAAATGGCATCAGTAGCAAAGTTATTATTAATAAATATTTATACATAGCATCTGGCTGTAAGCATGATTGGTTGTAGGTTCCACTCTTATTTCGGAAATGATCAGATTCAAATTATTTTTATTTCTCTAGTACCTAAGATAAAGCATATCTACAACATGCAATATCACAATATCAGGCAGAAAGTGAAGTACAGTGTATTTACTATGCAGGTAAAAGCATTATCCTGGTTTGTTTTTTAAGATTGGCAGAGAACCTAGTAAGGAAAGGAGTGAATTGTTAGCAACTTTAGATCAACTGACAAAAAAGGAAGCAGATTTAAAGAAAGAATTGCAAAAATACAGAGACACAGACCCTGAATATATAGCTCAGTTACAAACAGAAATTGAGGTTAGTTTAATATTTTGATTTTAATTGTGATTCATAATTTTAGTATTCATTTTTATTATTTTATTTTAAAGCCATTGCAGCATGGTGTCTACTATAATCACAAAGGTTTTAGGTTCAACTTTCACTTAATGGAATGATTATGTTGAAATTACTTTAATTTTTCTGGTGACTCAATATGCAATGTTTCAGATTTGGGCCGAAAATGAGGAGAAGAGTGTATTATTGCTACACTAGGCTTTTTTATGCATGTGTGTTATATGCTTTGTGGAAAAAAGAAATATAAAAGAATATATATTTTCCAATCTCATTTATAATAATTATTTATTTATTTTCTAGGATTTGAAAACAGCGACCAACAGGTGGACAGAAAACATTTACATATTAAAGTCATATATAAAAAATACTTTTCAAATGGACAATGAGGTAGTGGACGCTAATTTTAACATCCCACCAGATATGGACTATATTGAAAATTAGCAATACAATATGTGTAATTAAAATTAAACAAGATTAATAATAATATTAAATTCATTGAAGAAATATATTGATTTAGTTATTGGGATTAGTATTTTCTTCTTGATATACAGTCTAGTTTTGATACGCAGTTGTCATAAAATAATGAAAAATCCCAATTTAGACCTTATTCAAGTAAGTCTGAACAAACAATGATCTTCATGAAATGTTCTATTGGATCATTCCTAATACATCCTATATATTTTACAAGAGGTTACAACCATAATTTCGATTTAAAATTTTCAAAAAATTTTAATAGTATCTTGGAGCACATCATTAAAAAATATGGTCCTGATGAACAATAAAATAAGAAATAAGATTTATGTACCTCCTTTTAGTCAATTCACGAAATTAATAGAATTAAAAGCTAAAATTTGAAATAAAAAAATACGGTGTAAATTCTTGCATACATTCAAAACTAAACAGCACAATGTGTACCGATAGTAAGTCTTACCATTCCACAAGAACTCCTTTAGTAACGTTCACCATGATGCGTTACAAACATGCCACAGTAATAAATAATCAACTTAACAAATTAAACTTATTATTTGTAAATTGAAAGTCTAAATATAATTGGAAACTTGTAGAAAATTCGATGAAACAAGCACAAGTATAAATATGACGCTACAAAACGTCAATGTCAAATTTCAAATGAATTTGACAGACAACAGACAACATGCGCTGACAGACTAAAAATTCGTACAATGCAAATCAAAGATTATATATACTAATAGGTAGATAGATACATGGAATTATGCCATTAGAAAAAAAAGATACATGGAAATCGATATTTTTATTTATCAATTTTTTACTATGTATTTGCTTAGATGAATTACTAAAAAATACTCAAAATCAATTTAAACTACTTTTGGCTATGTTATTGACTTACAAATGAATTACATAGTATCAATACAATTACTAATATACATTTATAGGGCACGTTTTCTAGTAAAATTTTGATTAATCAAAGGTATCATCTTTATGGCCAAAAATAATTATATTTGAAGATTAGCCTTTCTCTACGAAAACAGACATATTTGGGAAAAAAAACAAGTTAGTAGCAATAACAACAACATAATGCTATAATTTTTAAAATATCAACTTTTCTGGAATCTGAACTTGTAATCTTCACATTCAATTACACAAACAACCCCATTGACTACCATTTGACTGCCAGCGATCCCGTTGACTACCATTGGATACCAGTGTCAGAACAAAAAAAATGTAAAAGTAAACAATAATAAGTATATGTTTGCATATCAATTAATGTCATAATAGAAACAATAATAGGGAAAAATACCTGCAGATAACGTTATCGTCACTTCATTGTTACGACATAGTGGCTTTTAGCTTTTAAATCATCACACTGCCACTACTGTTTTACACCTAGCATAATGGACTAGTTATAAGGGCGAATGCACATTAACGTAAGCTATTTATAAATAAATACAAAAAAAATGAAGTTACTATAAAATAAAATGAAGTTACTATAAAATAAAATATAAGATAAGATAAAAAAATCTTTTATTGCATACTACGACGAATAATACAGCACTAGTAAATTCTAAGATTAAAATGAAAAAGAAATACTTTTTAATTTATTTTAAGTAATACACACATAAAAATGGAAAACAACGTCACTCAACACAGAATGTCTCGAAAGTGGGTCTTCGGGCGGAAAGTAGACTTTGACGACCCCGCTATGTTTATGGCATAATATAATGTATGGCAAAAAGCGTGAAGCTGTAAAAAATATACTGACAATGTTAAAATATGTTCACAATGTCAATGTCCTTATAGCCCTCGTAACTTATATCCACTACTCAAAATGTTTTGTGAGAGTCTCAGGTCTCATATGCATAGACCGCTTTCTTTTCTGAAGGCTGTCTTTTCAACACGTCGCCTCCTACACTATAACATTAATAATAATAAACATTCTTTTTTTTTTAGCTTCACGCTGTATCCCGCACACAGCAATCTAGGCAGAGGGAATCTAGTGTTAAGACACTTCGTTTCCCACTTTCCGCCGAATTCGGAGGCTTGCGTGTTAAGTGGCAGAACTTACCGCCGCGCTTTACCTCGACGCCAGAGCGAAGAAAATGGAAATATAATTTCCACTCCTCGAGTGGGAATCGAACCCACAACCAGTCGTTTAGAGTTACACAATTGTGCCACTGGGCCACGACTGGTCACAATATAATAATAAATAATACCAATTTATAATCAATAAATAATCGTGTAGACAAGACCTGTCGTATTTAAGAGAAGTACACGCGTATGGTATCAAATGACACACACATTGCCTCCAGCGTTTGGCTTCAATGAAACATGAAAGATTTACTTACTTTATAAAATATAAATGATAAAATGGGAAAGTTTCTGAAATATTTAAAATCAATGCTATTAAATTATCTTCCATATCACTTATGTACATTTAATCTTATGTATATTACTTATGTATATTTATTATAGCAAATTAAAAATATGCGTTGTGACGTGTATTTTTCTCAGCTTCACGATTTTCTCCACAAAGCTAGTAGTTAGAAAGAATCTAATACCATTACCCTCCTGCGGCCAGTCTTCGTTTTCCGTTCGAAATCGAGACATTGTGTGTTAATTGGCAGAAATCTATGTAGTGTTTAATTCTAGGTACCAGAGCGAATACATTAAGTCTGTTGTATATTTAATTTACGTCTATACACATATCAATACTTTATATTATGGAATTACAGTCGTCGTGGCGCAGTAGTATAATAGTATCCGACTGTAAAAACGTTGCTTCGACTCCCACACTAGAAAATTGTAATTATTTTAATTTCTGATGATAAGTTAAAGTGCGGCTTTGAATTTTACCACTCACTCAGATTTGGGAAAGAGGCGAACGGAGTGTCCTGACACTACTTTCTGCTATTTATCCCGCTATGCAGGAAAAAATACGAAGTTAAATCTAATTTTCTATATGTTCTTTTTTTAGCCCGCACACAGCAGGATAGACAGAGGGAACCTAGTGTTAAGACACTCCGTTCCTCACTTTACGCCGAATTCGGAAGCATTGCGTGTTATGTGGTGGAACTTAAAGCCGCGGTTTGCCTCGGCACCAGAGCGAAGGAAATGGGAATATTAAATATTTCCACCCCTCGAGTGGGATCGAACCCACTACCAATCTACTTTACAGTCACACTTTGTGCCACTGCGCCGCGACTGGCCCCAATTTTCTATATGTCATGATGTGATATACATATCTCTCTGTTCTCCGCTCGTCGCATGCCTAATAACAATAAAATATATCTGAACTACTAGCCGTAACCTACAAAACCCCCATATGTAAACAACGTTGTTTTATTTAAAGCAGATCAAATCACAATACATTTATTTTTAGACCCAAAAATATGAAGAATTTGTAGAGATTCAATTAATTTATGATGAACTTGAAAGTCATGGCCAAGTACATATCAAATATGGTTATTATTTTAAGCAAGAATGAAGATATATATTTATTTTTATAACTCAATGCTTATTAAAGATATATTTAAGTTAAGTTAAGTTAGGTTTTTACGAAGTCATCATGGTACAGTGGAGCATTGTCGGAATATATGCGGGGACGGTTGTAGGTGCGATTTAGATTCGGGGGAAAGAATAAATTTTAAATTATCTTCATCCTTACCGTTCTGGTGAGAGGACAAAGTGGGGCGTTAAACTTTCTCATCCATACTTATATTATAAATGCGAGTGTCTGTGTGTTTGTCTGTCACGCTTTCACGGCTAATTTACTGGTCCGATTTGGATGAAATTTAAAAAGAAAATAGTAAAAATGACTGCGTCTAACATAGGCTACTTTATTTTTCAAAAATCGACGACTGAGTGTAGAGGTAGGCTGCAATATACCGAAACAGCCACGTAGATCACGCGGCGAAGCCGCGAGCGGGCTGCTAGTTTAAATATAAATGGAGAACGGAAAACAGAGAACGGATTATTTTGAATCGTTATTTCTCTAGGTGAGACGTTGTTTATTTTTTATTTCAGATATCTTTGCCATGTAAGCTAAGAGAGATACTAAAACTCTCTTTCTGTCTGTTTGAATTTTACAGGCTAATTAAAGTGTAAGTGTAAAAGTTGTGTATTTTTCTTACTACATTAGGGAAATATTTGAATTAATTACTTAACGGGCATCTAGTGCATGTCAAAAGAAGCCGACACGGCGCGGTGACGAAGCCGAAGCAACATTAACTGGAAATATATTAAGTAAAATATACTTTCTTTTTTCTAGCCTTACATCTTTTCGTCCTTAATAAGATAAAAAAGCCCATGTGTCAAGACCCTAATGTTTACTTTAATATAATTTTTTATAACAATCTTTGCAAAGTGGGAATTTGTAAGAATCTTACAGATGTGCTAACAAAGAAAATAGCTTGTAACTAACGTATAAAAATTGCAACGTAGCTCGATAAAAATGCATAGTTTTATTGAAGCTAGAGCGCATAGGGTAATGGAATCCTCCTACGTATATACGTATTTTTAAGCATTTTTTCAAATATTTTTAACTAAGATTAGGGCTTCTATTACAAATTAGTGAATCAGTTGGCTTTTGAAAAAATAAATAGCCTTTTTTCCACCTTACGTCATCATATCTATTTTTATTAAGCTTTGCCGCCTCAAAGGCCGGCAATTTGTTTTTAAAAAAATCCCGCAGGGTAGACAGAGGGAACCTAGTATTAAGGCACTCTGTGAAAATTCATCGAAATATGTCAAATGATTTAGATTTTTCATACAAACTTTCCTCCCCTATTTCAACATATGCCTATGACTATGAATTTTTAACTAATTCAGATTATCCGTGAAAGCGTAACAGATAGACAGACTTTCACATTTATTGTAGCAGTATATAGGTGCATAAACTTAAAATACAACTAAGGATAAAGTATTGCTTCTTGGTGGCGTGGCTGAGTGCACGAACCACTCCATATTGTCTTTCCATAGTGATGAAGGGTTCCATCGGGGATAAACGAGCTGGTAGCAAGGCTCCCGTAATTTTTGCGTCCAATTTCTTTTTTAATTTTGGCGACTTCCTTTACTTTCAAGAGTTCAAATTTAGTTTAAATTGTGGAATTCTTAGCAAAAATACACACATATCTAGATTTCTTTAAGAAAAGTTGGTAAAATCAACATTTTAATCATTATAAGATCTACTTTATTTATATAGAATAACTTACTAAAGAGTAACTAATTAAAAGACATCATAATAAAATGAGCTTGGTAATGTATGACATATCAAAAAGAAAACCATTTTTACGGTTAAAATTTATGAACGAAATTGAAAAAAACAAAAATATTATATTAATAAATAAAAAATATTTTAACCTTGGTCTGAAATACATTCAACGAGATACGCAAAGTTTTTCAAAGCTTAGTTAAACTTTTAATATACGAGTATGTTACGCTACTTCATAGAAGTATTGAGAATTCATTTTATATTTTATAGAAACATGGACATTATTTTATTTTAAAATATTAAACGTAAAAATCTAGTAGCTTCCGTCTTTATACATTTTACGATTAAACTTATCATACAGCATAAATAAGCATAATTAGTTAAATCAAGTTAACAGCATAAATAATTAAATTTGATAATTTAAATAAGGATTTTTTTAGCTTCATGCTGTGTTGCACACAGCAGGGTGGTGTTAACCACCGTTCCCCACTTTTCTCCGAATTTGGAGGGGTTGCGTGTAAATTGGTAAAACTTAACGCCTCGACATTAGAGCGAAGCAAATGGAAATATCAAATAAGCTCTTCGAGTGGGAATTGAACCCACAACCAGTCGCTTTACAGGCACACTTTGTGTCCCTGCGCCACGACTGGCCCCCAAATAGGATAATTAGTTAAATCATTATTAATCGGGTGATTTTTTAGCAAAACATGGTTTGTAAGTAAATAAGCTTTTTTATTATTGTATGACAATACAGATTACCTATATTTGAAGGTGATATAGTAGTTCAATTAATTACTATAGACGCTATAGCTGTACAGAACGTATAGCTTGACAGTACGTTGTACGATTTCGAAGTGACGTGAGTTCGAATTCCGCTACGTTCAACATTACCCGTTTTCTAAAAATGTTCACTTTTCTAAGTACGTGAACAACTCTTTAAAATGTAAAAGTAATATATAATTACATGTATCCAATATTTTTAAGTATAGAATCCGACCAAATAACATATATAATAAAAAATCTGACAATAAAAAAAATAGTAATTACACCGAATGACATTTACACTAATATTTCTACGCCATGCACTATAAAATGATTATTTTAAGACAAATTGCTAAATCATTGTTAGTATTAGACCATACACTTAGTATTATGTGGACCTAAAAGATCTTACTTTTCTCTGTAGCCATACCGCAAACTGCTGACTTTACTCCCTCGAGTTATGGTGTCCCCGCCTTTACCTTTGTGTCTCCAATGATTAGATTTATTGACCTTATTACATGCTATGGTGATTATTTCCCCTTATTAAATGTTACATGCAAGTCAATGTTTTGCAGCTTCATGCTTTTTCCAATATTGCAGGGTATCCAGAGAGAAATTAGAGCAAATTATTGTAAAGATACTTTAGAAAAAGACGTTTAGAAAACGTATAAAATTTAAACGCAGCGGGATTCGAACCCGCGCCCGAACACGTATATAACATAATTTCATTCATATATGTATGTATATGAAAATACTATACAAATTACTTATTATAATTTATATTTAAAAAAAAATAAATAAATAAAATAGCTTCACGCTATATCCCGCACACAGCAGGGTAGGCAGAGGGAACCTAGTGTTAAGACACTCCGTTCCCCACTTTCCGCCGAAATCGGAGGCTTGCGTGTTAAGTTGCGGAACTTAACGCCGCGCTTTACCTCGACACCAGAGTGAAGAAAATGGAAATATAGTTTCCACTCCTCGAGTGGGAATCGAACCCACAACCAGTCGTTTACAGTCACACTCTTGTGCCACTGGGCCACGACTGGCCACAATATATATTTAATAAAATATAATATTTTTTTTATGGTAGCAACATAAATTTAACACTTTTATATTTCTGTTAACTGTAGAGAAATTTGTACAATATGAAATAAGTTTTAATCTCTAGTAATTCCTAGGATAAATTTTATTTTTAAGTTAAGACTGGAACTATTTTAAAGTAGTTTAGAAGTCGCAAAAGAATCTCGTCATTATGTAATGTAATTCGTTTTAAGACAAAGCGCGGTGTAGGATACCGACTGCCGCTACACTCGTACAGCTCACAATTAATCTCCCTAAAAGAGAGTAAAATAGAAGTCTTAACCCTAATTTCTGTTTTTAATCGATATATTGTATAACTATAATTA
The DNA here is from genome assembly GCA_019049465.1 of Dryas iulia moderata. Taxonomy (NCBI): domain Eukaryota; kingdom Metazoa; phylum Arthropoda; class Insecta; order Lepidoptera; family Nymphalidae; genus Dryas; species Dryas iulia. Next base: position 11,416,091 of record CM032431.1, on the reverse strand, counting down.
TTTTGTTTATTTTTATTTTTTATGTCTTCACTCTGTATCTCGTACTCCGCAGCTTAGGCAGAGAGAACCGCACCGCAGGGTGGGTAGTGTTAAGCACTCCGTTTCCTGCCGAATTATGGAGGCATTGTGTGTTAAGTGGCGGAATCTAACACTGCAGTTTGCCTCGACACCAGAGCGAAGAAAAATGGAAAAATTGAATATTTTGCATTGAATCCACAACCAGACGCTTTATAGTTACACTCTGCGCTACGATTGGCCCATATTAATATATTTAAATGATAATTTATACTTTTTCACTGGTGTCACCTACCGATGAAACCATCGTGGCGCAGAATGGCGTCTGATTGTAACGCAGTGGTTGTTGGTTCAATTCGAAATCGGGGAACGATTACATTGAAATCTTCAGTTCTTCGCTCTAGTACCTAACCGAATCGCGACATTGATATCTTTCATAAAATTCGAGATGTCTCGAGTTCGTGCAAAAATTAGATAGCGGAGTATCTTGACCGTAGGTTCTCTATAACAACCGTAAATATAAATGGCGTATAAAAAAAGGTGGACTAAAATATTAATAACAATATTATAAAAACACACCAACATCAAAGATCAGGTCTTTAAAGGTCATCTTTTTAAAAATATAAGAAACTAGCGACCCGCTCGCGACTTGTAATCTACAACTTTTATACCCGTTTTGAGTCCCGTTGGAATTTTCTGAACTTTCTATTCAATCATAATAAAAAACACCACTCCTGAATACTGTAGCTTTCTAATTGTGAAAGAATTTTCATGATCGGTTCAGTATTTCCGAAGATTACCCCTTACAAACAAAGTTACAAACTTTACCTCTTTATTATAATTTTTTGATTGATTTTTTAAATGTTTTTATTGGCATAAAAGTACAATAAACTATGTTACACCATAACATAATAACAAATATATACTAATAATAAATAAAATTGGAGTGTCTGTTTGTAATATTAAAATAACAACTTTTATATGATTGCATATGTATATATACACGATACATATACCAGAATAAGCTTTTTAAAATTTTTTGTCTGTCTGTCTGTCTGTTTGTTTTCGATAATTTTCGATAACAGGGCGTAACTTAGGCTACTTTAATTTTAAAACTTGCTCTTTCCCGCGGCTTCGTCCGTGTTCAATAAAACAAAAACATTGTAATTCTGAAACAAAAGAAGCCTAAGCTATGCCTCATTACATCAGCTATCTGGCAGTGAAAGTCCCGTCGAAATCGGTCCAGCCATTCCAGAGATTAACCAGAAAAATGGGCAAGGACAAAATTGGTATATGTACCGTGCACACATACAAATTTACATTTAGTAATAAGCAGTAATATGAATATTTATCATTATTTTTATTTGTATCGATATATCCATACTAATATTATAAACGTGAAAGTGTGTTAGTTTGTTTGTTCATTTTTTACAGCAAAGAAGCAATGTAATGTCACAGTTTTCTTAGTGGAACAAAGGCTAATTTATACTGTGAGTTACTTAACTATGAAGTTATAGAGAGTGTAGATGACTCTAGGTTTTGTTTGACTATTTTGCTATAGGAGGAAAAGTGTGAAGAAGTAGATAAATAAGAAAAATCAAATCCCGTAGTAAATTTTAAATAAAAGCGTACTAAAGATACGTATTCAAATCCAGACTTAAAATCCATATGAGAAGAAACTATTCAGTAATCTATAGGTTCACTGTTCGAGTACTGGCTGAAGCTGTTGCATTAAAGAGAGAGGAGCTCGGAGCAGTGCTTGGAACTTGCGACACAAGTATAGCCCATTTAAAACGCGAATTAACGTTTGGCTACACTGCCGATATGTATGTGCATAATTAAAATCGATAAAATCGTGATGTACAAATACGTAAGGTTATTAACGAATAAAAGTATTCTAATATTATAAATAGAAAAAATTGTCCGTTTGTTTGCTTAACTATTTGTTTTTTTTAATCTATTTTTATTTAAGGATTTTTTAAGTAAATATACTAAAATGTCAGCCCCATCGTTCCCCAAAATAAATTTAAAGCACACAAACATAACAATTCCTCTTAAGCCTAAGACCCAATTTAGTGTACTTATACTTAAACTTATACAGCATTTTAGCCACTACAGAACTAGATTCAGACAATAAACAGTTAAAAATACCGAGATCTAATAAATTTAAATTATAACGATGGTTTGGTTTCTGATGAGCCTCGGCATTTCGGACATATTCCACCAAGAAATAGTGAATGTTATCATCCACTTCACACAATTCACTCTTCGGAGTAGATAATAAGAAAACCAAACTTCTTTAGAGGAACACGTCCAGAACGCAACCTAAGGCCTATAGCAATTTGTTGCCGTGTAAGTTCCTTCTCACTAAACCACGAAATATGAGGAAGCTCATCTTCCAAATGTTTCTTTCTTGCTTTCTGTACTTTATGAAAACTTCCGAAAATATATATACTCTCTCTCTCCCTTCTATCAAAGCCCGCCTTGCCAAATTGTCAGCTTCCTCATTTCCCCTGTTCAAGGTGAGAAGGAACCGATTGAAGTTTTACAGTTATATCTCTGGCATATAACTTAATAATTTCATTTAATATCATATACGCCACTGATACTCCTCTTGCTGTCACATAAGATAACAATTCTATTCCAATTAAGATTGGAAACATACAATTTCCATAAATATTTTTAGAACCATCTGTATAGATTGCAAACCACCCAACATAATTCTGATTAATTTCGTGAATAAGTTCATATTTTGATAATGTTATGTTAATTTCCAAGTTTTTTTTTGCGTATTTCTATTAAGTACTATTTTTTGCAATTCAAATCAGTACTTCAGTTACTTAGGGACTGGAGAGTGAGAACAAAATTATGATGCGTAGAGAACAAAATTATGATGCGTATGGGATACATATCCATACTAAAAGTAACAATGTTTTAGTCTCTCTTAAGCTTCGTGTTTTACAAAGTCTATAGATTAATATATTTTTTATTCTCACTTATTACGTGGAGTAGTAAACAATATGCAATCAATTTAATTGCAAATTTTTACCAAAAAAATACTTAATAAATAGCACTCCCTCTTGCCAAACGACGATTTGTAATTTTTTTTCACAAAATGTTAATTGTTGGTAAAATAAATTGTAATCAAACCGTATAAGAATTTCGACGCAGCTGGTAGTAGAACGCATGGCTAAGCGGTTGGAGCGCTAGAATAACCCTTTTAGCGCTCCGACCGCTCTAAAAAGCACGGGTTCAAATCCCGCTCGCCGCCCGTTCAAAATTTTTATATGTTTTCTATACATGCCTTGAACAGAGTATTTGTATATTGTACACGATCACAGTTATAGACATAGAACAGAGCACTTCATATATGTCGTTGAGTTTCTAAACACAGTTGAGCTGCCAGATCTACCCTGTATCTCAGTTAAAATTATACGAAATTCAATGCTCCTCGGCTATGTCATGGTACGAGACTGTATCATGCAACTTGGACAGAACATAATTAACCTTATATTAATTAATGCCAGCATCTTAAAAAGAGTAGAAAAAGGTGAAAATTTCACTAATGTCGAAACTACTACTACTTCTATGCCACTGACTACTACTCTATAATTTGAATTTAAATTATGTTATTATGTAATTTGCTATTGCAATATTTGGAGAAGCTCAGTGTAATATTTGGAGCATTAACAAAGCGCAAGGGTAAATATTAAAGATAGTGCGGATGAACTTAGAGAGGTTGTGCTTCTTTCAATTCCCCGAATCTTCTGTTTTTATTCCCAGTAGAACGACATATAATATCTTACAATACCGTATTAAATCTATTCTGCGTCCCAAACGGTATATATATAAAAATATAACACCAATGTGAAAGACGAAACACTTAAACACGCTCTCGGGATTAAAGGTCACTATGCACTGAAAAGATCCATCAGCCATTAAGGTTTGAGGTTAGCTTAAAGCACAAGCGTATCGCATGTACGTACACTTTGCGATTAATGTTACCTTGAGTTGTTTTTAATACTTTTAAATTGATGATATATTACATATCCATCCTTACACTGTGTAGGCACTACTCATGTATCAGGTAGAATGAAATTATTGTTATTTCCTATAGGCAAAGCGGGCGAAGCCGCGGGTAACAGCTAGTATAAAAATATAATTTCTTTATAGGCTACAGTGCCTTTCTAAAAACACGACTAATACAAAATTTTTTTTTACATTATTAAATATTAATATTATTAATTTACAAATTACCAGTCGACTTTTACTTGTCGGACAGTAACATTTACTTCCTTTATTTAACACTTTCTTTGTTATAATAGTATAGATTTTACACGAATAAACTTCATTTTCATTACAGAAGAAAATAAAGCTTTAAGTCCCTAAAAAGGATTAATTCCCCTCGCGCTAGTATATTTACACTTGACCGGCCTTTTGCTATTTCCCGGCTGTCTACGGACACGCCGTGTACGGTCCGGCGAGCGATGTGTTCCATTCGTCGCTCACTGACATGGAGTCACTTTTCAAATATTTCCTATTGTAAATTTTTCAATATTTTCTCCTGAAATATAATATACTTACTTGAAATGTTTTTTTTTATAACCGGATTAATCGTGTATATTTTTTGTATTCGAAAATACATTTTTAGAAAACCCGACGTTTCGAACACTTTACAGTAGTCCGCGGTCACAGGTAGTCTATCAAAAATATACGCGATTAATCCGGTTAAAAATAGTTTCATTTTAAAATATAGCAAAAATAAAAGAACTTGTTATACAATGTACTAAATTTATCTAAAATATATTATGTCATTGTTTGTGAATATTAGAAGTCTCTTTGATGCATTAATCACGTGTTGCTTTATAATGAGCTTTCAATAGCTAATAGTAATCATGTTATACATACATATACGTCAAACATATTCTATTATGCTTTTCTTTTATTAATTATGTGGCCAGTCGTGGCCCAGTGGCACAAGAGTGTGACTGTAAACGACTGGTTGTGGGTTCGATTCCCACTCGAGGAGTGGAAATTATATTTCCATTTTCTTCGCTCTGGTGTCGAGGTAAAGCGCGGCGTTAAGTTCCGCCACTTAACACGCAAGCCTCCAAATTCGGCGGAAAGTGGGGAACGGAGTGTCTTAACACTAGGTTCCCTCTGCCTACCCTGCTGTGTGCGGGATATAGCGTAAAGCTATTTAATTTTTTTTTTTTTAAGTCAATGAATTTCTAAGGCATTATTATAGAAAATGCTGACATTTTTTTTATATCTCCCATACAGCAGGCAGAGAGAACCTAATGATAAGACAATCCGTTTCCCACTTTCCGTCGAATTTGGAGGCATTGCTTTCGACACCAGAGCGAAGAAAATGGATATGTTAAATATTTCCACTCCTCGAGTGGGAATCGAACCCACAACCAGTCGCTTTACAATCGCACTTTGTGCCTCTGTACCACGACTGGCCCCTGACTTTATCTCTATATAAATTTTGACAATGCCAAATTTCATACTTCTCCGTTCGCACAAAGTTAAACTAATAAGTGGTACTAGTAGTTCTTTCATTTGTTATTATAGTGTTTACAATAAATATAAATTAATAAAAAAACTTAAGGCTACACTATGTAACCGGAAGGAAATGAACCTTCACACGGAAATTCAATTGTACCGCGACGGAAATGATGAAACGAAAACATATAACAAGTTCATTCGCTTTCAAATATCCAATATAATTTAGAGCATGACCTATATTCTGAGAGTATATATATTCAGCAGAGTATCTAGAGTGTCAGGACACTCCATTCTTGTTTTTCTGCTGGAGTTCGACACATTGAGTGTTGACTGGCGGACCGTAATGTCGTAATTTATCTAGTTAACCAAAGCGGAAAAATGGTTAAAATAAATTATAATATCCATACCTATATTATAAATGCGAAAGTCTGTCTGTTTGTCTGTCACGCTTTCATGGCTAATCTACTGGTCCGATTTGGATAACATTTAGAATGAAAATAGTCAAAATGACTGCGTCAAACATAGGCTACTTATTTTTTCGAAAATTAACCTCTAAAAGTTTGAAATAAAGGATGAAAGTTTATATGAAAAATGTAAACCGCTTGACCGATTGTAATGAATTTTGGCATAAAAAATATAGTTGACAATCCAAGCTATGTTTAAACATAGGCTACTTTACTTTTCAAAAATTCACCCCCGAGGGTTGCAATGTTACAAAACACCTAGTAGTTCACGCGGCTAAGCGGCGAGCGGGCCGCTAGGTATGGCTAGGACAATCGACCTTACAACCAATCACGTTAAAAATCAGGCACGGTGTCACTGCACCATATAAATATGATGTCTGAATTAAATATGATGTCTGAATTAAATACACACGCTTATATATACTCAATATACATACCTCTATGGGGCCAGTCGTGGCGCAGGGGCACTTAAGTGTGACTGTAAACACGACTGGTTGTGGGTCCGAATCCCACTCGAGGAGTGGAAATATTTAATATTTCCATTTCCTTCGCTCTGGTGTCGAGGTAAAGCGCGGCGTTAAGTTCCCCCACTTAACACGCAATGCCTCCGAATTTGGCGGAAAGTCTTAACACCAGGTTCCCTCTGCCTACTCTTCTGTGTGCGAGATACGGCGTGAAGCTATACATACTTATGTATCTACTTGTGGCAAATTTTCTTAAAAGATTGCAACAATATAAATATTTTATCAAAATTGTATTTTATGATTATGTTGTCATGTACTTGGTATATTAGACTTTTACAATATGTATAATAAGTTTGTCACTTAAGAATTTGGTATAAAATTTTAAGAATGGATATACAAAAGCAATACAATTTGAATCTACCCTTATCAAATAACATTAAAAGATTTTAATTTAAGGATTAATTAAATTTAATATTAAGATATAATAATGTATTATATAAATATATCTGTGTCGAGAATTTTAGATGTTATAAATGCGATGGTTACGAATTCTATTTCCGATTCAGATATTTTTTGATTATTTGTCTGGTTTTGTTTGATATAACACAGTAAAAATTTTTTTGGTGTATTACGATAATTCCCTTTGAATATCGCCGCTTAACATACCATATTTCGAGTTCAGGTGGGAAGTAGAGAACAGAGTGTCTTGAACACTAGGTTCTCTCTTTCTATTCTGCTATGCGAAAAAAAATTCTGAAAACTTACTAAAATATTAACATAAACAAATAAAAGTACATCAATCAATTGCTTACTACAATAATTGAATTCAGACATTAAGGTTACAATGAACTGAAATTCAATAACAGAAGATTGATTATATGAATCAGTTCTCGTTCTGCATTAGAATATTGTTTTCTACTAAACTTTAATTAAACTTTAGTTATTATTGAATGATTAATTAAATATATTATTGACTGAGACAATCATTTTTGGTTTTCTTTCAATAATGGTAGTACCTATATTTCTGCCTATAAAATAAATAAGTAAATTATGATTTCATATTCAAGAAAAAGATTTTTCTTAATATTAAATCGATATGAAGTTATCGTAAAGTAGTTATTAAAACTGACGACTACACGACGTTGTTTCTAGGTTCAATTTCCGTATATCCTCATTTTTTTTACAAAATCTGTTTTTCCCTCATAGTTTAGTAGACAGGAAGAACCAAATAATAGAGTCAAGAGTGCAGAATGCGGGATCTACTGTTTGCCCTAATTTTAAACATTGTGTATTAAGTGGCATACTTTGACGCGTTCAAGCAAGCAGTGAAACAAAAATAATTAAATTACGATCATTTCACCGAGTGAAAATCGAATCTGCTACCAATTGTGTTTACAGTCAAATGTTTTGCCACTGGGCTACGATGACCGTATTTAACAAAATTATTAAACGAATATTACCTTAGTCAATTTGAAAGTCCTGTCAATGTTAGCAACTCGCTCTCAGGATAAGCTGGGGACGACCAGATTAAAATTTAAACGGAAACTTTGTCGATGGATTTGAAGTTAGAAAGACGAAACTTTTTCTGTTCTATTCAGAAATTATAATTTATATGAAACCTTCTTGCTTTATTATTAAAATTTGACGTACATGTATAAAATGTTTGTCAAATAGTAAAAAGTTAAGAGCTGTGCTCTGGAGGTAGTCTGAAGTCTGGTCTCTGGATAGTAATTAAATAAGATATTGACTGTGTGCGGGTACTGTGTAAATTATGTTTATTAAAGTGTCAGGATACATTAGTTTCTTGTTTTTTATTTTAATGATTCAGAATGACTAGAGTGAGTTGCTTATCTTTTTGGAATGTATGGTTGTTATAAAAAAAAGGAGGTAGGCTATGTTTGTGGGTCATTAACTATATTTCTAAGAAAATTCATAATGGCTGGTAAAATTTTGATTTTTCGTGTAAAATTTAATTTTCTATTTAACCTTTTAGATGTCGATTTTTTTAAAAAAAACAGCCTATGTTTGAACCTGGTTTGTGTTTAACTATTTTTTTTCAACTCCATCCACATCGGGCTTGAAAAGCTGTAAAAACGTAACATCAGGCAGATAGACAAGAATTTCTTTCTCTCATTTTTCACCTCTATAGTTTTAGTATACTGGATGAATTAAATGATTATTCTAACACCTGTATGAATAATTAAAATTAATTTATACCCACAACAGTATATTTAAAATCAGCTATAGAAAGGTGCCTTTGTCGATTTGCAACCAATTTTTTTATAAAAGGTGTGGTAAATGGAAACAATATGGCGAGAATCATAAAGCCCAGCCCAAAGTGAATTCTAGACGACAACTAGTCAGAGCTCAACTAAAAAAAGATATATATTTTCTTCACGTCGTAGATCCGTGCTTGTCGGCGGCAGTAAGACACGCCTCGATGAGTCACCGAGACGTTTAAAGATTTTCTATTTTTCAAGCTTTAACAATTTATTTAATTGAAACATTTAGCTACATAACTAACCATTACTTGCACTTTATAATTTTATATGGCTCATCAAGGTGTATGTACAGTCTCCAGTTAGTTTTAAAATATTATTGAAAACTGCAATTTCAAAATTTATATAGGCTGATTATTAAAATATAAGTGTTAATCACTTTTGGTTCTAGATCTACAATAGCTTAAATAAATTTGGACGAAAAACGGAAAACGGATTATCTTTTTTTTTTTTAGCTTCACGCACACAGCAAGGTAGGCAGAGGAAACCTAATGTTAAGACACTCCGTTCCCTATTTTTCGCCGAATTCGGAGGCTTGCGTGTTAAGTGGAGGCTTGCGTGTTAAGTGACTGGTTGTGGGTTCGATTCCCACTCGAGGGGTGGAAATTATATTTCCATTTTCTTCGCTCTGGTGTCGAGGTAAAGCGCGGCGTTAAGTTCCGCCACTTAACACGCAAGCCTCCAAATTCGGCGGAAAGTGGTGAACGGAGTGTCTTAACACTAGGTTCCCTCTGCCTACCCTGCTAAAAAAAATACAAATAATACATAAGTTAATAATGTATAAATTATTTACACCACTTTTACCAAAAGCTACCTAACATTAGTTAGAGCTGACATAATACAAGAACATCCGTCTATAGTAGAAAAACACTAAGATAACCTTTTCGTGAAATATATCCTTAACTTTTCTTTTATCTAACTTAGCGAAAGGTCACTAGGCTTAAAAATATCCCTAGCAGCCCTTAGGCGGTTTGGAGGATCAAAGAAATCGTATTGAAATTGCTGTATTATTTTCACAATTCCAAATAAAAATAACGTTTAATTTTTATTTGTATAATTTATGCCCATCTTAGTGTAGTAGGACAGCAGTTGTCGGTTTGATTTCCACCAGGAAAAAAAAAATATAAATTATTTTCATTTCGTCTCTTTGGGTGGAAGACAAAGTGCGGCGTTAAGTTTCCCTCACTTAATGCGCAATGTTTCTTTTCATAATATTTTGTATTAATTTTAATATTTTATAGTAAATATATACATATTTAATACGGTATGACGTAATACAGTGAAAATATGTAGGTGAAAAGAAAGAATAAATATTTTTAGGTACACATTTTTCCCGTACACCAGGTTGGTTAGAGAGAGCCTAGTGTTAAGACACTTTTGATTACTCAATCTAAGTCTCGTCTAAGTTTCTAGTTTATTATCTATTACGTTGTGTAATAAACAATATAGAGTATAAATAACAACCCTGAAATACAGCCCGTAGTTCAAAGATTTTTAAGGCCATTTTTAAAAGTTATAAGAAATTTTACACGAATAAACTTTATTACGGGCAAAATTTTATTTGAAAATAAAGCTTCAAGTCCCTAAAAAGGATTAATTCCCCTCGCGCTAGTATATTTACACTTGACCGGCCTTTTGCTATTTCCCGGCTGTCTACGGACACGCCGTGTACGGTCCGGCGAGCGATATGTTACATTCGTTGCTCACTGACATGGAGTCACTTTTCAAATATTTCCTATTGTAGTTACTATGGTCCGTTCCAAATCTTAATGCACACAATAATAACAAACTTTTCGGTCTAAAATTACCACATGATCACTCATTATACGTCGCAAGTAACACTTTCACAGATATTTCACATATCTTAACTTGGTATATTAACACTTATTATGCCATTTTTACGAAGATTAATATTAAAAAATCTGATTTAAAAAATCTTCGACTCAAAATCGACGAAACCTGTCAAATGACAACTGACAGTTCTATTGTTAAAATTAGAGACGTGCGAATTCTGACGAGTTATGAAGTTTAGTAATCGATTTATATAATCGGTAAAACATAAATATTAAAATAAACATTTGTTTCCTAATCAGGTTTATCCCATACACAAATAATATAAAAATTAATATTATTTTATAAAAATATAATTTGTGTAAGGGCAAAATTTGATTTGTAAACCAATATTTATTTTAGTATTAAAAATAAACATATAAAATAATTTCCTATTGATAAGTAGGCATTGATCAGTCAGGATGGGTTAGGCTACTTTAATAGGAATTTATGATCATACATTAAATAAAGCGAAAATTGTAAGATATATAATTTAATACAACAATAAATATATAAAAATATATCACGATCAATAAATGTTGATTACACTGGTGTATTACACGTTTGATTGTTACTTTTAATTAATAAACGTTTAATAATTAAAAATGTTTTATTTAATTTATATAGTGTTTATGAAGAGGTGTTTTATAAATCGTAAGAATGTAATAACAAATATATAAACAAAAAGAAATAATCGGTAAATTCGATACTGTTCAGATTGATTCGAATTTGAACTGTAACTGCACATAACTAAACTGTCAGTCGTGAGGTGAATGAACTTTGTGTTTTGGTTTTGTGCATAAGGATTTGGAACGGACTATACGTGTCGCACGTTTGGAAATTTTTCAATATTTTCTCCTGAAATATAATATACCTACTTGAAATGATTTTTTTTATAACCGGAATAATCGTGTATATTTTTGGTATTCGAAAATACATTTTTAGAAAACCCAACGTTTCGAACACTTTACAGTAGTCCGCGGTTACAGGTAGTCTATTAAAAATATGGGTGATTAATCTGGTTAAAATTAGTTTCATATCAAAATGTGTAATAATAGCGAAAATAGAACTTATTATATAATGTACCTACGTCTAAATTTATGTATGGCATATTATACCATTGTTTGTGAATATTAGAAGTCTCTTTGATGCATTAATCACGTGTTGCTTTATAATGAGCTTTCAATAGCTAATAGGAATCATTTTATACATACATATACGTCAAACATATTCTAGTATGTTTTTCTTTTATTAAGTCAATGAATTTCTAAGGCATTATTATAGAAAATGCTGACATTTTTTTAGCTTCACGCTGTATCTCCCAGCAGGCTAGGCAGAGAGAACCTAATGATAAAACAATCCGTTCCTCACTTTCCGTCGAATTTGAAAGCATTGCGTGTTAAGTGGCGGAGCTTAACGCCGCGTTCGACATCAGAGCGTAGAAAATGGATATGTTAAATATTTCCACTTCTCGAGTGGGAATCGAACCCACAACTAGACGCTTTACAATCGCACTTTGTACCTCTGCACCACGACTGGCCCCTGATTTTGTGTCTAACAAAAATTTGACGATGCCAAATTTCATACTTCAAAGTTAACTAATAAGTGGTGCATAGTATTTCCTTCATTTGTCCATAGTATTTACAATAAATATAAATAATAAAAAAACTTAGAGTGAATTTAAGGCTACACTATGAAACCGGAAGAGGAAATGAACCTTCACACGGAAATTCAATTGTACCGCGACGGAAATGATGAAACGAAAACATATAACAAGTTCATTCGCTTTCAAATATCCAATATAATTTAGAGCTTGACCTATATTCTGAGAGTGTATCTATATTCAACAGGGTAGCTAAAGTGTCAGGACACTCCATGACTGGCGGACCGTAACGTTTTAATTTATCTAACCAAAGTGAAAAAATGGTTAAAATAAATTATAATATCCATACTTATATAAATGCGAAAGTCTGTCTGTTTGTCTGTCACGCTTTTATGGCTAATCTACTGGTAATTTGGATGAAATTTAGAATGAAAGTAGTAAAAATTACTAGGTCAAACATAGGCTACTTATTTTTTCGAAAATCAACCTCTAAAAGTTTGAAATAAGGGATGCAAGTTTATATGAAAAATCTACACCGCTTGACCGATTGTAATGAATTTTGGCATAAAAATACAGTTGACAATCTAAGCTATGTTTAAACAAAGGCTACTTTACCTATCAAAAATTCACCCCTGAGGGTTGCAATGTAACAAAACAGCTGTGTTGTATGGGCCTCGAGCTATATATTATAAATTACTCCTTCAAGCGACAATCGAACCTATAACCAATCACGTTATAAATCAGACACGGTGTCACTGCACCATATGATACCATATGATGTCTGAAGTAATTACGCTTATATATACTCTATATACATACCTATGTATTTGTGGCAAATTTTTTTAAAAGATTGATCGTGAATAAATATTTTATCAAGGTTGTATTTTACGAGTATGTTATCATATACTTTATATATTAGACTTTTACAATATGTATAATATGTTTGTCACTTAAAAATTTGATATATAAATTACAGAATGGATATACAAAAACAAATCTATTTGAATCTACCACTATCAAATAACAATTAAATATTTTTATTTAAGAATTAATTTAATTTTATTTAATATTAAGTTATAATAATGTATAAATATATCTTTGTCGAACATTTTAGCCGTCACAAATGCGATGGCTATGAATTCTGTTTCCACTTGAGATAATTTTTGTTTCTTTGCTATCTATTTGTCTGGTTTTGTTTGACATAACACAGTGTTTAGTTCCGTCACTTGAACGTAGGTGTAAATGCAATATTTGTGGGTTCGATTCCTACTCGGGAATGGGTATATTTAAAAAATATATATATTTTTGGTGTATTACGGATAATTCCCTTTGAATATCGCCGCTTAACATACCATATTTCGAGTTCAGGTGGAAAGTGGAGAACAGAGTGTCGTGGACACTAGGCTCTCGCTTTCTATTCTGCTATGCGAAAAAAAAATTTTCAGAAACTTACTAGAATAATAACATAAATAAATAAAAGTACATCAAATTGCTTACTACAATAATTGAATTCAGACATTAGGGTTACAATGAACTGAAATTCAATAACAGAAGATTGATTATATGAATCAGTTCTCGTTCTGCATTAGAATATTGTTTTCTACTAAACTTTAATTAAACTTTAGTTATTATTAAATGATTAATTAGATATATTATTGATTGAGACAATCATTTTTGGTTCTCTTTGAATTATAGAGGTATTTATTATTTCTTCTAATTAAAAAGCAAAAGTATAAAAGTAATTGTGTTTTCATTATAAAGCTAAATTATTTTTTCTCTTCGTAGCTTCACGCTGTATCCCGCACACAGCAGGGTAGGCAGAGGGAACCTAGTGTTAAGACACTCCGTTCCCCACTTTCCGCTGAATTCGGAGGTATTGCGTGTTAAGTGGCGGAACTTAACGCCGCGCTTTACCTCGGCACCAGAGCGAAGAAAATGGAAATATTAAATATTTCCACTCCTCGAGTGGGAATCGAACCCACAACCAGTCGTTTACAGTCACACGCTTTTGCCACTGGGCCACGACTGGCCACCTTTTCACCTCAATTATTTTTAAGTATATATAATTCGAGAGGCCGTCGTGACGCAGTGGGCATAGAATGACTGTAACGCCATAGTTGTGGGTTCGATTTCCACTCGTGGGAACGATTATATTTAAATTTTCATTTCCTCGCTCTGGCATCTAAGGCAAAGCGCGGCGTTGAGTTCCGCTACTCAACACGAAATATCTCGATTTTGGACGGAAACTGGAAAATGGAGTATCTTGAGCTCCGACTACCCCCTATGCGGGAAGCCGTGGTACTGAAGTCATTGTATATCTATTAAGCTAGTTTTTCACGTAAACTTCTTTCCCTCAGCAACAGACAAAGAGAAACAAATAGTAAAGTCAAGAAGAGACTGCGTTCTTCACTGTTTGCTGTAATTTTAGAAGTGGCACGCTTTAACTTGATCATTCGAGCAGTGAAACTAAAATAATTAAATTATTATCATTTATCCAAGTATGAATAGAACCAGCAATCAATTGCTTTACCTCCAAACCATCTCACTGCGCCACGATGCCCTATTTAACAAAATTATTAAATGAATATTACCTTCAGTTTGTAAGTCCTGTCAATGTTAGCAACTCGCTCTCAGGATAAGCTGGGGACGACCAGATTAAAATTTAAACGGAAACTTTGTCGATGGATTTGAAGTTAGAAAGACGAAACTTTTTCTGTTCTATTATAAGAAATTTTAATTTATATGAAACCTTTTTGCTTTATTATTAAAATTTGAGGTACATGTATAAAATGTTTGTCAAATTGTGAAAAGTTAAGAACTGGTGTCTATATAATAGTAATTAAATAAGATATTGACTGTGTGTACGGATAATGATTTTTTTTTTATATTCACGTTGTATCCCGCACACAGCAGGGTAGAATCTAGTGTTAAGGTACGCCGTTCCCCACGTTCTGCCGAATTCTGGAGGCATGGCGTGTTAAGTGGCGGAACTTAACGCCGCGCTTAGCCTCGACACCAGGCGAAGGAAATATTAAATATTTTCACTCCTCGAGTGGGAATCGAACTCACAACCAGTCGCTTTACAGTTGCACTTTGTGCCTCTGCGTCACGACTGGCGCAATGTATTGATTATGTTTATTAATATGTCAGGATTAATTAATTAAAAAAAAAAGAAAACATATAAATATCTAGTATGAGTTTAAACTTTCGCATATGACGAAAGAATTTATATATACATATATGTATATATTTATTTTTACAGTTGTTGTCTGTATCTTCGGTTGGGTGGACTTTATGACTCTCGTCATGTCTATTGGCACTTCTAACATTTTTAGTTTCTATAGAAAAACGTAAAATACTATTATTCCCGTTCCCTTAGGATCAGCGATATGGTAACCGCCATTGGTGGTGGATTTGATTCTCATTCGATGGAATGATCATAATTTAATTATTTTTTATTAGTTTATGTCACGATTCGTAAAAGTATTCGTGTTAGGCCGCGTCAGTAGTATCAGTAACACTAAATCACCTTTTGCCTGACGCTTGACATTAAATTCTCTCTGATTACCCTGTTAAGGAGAAAAGGTGTAAAGCAGCGCTAGTTTCTCATATTAACTAGATTTTTTTTAGCTTTACGCTGCATCCCGCACACAGCACCCTGCTGGCAGGCAGAGGGAACCTAGTGATAAGATACTTCGTTCCCCAAGCGCCCCCGTGTTCTGGAGGCATTGCTTGTTACGTAGCGGAACCTAACTTATATATTGTACTGTTATATATTGTATTTACATTACATAAGATTGACTCGGCATATAACGACAAAAAGTGTAATAAGGGCTGTGCTAGGCTTCCTTTGTAAGACGTATGAATACTTAGTTCAAAGCTAACGAAGTAAATATATGGAAATCGGCTATCTACTTTCAGTCAGTCTCTTTGTACACTGTTTTAGATACTGATTGAGAACAAAAAGTTGTTAAGGCACAAAAGATTCAGAAATAACTTTTTTTTTATTTTATTTATTTTTATTTTGAAGCTTCATCCCGCACATAGCAGGGTAGGCAGGGGGAACCTAGTGTTAAGACACTCCGTTCCCCACTTTCACACCTAAATCGGAGGCATTGCGTGTTAAGTGGCGGAACTTAACGCCGCGCTTTGCCTCGACACGAGAGTGAAGAAAATGGAAATATTAAATCTTTTCACTCCACGAGTGGAAATCGAACCCACAACCAGTCGTTTAGAGTCACACGCTTGTGCCACTGCGCCACGACTGGCCCCAAAATAGATATATAAAGAAATAAATGAAACGCCATACTTTCTCCAAGTAATTTTTATAATCGAATAAAACTAACTTGGAGAAATTACGGCGTTGGATTCCGTCACTTGACATTCAATGTCTCGGGCTGCAATGTTTTGGGTGAAAAATGAAGAACGGAGTGTCTTGACACTAAGTTTTTTTCTGACTTCTCTGCTATATGAAAAAAAAATTGAAGCTTCAATTATAAATAATATCTATTAAGTTGATAAAATTGATATAATGTTATTTTCATGGCTAGAATAGGTAGTTGGTATATGACTCAATGTAGTGGTTGCAGATACGATTCTCGTGTGAGGCAATTTTATATTTAGAATATTAGAGTAATTAGTATAGCAGCATTCCAAAAATATGAGTATGTTCTGTGCATATTAGTAAAATGTTATTTTAATGGAAGAATTAGCAATTTATAAATTTGAAACTTTTTTTAAATATACAACGTGTAACTAGATGAAGAATTCATATACAGTCGTAAAGGTTGTTTTTTGAAAAATGTTATTGTATACGTCTTCGGTCTGAAAGTTACAAAATCTCTAAGCCTTAATAAAGTTCAACACGTATTAGGTAACCAATAATAAATCCATTTCCTTAAGTGTGGCAAGAAACTTTTTATTAATTACCTTTCTTAAGTGTTACAGGTAAAAGCTTTTTCCAACTTTAAGCATAGTAATCCATAAGCCACTGTTTTTATCCGCACAAATCTCCATAATTAAACATCTGAAAGATGTTCTAAAGAAAACCTACTGTAGAGACTAGTCACTACTTACTCTATTTTCTGAACTTTTTAGACACACTGTACGTTAGATTGTAAATGTTGTGCTTTGTTTTAATTTTTTTTTTAGCTCCACGCTGTATCCCTCACACAGCAGGGTAGGCAGTAGTGTTAAGATACTCCGTTCCCCACTTTTCGCCAAATTCGGAAGCATTGCTTGTTAAGTGGCGGAACTTAACGCCGCGATTTACCTCGACACCAGAGTTAAGAAAATGGAAATATTAAATATTTTCACTCCTCGAGTGGGAATCGAACCCACAACCAGTCGTTTACAGTCACACGCTTGTACCACTGGGCTACGACTGGCCACTAACATACATACTGGACATAATAGAAATAATTTAAATACAAAGCTTTACACTTTTTCTCGCATAACAAGGTAGTCAGAGAGAGCTTAATGTAAAGGAAACTTTATTTACTTTCTATCCGAAAACAAGACATTACGTGTTAAGCGGCTTTGGCGGCGGTAAGTGGAACTCAACGTCGCTCCTTTTGCCTTGAAACAGAACGAAGAAATGAAAATACTAATAAATAATAATAAATAATAAACATAGAGAATACAATAGCGCTACAATAACCACAAAAATATGAACAAATGCGACACAAATTAATAAAATAATAATCAAATTTTTGGGAGACTTCAGTTGACCTTGCCGACAATGTCGATGACACTAAAGGATGGTCACGTACAAAGCATGACCCTCGCAGGAATTTGTCGACCTCGCTAATGAATAAACTGTAGAAAATCATTGGGCACCCATTCGGCCATTTGGAAATAATCTAGATTAAAATTATATTTTTGAAAAAAGAATCTATATTCATACTAATATTATAAATCCGAAAGTCTGTCTGTCTGCTTGTTACGCGTTGGCCAGAATTCGGTAAGAAAATATTGAAAGATCAAATTAAATATAGGCTACTTATTTTAACAATCAACCCCTAGAGGGTTGAAATATTAGATGAAAGTTTGTATGAAAACGTGAACCGCTTGACCGATTAATTTCCTTTGGAAAATAGTTTATGACGCAAATCCAAACATAGGCTACCTATGTTCATAAACCAACTTTTTAGGGAATTGAAATAGGATGATGAGGGTGAAAATTTGTAGAAAAAATATATCCTTGACTTACGCGAAAACGCGAGCCTTAGTCGCTAGTAATATAATAAGGGGTAGGCAGAGGGAACCTAGTGTTAAGACATTCTGTTTCCCACTTTCCGCTGAACTTACCGCCGCGCTTTGCCTCGGCACCAGAGCGAAGAGAACGAAAACTTTAAATATTTCCAGCCCTCGAGTGGGAATCAAACCCACAACCAGTCGCTTTACAGTGACACTTTGTACCACTGTGCCACGACTGGCCCCAAATATAATAATTCTGTCCAAGAATACTGATTTTAATATGTGGATTTAAATGCTGCTAATGTTCACTTAGAAGGCTAATTGTATAATAATCTCACAAACTTTATTACAAAATTATATTTGAAAAGAGCAACTGTTGGGCTATTTCGAAGTTTTTTGTTTGCCGGCCCGTAGTAACTATTAGTTTTGGAGGGTACTGGCATTTTTTATATTGTTTAAATTGTGGATTTGAAAGTACACTCAGTTTGAATTAAAAATATTTAAAATTTAATTTGACATATATCTATATCTATCTATATATCTATATAGAAAGAAATGAAAAGAATTGGCATAAAATTTGTCCTACGATTTCCTAGCATAGTATACATTAACTAATAAATTTTTGAAGCATGTGTTACTCATAAATTAAATAAGTCAATTTTTAAATGAATTTACAAATCAATTACTTCCGTTGATTGTGATCACACAAAATGTAAGTATTTTATGTTTCGTATACCTAATTAAATTTCAAACAATCAGTTCTTTATAAATTTTCGCTTAAAACCTTATATATTTTAAAAATTCTGTACAAAATTTCTATAATATTGGTATACTGGTATCTTCTCAACTTTATTTATTATAGCCATATATCGTTAAACTTGCAGAGTCAACAGAAAAATATCCTGAAGGCATTCCCTGTGGCAAAATAATAATACAAGATGCACTAGACTGCGCTATGTCTTGACCTACATATGTATTACTATTTTGTTTGGGCATATATGCATTACTATTTTGTTTGGGTGCACTTTTACAATGTAGTCAGGGAGAACCAAGACACTCCGTTCTCCACTTTTCACGTTGCGTGTTAAATGAGGGACTTTAACGCCGTGCTTTCTCTTGTTCCCCAAAAAAAATGGAAATATATAAATTGAACCTGTCATTTCGAAAAGGGCTCAAGTCCATTAATTAAAACTTTTCAAGAACAACAAAAATATGCTTATAATAAGCATATTTTTGTATAAAAAGTGGTTGGTGGTAAAAAAACTGAACATAAGAGTAGTTAGATAATATAAGTATATACTTTATGTGAATTTTATTTATTAAAAAAAAGCATTTATCATACAGTTATTTTTGATTGAAGTTTCAGGACTAATGCCTTTTTCAAAATGACCTCTCTGATGTTTATAGAAAATCAAATATTTTCAGAAGAACTGTTACTAATTATCTTGAATTTCTTGATACTCATTGTTTGTTGAAGTTATTGGCCATGCAAAGACTTCTGTATAGAAAGTTTGGTACTCTACTGGAACATATTTTTCTAGTTTTTATTAAATCAGACATTTTCTTTTTATTAATTGGCACTTTACCAGCATATGCAGGAGTATGGTTTGATGGTAAGGGGGGGCCTGGTACCCATCCTCTGTAAGAGTTGGAAATCATGACTGACTAAACAATCTATGGATTTACGTGTTGTCACAAGACCTGGTGTGGTCTCGGAATATGTAAAATGTGACACTTTGAAAATAGTAAAAGTTTTTTTTTATTTTAGTATGTTTATATTTTTCATTATTTCTTATGCCAGATTTCTTTTTTCTAAAAGACACGCGGGTTCGAATCCCGCTGCGTTCAAATTTTTATACGTTTTCTTTAAACGTCTTTTTCAATTTTCCTACGTATGGAATAACACTTTAAAAATGTTTAAAAGTACTCTTTTTCAAGATTTATAAGCAGTTTCGGCAAGCTCGCGATTCTCCATTTTCGTAAAAGATGAAGTGAAGTGACATTAATTTTTACAGTTGCGTTTCGTTTCGTTACAAAGGTGTATTAGTCCAGGACTCGTGCCATTTTCAAACAGACTTCAATGTTCGTTTGCCTTTTAAGTTGGCTTGTTATGTATGAAAATGCGCCCTTTTTACAGATAATATGTAAAACGCTTCAATAAATAAAATGGCGCCAAAAAGTGATATTTGAAAAAAGTGTGACTCGTGCCCTTTTCGAAATGACGGATTCAATTATGATCATTTCAACGCATTATATTCGAACCCACAACCCAATCTCAGAAAAGCGCTGTCCCACTGCGCCATGATAGACTCCAATGAGGCTACAATAAGTATTTAATACTTACATCAATGAACAATAGTTGACTTACTTTGAACTTTGTTTATTTTTTCAATATAGCGTGGTAGAACAACGTTTGACAGACAACACGATTAGTCGTGGGTTCGATTTTCGATCGAGAAGTGATTAAAATATACTAATTATTTTTATATCTCTGCTGTGGCTAACAAAAACAAAACCAAAAATCACTACTTAACAAGCAATGTCTCGATTTCTGGTTGAAAGCTGTAAACGAGAGTGTCTTATCACTAGATTCTCTCTGACCATCATCCCTCCTGCTCTATGCCTAGCTTTGCGTGTTACTGCCATTTAATATTTATTTCTCCCACAAATATTCACGTTAGTAACGTAACGTTAATTTTATTAACGCGAAATGTCATCCATTAACTTCACGATTCCTATTCTAAGAAGGCGTAAAAACGTATAAAAGCGGAAATCGTACATCACGTTTTAAGCATCCGCAGGCTGTTTACTTAGGAAAATGACTTCTTTTGTTTGCTCATGTATATTGAAAAGATTCACATACGCGTAAGTTTAAGGGTTTTCGATTTTATTACATACAGACACATTTAGCATTAAATATTATTATATATTAGTATTATTAAATATTATTATATATTAGCATTCGTATAATAGAGTACTTTAAAATACTCAACAGCTTAAATTTAAAATATTATACCCTAAGAAAGTATATTATTCACTATAAAACTAGTTGATACTCACGATCTCGATTGTATAGATTTTATAACTTTATTATATCCCATTTCTATTTACTATATGTTAACGTTGAAACTTGGACTTAAAATAGCAAAACGTTCATTCTTGTCGTTTACATTTTTGCAATAGTTGAGACGATGTTTAAAAAACACTAAAAAAGTATATGTATAATAAATGTATTATATCTTCTAGGGTTTCTTCAATCTTCAATGGGAGATACCCTAAGTACGAAAAAATAATAAAATAGATGAAATATTAGTTATAGAATATGAATCTATATTTTTTAAAATATTGTCTTTCTATTTGTCTTTTTGTTTTCGTAGTTACTGGACAGATTTGTATGAAATTTTCTTATCCGTTAACTTTGTGTGGGGTTTTGCTCGATCATAAATTCTATCATAGAACGTACTGTCTCTTTCTTATGTTCATCCTGTTCTACATACAACGTGACATTAGCGAAGCAGGTGGCAAAGGTGAAAGTAATCAGTCGTAAAGCCACAAATTCCACACAAACCGAAACTTAATATCTGATATTTGTTTTCTTAACATTATATTAAAAGACATTGCATATAACTATTTCGTTAAAACTACTACTGTAATTGAGACTTTTTATAAAGTACTGTAAGACTGATAGACAGCGATTACAGCCATCGTTTCATGTCCAAAGTTATTTGAGTAACTTTGTTGTTTGCTTTTCTCGTAACTCTCTAACGCGACAAGTCGCGTAAACAAAGAAATATTTATGTATAACGATTATTTTGATCCATTGCTTTATTGTTTAGTTTCATCTTGTAAGTCACAATTTTTTTTCTTAGCTTTAGTGTCAGTAGTAGGGGTCAGTCGTGGCGCAGTGGCACAAACATGGGACTGTAAACGACTGGTTCGATTCCCATTCGAGGAGTGGAAATATTTAATATTTCCATTTTCATCACTCTGGTGTCGAGGCAAAGAACGGTGTTAAGTTCCGCCACTTAACACGCAATGCCTCCAAATTCGGCGGAAAGTGGAGAACGGAGTATCTTAACACTAGGTTCCCTCTGCTTACCCTGTTGTGTGCGGGATACACTGTGAAGCTAAAAAAAAAGAAAGAAGTGTCAGTACTTGGTATCAAGACATTCCATTCTACATTTTCAGTGCGCATTCGTGACGAAATAGAAATAATTTAAACATAAGAATTTTCCCAAGTACGAATTGAAGCCATATACTATCCTATTGCACCATGGTGGCCTCTAGCAATAAGATACTTAAAGAAATAAAAATATCCTGGTCATTCTGGCAAAGGTAAGAAAATTTTGTGCTGTCATCGAATTCGGACACAAGTGCCACTTATAAACCAAGTTAGAGGGTATAACGTGTTACGAAATAAAAATGTACGAGTATAATATTTTCTTTATAGATTAATATACTATTTCTGGTAACTTTTTTATATGTCAATGAATAAGTTAAAGCTGCGGTATATATTCTATCTTATCACAATTTAAAATGCAGATGGTGAAGGGAAATCAAAAGGCAAATTGTAGAGACCATAGTTCAAATTGGAATTAAAAATACATCTTTTAGTTATAATTTTTTTTAATTACTCTTATTATTTAGACATAGGTGTCCAGTCGTGGCCCAGTGGCACAAGCGTGTGACGGTAAACGACTGGTTGTGGGTTCGATTCCCACTCGAGGAGTGGAAATATTTTAATATTTCCATTTTATTCGCTCTCGTGCCGAGGTAAAGCGCGGCGTTAAGTTCCGCCACTTAACACGCAATGCCTCCGAATTCGGCGGAAAGTGGGGAACGGAGTGTCTTAACACTAGGTCCCCTCTGCCTACCCTGCTGTGTGCGGGATACAGCGTGAAGCTAAAAAAAACAAAACAAATTAGACATATTTAGTTATTTACCAAAATTCTTAAATTATAAAAACAAATACTGTTTTATTACTACATCCTCGAAGTATGCAATTGAGAAAAGAAATTCAGAAGATCAGAAGATCGAATTATTCAAATATAATAGAAAAATGGCTGACTTGTCAGTAAACAAAAAATATTATTAGAAGGACGTCGTCCCGCTAAGATTATTTCCTCCTTTTGGGCATGAATTCTTTATTACAAAAATGACGACGGATAACCCACGGAATGTATAAATACCGATACTGACTCAAATAACTTTCATTATATTTTACATGCATTACTCGACTAGGAGAATTAAATATTATTTAACGATTTTTTTGCAAATATTAATCCCTTCAAGGTAAAGCGCGGCGTTAAGTTCCGCCACTTAACACGTAATGCCTCCGTATTCGACGGTGCGTGGGGAACGGAGTGACTCAACACTAGGTTCCCTCTGCCTACCCTGCTTTGTGCGGGATACAGCATGAAGATAAACAAAAATTATAAAATCGTCTCTACATGCAACAACAGCTTCACATTTTCGGCGTTGAGTTCCGCCATTTAACACGTAATGTCTGAATTTTGGCCGGAAAAATAGGACTGTCTTGGCACAGCTTCTCTCTCTGTCTACAGATTTGTTTTAACTTTTTATTTTATTGTTTTACACATTTTTTTAGCAAGATAAACCTAAATAAGAAGTCAAAGTCAAAGAAAAAGATTTGATTTATTGACCGTCCAAATAATTTACCACCGGTTTACTAAAGTATTTAGACCTTAGAAGACTCTCGGCGAAGCTTTTCTTTGTTTATGTTTTTACGGTAATTTACAATCATTAATTATTAGTGACAGCGATATCTTCGAAATAGACTGGAGCGAGCACTTCTTTTTCAAGAACTATTCAATACAACTAAAATTTTCATTTAACAAAATTATTAAAGTTCACCAGGGACCAGTGGCGTAGACGCACAAAGCGTGACTGTAAAGCGACTGGTTGTGTGTTCGATTCCCACTCGAGGAGTGGAAATATTTTCCATTTTCTTCGCTCTGGTGTCCGAGGCAAAGCGCGGCGTTAAGTTCCGCCACTTAACATGCAATGTCACCAAAATTAGGCGGAAAGTGAGAAACAGTTCTCTCTTCCTACTCTGCTGTGTGTGGGATACACACAGCAGTGTAGGCAGGAGTGAAGCTAAAAAAAAATTCACCAGCTCAATATATATTTCTGTCAATTTTGTTTGAATAATTGGAGCAGACAAATGTTTTTCATAATCCGCTTTAACGAAGGCCTCGAATACAAGGCTGCTTTGAATGGCATGTCCATATTAAACTTTCATTTTGTATGGAAACTTTTAACGCTTTATACAATATGTAATCATTAATGCATCATATTACACGTTGATTTCAACGTGATTGAAGTGAAGATTTTACAGTAAGTAAAATCAATAATTTTGACTTACAAACAAAAGTTTTTTTGGTATTCAGAACATATATTTACTATAATATACATATATTATAGTAGCAAGGTTAGGCGCGTCCAAATTAATTGAATTAGATTAATTAGACTTTATGTGATTGATTATTATTGTATATGCCCATACGTATATTGGTTTGATGTAGATCCTTAGCAAATATGGAACAATGTAATGTTTCAATTTTTTTAAGAAAAAACAACAAAATCTTTACATTATAAAGTACTATCATTGGTACTGTAACAAGTAGAGGTTTCCCGCCCTATTTTCTACTTTAGCTTTATTCCTAAATTAAGAGTAGGGAACCTTTGGCGCTTAATAATTCAATGCAGGCTGATAAGCCTTTATTTATATAACAAATATTCTCAAAAATTTTTTAAAATATTTTTAAGAAGTGTAGTTTGAGCCCACTAAAAAATTTCAATGAATTTTTTTGGAAAGGTTAAATAGGCCCGTTCTTAGGAACGGGTTCATGTGGTGAACAACCAAAGAAATAAGGTTGTTCACCACATGAATTGGTATCTATTCTCTGACTGAGTCTTAGTTTATTTATGTATTTCATAATATACTCGTATGTACATAAAAATGTATACCAATGAACTGATCTCCATAGTGTGGTTTAATACGGACAACTCATGTTCGGAATATATATTATATGAGTTATATTCATAAAACCTTGTACAGAAAAAAATCTCAGTTCAACTGAACCTAGATACGCTTTGGTTGAAATTTTGATATAGTTATGATTGACGTGCTGGGTAAACTACAGGTAGAAATGCTCTCTCAGACTTACTAATTAAATTCAAAAAAAATCTTTTACAAGACAAGGGAAGAAAATACAAAGGTACTCTAAATATTTACATCATGCAAAAGAATACCGTCTCTTAGAGAAAGAAAATTAACTTTTGTTTTAGTTATGTTGCCTCTGCAATGGAGTTATGAAATAAGTTAAAGAGAATACAAAGTTGTACCTTATTTAATTTCTTGTTACAACCTAGCATATACTGTATTTTGAAATTCATAGCATACTTTTAAAAAAAGAATGAAAAAGGAAGCTTCATGCAGGGTAGACACGCAGTTTCCACTTTTACCCCGAAATCGAGACGTTGTGTATTGGTGTAGTGGTGGAACTCAACGCCGCGCTTTCTCTTAGGTATCAGAGCGAATAAATGAAATTACTTACATATAACCATTTTTCTTAATGAGAATCGAACCCCACAACCAATTGCGATTACAGGTAGACGCTGTCTCACTGAGCTACGACGGTCTCACAAAAAGCATACATTTAATAAATATTATATATATATATATACATACTAGCGGCCCGCTCGCGGCTTCGCCGCGTTTACTACATGACTGTTTCGTTGTATTGCAACCCTCAGAGTTGTATTATTAAAAAATAAAGTAGCCTATGTTTAACTTTCGATTATCAACTATATTTATGCCAAAATTCATTACAATCGGTCAAGTGGTTTAGATTTTTCATACAAACTTACATCCCCTATTTCCACCCTTTAGAGTTTGATTTTTGAAATACTAAGTAGCCTATGTTATGACCCAGTCATTTTTACTACCTTCATTCTAAATTTCATCCAAATCGGACCGGTAGATTAGTCGTGAAAGCATGACAGACAAACACACAGACTTTCGCATTTATAATATAAGTATGGATGTATATATCTATTCTCTGACTGAGTCTTATATATATATTCAGTACTTAAAATTAAAGATAGTATTTTTAAACGAAAAATAAAACGCAATGCAACGTATATGCTGATGTGGTTCTTTCTGTCAAGGATATCAGATTCCCCGCGATAGTTCAGATCGGATTCAACAAAGTCAGACGTCAAAATAACGTTGCAAGTTATCTTATAGATAAATAGTTAGACTGGAATATCAAATAACAGTGTATAGTGAAAAGACTTTTTCTCACAAAGTGGGGTAGTCACAGAGGACCAGACACTCAGTCTTCCACTTACCGCCCGATATGGAGATATTCCGTGTTAAGTGGCGGAACTTAACGCCACGCTATGTCTGTAGTACCAGAGTTAAGACATGAAAATTTATATATAACCATTCCTCCGAGTGGGAATCGAGCCCACAGCCATCGCGTAACAGTCAGCCGGCGTCTCACCGCGTCACAGCGGCCTCCGTCAGGTTCATAGAAAATAATTGTTTAGGCCGTGTTGGCGCTTCTGACAGTGTCTGGCGTTATGGGTTTGTTCCCATTCGGGAAACTGATTATGTTTTTTAATTATTTTGATTTTTCACCCGTCCCAATAATACCGTAATGTAAGTTAATTTAATAATGTTATTATTTAATTCATGTCTTTGGTCGTCTTTGGCTCTGATAAGGTGAAGTTTAGAGTTGAGTTCCGCCATTTGGTATACAAGTATTGAATGTGGGAAAAAGCAAGCTAATAGAATATTATATTTTAATATTTGTATTTATTTACAATATACTTATGAAATATATGAAAGACTAGCAACCCACTCGCTTTTTTATCTTATAGCAATTACATTGAATAAAATTAAAATTGTTATAACTTCTTTATTTATGAACCAATTGAATGTTTTACGTATCATATATATATATATATGTCGGAGTGAGCGATCGTCTAGGCATCTCCACGGGCGAAAGATTGTTCGCATCGTCGCCATGAAGATCCAACATAGTGGGCGTATGCGAGAGTTTTACGTAAATAACAACGCTGTTACGTTGACTTACAATATTTAATAAAACTATTTAGTTACAAAATTAACAAAACAATATAAGATGTTTAAAATATAAATGGATAGAGCCAATGGTTTTGACAGCGTGTACTGTGACAATTCAACTCGTAATGGCGACCCTTATTTTCCTTTTCAAAAATCAACAGTCACACACTGACAACTCCATTCGGTGTTAACCGCTCTAAAGTAATATTATTTTAATACAATTTTATTAATGATATTTTACACACAGTTCATATAAATAAATTATTAACGACTCAATAATGTAATCGCGCCGTTACGGCCGTCCTGCGTATTCACACGTCCTCGTGGGATGTGTCTCCTTCTTCTGCAAGCAAACAAAATTGGCATTTTGCTAACATCATCTGGTCATCACTCGGTCATTCTGACAAATAATTATGCTCACTAAAATGTCAATCATTCAAAAGAAATAACATGTACTCTTTATACACCTCCACGCTGTATCCCGCACGCAGCAGGGTAGACAGAGGGGACCTAATGCTAAGACATTTCTTCCCCACTTCTATTTGTTCACAAATAAAATAAATAAAACCCAAGCTTTAAAGGCACCACTTAGGCGCATACTCAGCCAACTGCTGCCGTAAATTTCATCAAGTATTACCAAAATTGGGACTCTTATCATCAGTTATATCATTGTATGCCACGAATCCATCCAAAATATTATATCACTATTACTCATAGACCAAAATCAAATTATTGCCACAAAGGCGCATTACATTACCTAAACGAAGTACAGCCACATAGGCTCGTACAGCGACACAGGCTCGCATCGCCATACTGGCTCGTATTGCCACATAGGCACGTTTTGGTCACACAGACACGTTTTGGTCACACAGACACGTTTTGGTCACACAGACACGTTTTGGTCACACAGACACGTTTTGGTCACACAGACACGTTTTGGTCACACAGACACGTTTTGGTCACACAGACCTTTTGGTCACACAGACCCACCATTTGGTCACACAGACCCACCCTTTGGTCACACAGACCCACCCTTTGGTCACACAGACCCACCCTTTGGTCACACAGACCCACCCTTTGGTCACACAGACCTTTTGGTCACACAGACCTTTTGGTCACACAGACCTTTTGGTCACACAGACAGGCTTAAGAAAGTTACGCAACATTGATGTCACTACTCAGATAAATATTTCACGATAACGATGCAAGGAACAATATAAATTGTAACATCAATGCACTGTGTCTCTCTAAATGAGCTGTACTTACCAGACGCGCCGTTATTGGCATCCTGACTGCATCCTGACTCTATACTGTTAATAGGAGGTTCAAGCTCAGCATCCAACTCTAAAGGAACGTAGCATTCTGGCATACGTCGTAAGCGGTCATGCGCATACTTATACGTTCTACTTCTGTCACCAACATGTAGCTCAGTAACTTGATAAGGCCCTTTAAACTTTGGTTCTAACTTTGTTTTATTGCGCAAAATTGTATTGCAAGGTTTTTATTAAAACAAAGTCACCTACGCTGTAATTCTTAACTTTGGCTTTGTTTTTATCGAACCTAACCTTATCTGCCGATGCGCTAACTTCTATTGCCCGTGCCGCTTGCTCTCTGATAGTTCCTAAGTCTATGTCAGTCTCGTCGGTAACCAAAGTCATCAATTAAAGAGGTCTCGCAATTTTACCTATCAAAAGTTCAAAAGGACGAGCCCTAGTTGTACGGTTCATGGTGCAATTCATAGAAAGTTGAATTTCAGGTAATGCCGTCTGCCATGATTTGTTTACCCCAGACTCGACTACCGTCAACATATTTTTTAAGGTGGACATCACACATTCCACTAGCGCGACTAGAACCAGTAGCGATCAAATGTAAGCTATTATTGTGTACGGCACAGAATTCTTTGAAATAATTTCCATCAAAACACATTCCTCGATCTGCTATTACACGCACGGGGGCACCAAAAAGGGATACGCTTAATTCGAGTGCTCTTATAGCACTTCTGGTATCAATTTTTAAACTATGATGCAAGAGAACGTATTTTGTAAAAGCATCTATAGTCACGAACACATACTCTTTAGTATCGCTTTTACCACTGAGCTTCCCTGTTGCATCTATATGTATAGTGTGCCAAGGTACAGTCACCTTTGGAATAGAATGAAGCGTCGATTGAACCTTACCCGAATGCGACTTGGAAATTTTACACGTTATGCAGTTTTCTACAAATTTACGAACATACTTATTCATGTTTGGAAACCAATAGTGGCAAAAGGTCTTTTCTAGAGTTTTCTCCCAACCTAAGTGCATTATGCTTTCATGAACGTGATTTATTACAGCCCATTGAAACGCTCTTGGCACTATGGGTAACCAAACACTCCTGCGGTTCCGTTCAACTTTACGATGTAAAACGCCGCGTCTAATTTCATACGTTTTATCATTGTTCAGATCGCCTGACTGAATTTTATCGATTATTAATTTTATCTCACTATCCTTGTGTTGTTCTGCTTGCAACCATGTATCGGAAATTTCTGTTAGGTGGATGCGTTTTTTGCTCCACTTTTCTAATAAGTTGCCCCGAGGTTGTAGCCCCCATTGGTAAAGGGTTCCGTGACAGAAAATCAACGTGGCCCATATTTTTCCCCGTGCGGTATTCTATATCAAACTCAAAAGTTTGAAGAAAACACCACCACCCGTGAACTCAGGGAGTGAGGTCTACTTTAGATTTTGACGCCTTAACCGCATTGCAGTCAGTCACGACTACAAACTTTCGACCATGCAAGTAATGACGAAAATGTTTTATAGCATTAACGACTGCAAGGGTCTCCAGCTCGTACGAGTGATATCTAGACTCAGCACTGGAGGTTCGGCGACTATAGTATTCTATCACGCGTGTTTTTCCGTCAATTTTTTGCATCAATATTGCACCGTAACCTTCAGCACTGGCGTCAGTATGCAACTCTATTGGCAAGTCTGGGTCGAAAATTGCTAAAACAGGTGAATCTGTTAGAATATCAACAATTTCTTGCCGTATTTTCTCTAATGGTGGTGTCCACTGAATTTTACCTTTACCAGATGTTAGTCGATAGAGAGGAGCGGTCTTTTGAGAGAAACCTGGCACGAACTGCCTGAAGTACGAGGCCAGCCCTATAAATTGGCGTAGTTGGTTTACGGTCTCGGGTGGTGCAAGTTCTGTCAAAGCTCTGATCTTGCGCGGATTTGGTCGGATTTCACCCGCAGATATGTGGTAACCTAAAAATTCTACTTCTGTCTTCAAAAAGAAGCATTTTTTTTCAGGTTAAATAAAAAAATGCTTCTTGCAATGCCTCTAAAACCTGACATAAGCGGTCAAGACCTTCTTCAACTGTGCGCGAGGGAATTATGACGTCATCGATATAGCACACTGCAAACGATTCAGCCATACTCCCGAGCGCTTTATTTATTGCACGTTGATAAACTGAAGGAGCATTTCGCAAACCAAATGGCATAGTTAAATATTCAAATTGCCCATCGGGTGTAACAAAAGCAGTACGCTCAATCGACTCCAATTGAACTGGTATTTGGTGATAGCCGCTGGCCATATCGAGAGAGGTAAAATAATGTGCACCTACCAAGCGTTGTATCTGGTCCCCAATAAGCGGAAGTGGATATCTGTCCGGTACTGTGTTGCTATTCAACTCTCGGTAGTCAACACATAACCGATCGGAACCATCTTTTTTTTTTACGAGCAAGATGGGGCGTGCAAAAGGAGAACAACTCTCCCGAATAATACCTGCGTCTAAAAGTTCCTTAACTTTTGTGCGCACTACCTGTCTCTCATCAGGGCTAAGACGATATGGTCGGCGTTGTACAGTGCGGCTTGGATCTACCAACCTAATTTCTAGTTGTCCGGTACTAACTATACCCGTCGGAGTACCCTCAACAAAACTATACGAAAAGTTTTGCAACAATGACTCTAACTGATTTCTATTTTTAATAGGAATATCACTATCAATATTATTAAAGCTGCTAACTTTTGTACCTAAGTCACAAACAGAGACCACTAAAGTCTTTTTTAGTACAAGTCGATCTTCAGAAACTTCAACAGAAAATCCTAATGTGAGTAAGTCCCGTCCTATCATGATATTATCAGAGAGGCAATGATCTGGCACGACATGAAATAATAGTTCTAATGAGTATCCTTGGATCACAACAGTGGACAATATTTGGCTGTGACATTGTAAACTAGATTCACCTATGCCTAAAGACTGCAGAATAATTGTGCTTACCGGGAAACCTACTCGCTATACTTTCTGTGATCAAAGAGCATTCGGCACCGGAATCAAAACAATATGAAAACTTCTCACCGAATTCATTCGAAAGCTGGTCCGCTGGCTTGATGGTACAGACATCCACTCGACGCTCCATGCGAGACTCGTTGGCTGTAGGAGTTTCTTTAGTCTTCTTCGGGCAATGCGTCGTTATATGGCCCGGCTCCTGACAGTAAAAACAAGTGATGGGCAGAGATTTTTTCGACTGTAGATTTTTTCCCTTCGGCTGTTGGGGAAATGATGTTCCTGAAAACTGAGAACGCAAATTATTGGATGTTTCGCGAATGTTTTTGTATAAGCATTCATGTGCGAAATGTCCTGACTGTCCACATTGATAACATTTTCTAATTTGTTCCGAGCGAGATCTTTTTGAATCGTTTACAACATTAGAATTCCCTTGAAAAGCTCTTTTGCGATAGTTAAAAGCCATAAGTTCTTGTTGCATTTTAACTCTGCCGTCAATTTCTGTAGTAAATGCTAGTCTTTGTAAACGAGGGTCAAGTTTTGCTGCTTGTGCCAATGTTACAGCTATTGCAATCTTTTCGATTGAGAGGTTACGCCACTGATTCATCAAAGTACTCAGAAAACGGCTTGCATATGATGACATACTTTCACCATCCTTAGGAACTTCATTGAAAAGTCTACATAATGTAGCTGCAGGGGTTTCTATATGATCAAATCTGGCAAGAAATAATTCCTTTAACTCGGTCCAGGTTATACCAGCATAACTTATTTGAGGAAGCCAAGTAGCCGCTGACCCTTTGAGTGCTTTACTCATGGCTATAATTAAGCTGCTACCCTCTATTTGTTTTTCTTGCATGCAGATGTCTACAGTGTTGCACCAGGCGCGTGCATCACTATCTCGACAATCAGGGTTGTATTCGGGGAGAACTAACTTAAAATCGCTTACATTCGGCTCTTTTATAGCACGAATTAATTCCATCATTTGTCGTTGTTGCATTTCAAACATAATTTTCCATCGATCATTTTCACAACTAAGATTATTAGCAATACTCTGACCTGCTATTTGTTCCTGCTCTAAATGAGGTTCTTTTGTCACTTCTGATGTCGGAGTGAGCGATCGTCTAGGCATCTCCACGGGCGAAAGATTGTTCGCATCGTCGCCATGAAGATCCAACATAGTGGGCGTATGCGAGAGTTTTACGTAAATAACAACGCTGTTACGTTGACTTACAATATTTAATAAAACTATTTAGTTACAAAATTAACAAAACAATATAAGATGTTTAAAATATAAATGGATAGAGCCAATGGTTTTGACAGCGTGTACTGTGACAATTCAACTCGTAATGGCGACCCTTATTTTCCTTTTCAAAAATCAACAGTCACACACTGACAACTCCATTCGGTGTTAACCGCTCTAAAGTAATATTATTTTAATACAATTTTATTAATGATATTTTACACACAGTTCATACAAATAAATTATTAACGACTCAATAATGTAATCGCGCCGTTATATATATATATATATATATATATATATATATATATATATATATATATATATATATATATATATATATATATATATATATATATATATATATATATATACATGTTTATATATGTTTGGTGTACAAATGATATATATCGTAAATGAAAAATTTATTATATGCATAGATAATATTTGAAAAGAAATGTCATTTTTACTTATAAAGTAATTTTTATTAATAAAGTTTAGGAATATTAGGTTAATTAAAAATATATATCGATGGTATTAAATAAAGTTAGTGCGTTTATTTTCTCATGTTTAAAATAGTTACAATTTTTAGCATTATATCTTTTCTATGGAAAAAAGAGCATTCACTTCCGGAATTCTCTTACAAACTCAACTATATTGATATTGGGGATTATTTTATCGAAAAAAAAACGTATAAATCTATATCTGCTTTTATATTACAATGACTAGCGTTTGTGATTTACCTATTTTTAATGATCAATATACAGTGTAAATTACAGTAATACCCAGTATAGTAACAGTATCCTTATTCCCATCATTCCCATCCTTTCTCCCCCCTTCTGTCCTACATCCCTCAGGCTGGCAACGCATCCATAACTCTAATGTTGTGGATGTCTATGTTCAAGGTAACCACTTAACACCAGGTGGGCCTTCTGCTTGTTTTAATACCATAAAATAAGTATATATAGAAGTAAGACATAGCGTGGCGTTGAGTTTTACCACTGGTACGGAGACAGAGTGTCTTGACACTACATCCTCTTGTCTAATCTGCTATGAATACATACATATGTATATACATAGACATTACAAATATATAGATATTGCAACGCAGACTTATACTAACTTATATAATGATTTAAAAAATCTTAGATATTTACATAATATTCTTATATTTCTATATTTATAATACAATAGAAATAAATAATATATTAATTTAATTTATGCGTATCGACGTAGTAACAATTCTGTAAGGAATATTGAAGGAATTCTCATATTGTTTTTCGTTCGTTTACTTATGCTTATTAACTAATGACTTATATTGAACTTTTGTTACTTGAAATCTGTCAAATTAACTAAAATAAAATGGTTTGGTTTTATTCGATTACCAATTATAGCTACAAAAAGCCATAATATACCTAAAACATAATGATCTATTTAAAATTAAGTTAGAATCTACAACTTATTTTATATTAAATCTATCATTACAAATTATGACTTAGGCCTCGCACTAGCAAATTCAATAGTACATTAACTTAACTTAAAACGGCAATTAAACAAATAATATTAATTAATATATATAATAATTTATATTTTAATATTACTAACTTCGTGAAAAATTATCTAAAGGTAGCAAAAAACTTTCAGTGCTAACATCTTTAGCGTCCAAATTAGTTTCTGCGTGTTTCACGCCGTTCTCGTTTTCACAGCATTTCGGGAAAGGTGGCATGTTGTCCGCTTTGAATACAAGGCATTTCCTGTAGTTCTCCTTTGTCCTCTCTTGGTTGTTGTTCGCCGCTGTGTGCGAACGATGCCTTCCTCAGAGATTTGATGAGCCGTTGTTTAGGAGACGGATGCTGCTGTCCCGCCCAACGCTGGTTCTGCACAAAATTGAAATGATATATAAATTTTATATTTAAGGTCAGGAAGGGGCCAAAGCGGCAAGTAAGGGTAAAGCGACTGGTTGTGGGTTCGATTCCCACTCGAAGGATTCAAGGAGAAAAAGATTATATTTAAATTATTTTCCATTTTCCTCTCTGCAAAAACATAGCGTTAACCAACACGCAATGCCTCGGATTCAGGCGGAAAGTTAAGAAAAGAGTATCTCTTGATACTAGGTTTTCTCTGACTAAGTCTGTTATGGAAAAAGCGAGAGGATGACAAAAAAAAAGTTCCTTGACGTTTTTATAATCAAATCAAATCGAACTCATAACCACCTGCTTTTATAGTGATACACTGTCCCCACGAGGGCCTTGTAATAAATGAAAATAAACGTAGTTATAACGGACGTTTGCTAGAAAAGATATTTCCTTAACATGAATATAATTTGTATTAATTAAAAATTGCAAAAACAGAATAATATCATTAACAGTATTATTGAAATGGCAACAATGTGAAAATTATTTCCTTTAAAGTTCAAATACAAGGTTAAAAATCATTCACTCGTAAATTGAGATTAACGTTTAGCTATTGTTTACATATCTACCCTTGTCAAATGCCATCATACAATTAATATATTTTTTTAATTTTCTTTATTTTTTTAGCTTCACGCTGTATCCCGCACACAGCAGGGCAGAGGGAACCTAGTGTTAAGGCACTCCGTTCCCCCTTTTCCGCCGTTAAGTGGCGGGACTTAACGCCGGGCTTTGCCTCTGATACAAGAGCGAAGGAAAATGGAAATATGAAATATTTACACTTCTCGAGTGGGAATCGAATCCACAATCAGTCGTTTACAGTCACACGTTCATGCCACTGCGCCACGACAGGCCCCCTGACTCTTTTCAACATCATGCTTTTTCCCTTATTGCTTAATAGGCAATGTGAATATAGTCTCATGACACTCCCTTCTTCGCTCTTTGAATGAATTCAGGACTTTGCGCTTTGAGTGGCGGAACTGAACAACGCATCTTGTCTTACTATAGCACGAAAATTATAAATATCCATAGTATATTATTAATACGAAAGTCTGTCTGTCTGTTATGTTTTCACGTGTAATCTATCAGACTAATTTGGTACTTTTTCTTCGAAAGCTACTCCTAAAGGGTTGAAAAAGGCGATGAAAGTTTGTATAAAGAATCTGCTGCTTTATCGATTTCGATGAACTTAATAAGAAGATAGTTGGAAACACAAAGTCATACATAGGCAACCTATTTTTTCAAAAATCAACCTCCAAGGCTGAAATATTGATAGAACGAAAATATGTACGCGTGCTTTCGAAAACACGAAACAGCCAGTAATTGTGTACCTTACGAGGACGACACTACTTAAGTCGCTAATAATTTAAACATATTATTGTCTGCAAGTGGGGATCGAACCCGTGACCATCTCGTTTACCCACTCTTTGTGCCACTGTGCCACGATGGCATCAACAAAATAAAATCATTTTGTTTTAATTACGGGCGTCCGGAATTTTCCAAAGGATACGCGACACAAAAGGGACGTAACAATTGGATTTACAATTCATAATTAAATTATGCAAGCTTGATGTTTTGGCCCCAATATAATTTGTATGAAAACTGTTGCGGTAATGTATTCATTATTGAGCTGCCAGTGTCAAAATTGCTATTTTAATTTTAATGAAAATGTTAATATTTAATAGGTTTTTTATTTATCTTTATACCAGTTTATTTATTTTGTGTGAATAAGACATGAGTATCTGTCATATTGTTCATTTTTTGATTATTAAAATTATGTTTATTATTATGTATTTGTCGTATAAGCAATGAGGTTTATACACCTGATTTAAATGCAAATAAAAGGTTTGAGGAAAAAAAACATTGTAAAAAAGAATTAGTATTAAAATAAAGAGTCAGGGCCATACGTCAGTATGTATAATTATCATTAACGATAATTATAAAAAATAATTATCATTAACCTACCTAGTTGTCGAAATTTAACGACTAATAACCACTTTGCTGCGTGAAGTTGCTTAGTAAGACGCTTTTTGCCTTACAAGAAAGGAGGGAAAGAGGGGGTGTCAAGGTGTCCACTTTCCATCTTAATTCGAAAGAACGTAGTGTCAAGACATTACGTCCTTAATTTACAGCTAGAATTCTAGGTACTGCGTGATAAGTGGCGAAACTTAACTCCGTATTTAGTTTTATCGAAAAAAATAATGCAGTGAGTTTCAAACCCATAACCAACGTGTTAACCGACAGACGATAATCCACTGCGCTACGATGGTGATGATAATCAATAAATAATTTTCAAAATATTTTAACGAAGAAACGCAGTAAATTACTTAACGACAGCAATGTTAGGCATTTTACAAGTTAAATTCCTAAGTAAGGTGCAACAGCGTTACATTCTTAGTCAAAATTTCCATTTTAAATATGTCATACTTCAAGTCTTTTACTATTAAATAATTAATTTATGATATAACCTCATTTTATATGAGGCCATCGTGGTTCAGCGGTGCAGTGTGAATGAACGCGATTACTTTTAGTTCGAATTCCAGTTAAAGGGAATAATTCTATTTAAATTATAATCATTTCTCGCTTAGTCGCTTGCATAGGAACGCGGCGTTGAGTTCCGCCACTTAACACACTACATCTGGAATTTAGGTGCTAAGGAAAAGCGAAGACGGAATGTCTTGACACTACTGACTCTCTGCCTACCTGGTTATGAAAAAAAACTCCAAAAAATAAGTACACAAATAAGTGCTTTTTGAATAAATCCAGATTTTTAACGTAAAAATAGAAAAAATAAGGAAATAAATATAATATATAATAATATCATAATTCACTCACGTCCTTGGCACCATACTGATATTAGTTTTCCTGCTAGAATGTAGGCGTCTTGACGTTGATAATGAAAGCGATCCACGAGTGCCGTGCGTGGACCCGCTGCGGCAGAGGAGGTACCTACAATGGATATTAAAATAGTCAAATATAATATGTAATTGCTTATATAAGTGGCCATTGTGGCTCAGTGGAGCAGATCTTGAGCGTTAAAGCGATGGTTGTCGGTTTGGTCTAAAGACTTTAATTAAAGTAGACTTTAATTATCTCATTTTTCTGCTCTAGTAATATTGTTCCGCCACTTAACACGCAATACCTCCGAATTCGGCGAGAAGTGGGGAACGGAGTATCTTAATACTAGGTTCCCTCTGCCTACCCTGATGTGTGCGGGATACAGCGTGAAGCTAATATTGTTAGAAAACTTTTATTATTCTAAGCGTAGTGGCTATTTTAAATACTTTTTTCACCATTAAATATAAACTTTTTAAAACTATTTTAAATATAAACTTTTTCCGGGATGGCGGATTAGGCAAAGAGAACCAAGACACTGTTCTCATCTTTCCGCCCAAATTTCATATTCAACAATAGTGACAGTACTTAACGCCGCGCTTTGTCTTACCCGAGTCGCTAGCGTAAATTGAAAAAAATATTTCATGTATATGTATAATAATTCCTCTGAGTGTGAATCGAACTCACAACCGTTGTTGTTTAAAGTCGGTCGATCTCCAATATACCACGATGGCTTATATGCAACAAATATGAGCAAAGTATATATACGAGTATTTTTTTTTTATCACAGGTTCTATATTCCGATAGTATCGGGGCCATATGTGGCGCAGTGGCACAACGCGTGATTGTAAAGCGAGTGATTGTGGGTTCGATTCCCACTTGAGGAGTGGAAATATTTAAAACGTCAATTTTCATTGCTCTGGTGTCGCAAAGTGCGGCGTTAAGTTCCGTCACTTAACACGCAATGACACCGAATTCAGCGGTAAGTGGTTTCCCACTTGTCGGCATGTCTTAACGCTAGGTTCCCTCTGTTATGTGCGGGATACAGCGTGAAGCAAAAAACAGTTTCTATTGAAGAATATATTTAAGAACTCTAAAAAGGACTCTAAGTAATTGTTTAAAACCTAATATTTTAGTATTAGTGTCACTACTGCAGAAAATCAAGTGGCATTGTTTTTGTAGCTTCACTTAGTCAATTGAAAGCGTCTTCACATTTAAACAGATATATTATTTAAATTACTTTCTTGCTTTGACTCTGCCTTTTTGCCTGCCTTTTTTTAGATACAATTAATTATAACTTTAATGTAGTTTTTTCAGGCTGACCATAACACTGCGCCTTTGTCTTGTTAAGTAAAACGGATACAAATAAATTATAATTTTATACAAATAAATAGTGGGGCCAGGCGCAGAGGCACAGAGTATGCCTGTAAAGCGACTGGTTGTGGGTTCGATTCCCACTCGAGGAGTGGAAATATTTAAAGTTTCCATTTCCTTCGTTCTGCTGTCAAAGGTAAAGCGCGGCGTTAAGTTACGCCACTTAACATGCAATGCCTCCGAATTTGTCGGAAAGTGGAGAACGGAGTGTCTTAACACAAGGTTCCCTCTGCCTACCCTTCTGTGTGCGTGATACAGTGTGAAGCTAAAAAAATATAATTATTTCAACGAGTGGAAATCGAATCCATAACCGATCGTGATTACAGTCAGACGCCACGTTGGTGACATTTTTAAAGTAACTAGTTATTCAGAAGGACTTTAAAACATTTATTTATGTAATTACGGTGCTGATGCTAATATATTGCAAAATCTCATTAAAGCCAATATGAATCTCAAAATAAGGCTGTCATGGCTTACCGGGCCAGCATCTGACATTAAACGCGATGGTTGTGGGTTCGATTTCTACTGATGAATGATTATATTAAAATTTTTCACGTCGCTCTGGTACCTAAGACAAACCGCGGCGTTGAATTCTGCTAATCAACACGTAAAATATCTAGATTTCGAGAGGAAAGTGGAAGACACAGTGTCTTGACACTATGTTCCTTCTTACTACCGACACCATGC
The DNA here is from genome assembly GCA_019049465.1 of Dryas iulia moderata. Classification (NCBI taxonomy): domain Eukaryota; kingdom Metazoa; phylum Arthropoda; class Insecta; order Lepidoptera; family Nymphalidae; genus Dryas; species Dryas iulia. The sequence goes on along the minus strand of CM032431.1, from coordinate 11,376,298 downwards.
GGGAAAAGCATGAAGCTACAAAACAAAGCTTAGGGACAGACAGACCACGGACCTGCGACTTAGTTTTATAATATGTACAGATTTTCCACCGTTAATAAGAAGTGGGGAACGGAGTGTCTTAACACTAGGTTCCCTCTGCTTACCCTGCTGTGTGCGGGATATAGCGTGAAGCTATTTTATTTTTATTTATTTATTTTTAATAAGAATTACCAGAAACAATATTGTAATAGTAACCGCTTTAGTGGAAAATTGTATCGCATCCGCTTCAGAAGCGTTGTTAGAGTTCAGTTATTTCATTATGAAGCTTTGAACGTGCAAGTTAGAGCACCTATCACTTCGCCGTTGTCGCGTTCTACAATACATTTCTACCGCCCGGTCCGCTCGCAGCTTCGCCACGTGGACTACGCAACTGTTTCGTTACATTGCAACACACGGGGGTGGATTTTTAAAAAATAAAGTAGCCCATGTTTTATCTTGGATTATCAACTATATTTATGCTAAAATTTATTATAATCGGTCAAGCAGTTTAGACGTTTCATACAAAGTTATATACCTATTTCAACCCTTTAGAGGTTGATATTTAAAAAAGATAGCCTAGAAGTAGTAGCCTATGTTTGACACTGGGTTTTTTACTACTTCTATATTTATCTCTACTATTCTAAATTTCATCCAAATCGGACGGGTAGATTTGCCGTGAAAGCAAGACTGACAAACACACAGACTTACGCATTTATAATATAAGTATGAATAACACGCCTTGGGAATGAAATGCCAGGCTACTTCAAAAGTATCATTGTCTGCAATAAATCTGTATATAATAATCATTTTAAAAAAAAAAAGAAGTCCCGCTGAGTTTCTTGCGCCGGTTCTTCTCAGGTCTGAGGCATTAAATTTAGTGAACCGGTGGTAAACTATTTGACGTTCAAAAAATGAAGCTTGTAACTTCTTATTTTGAATAAAATTATTTGACTTTGACTTTGACTTTAATATACAATCAATTCCCCGAGAGTATAATCAGACCCTGGCGCACTGCGCGGCCATAGTTTTCGTATTTTTCCTTTATCTATAATGAAATGAAAATGTAGGAGATAAAAATTATTACATAATGATTTGTATTTTTTTCTGTTCGTTTGCTTATCTGTATATTTGTCCGTTTGTGCACGCTAATCACAGAACCGGCTAAACCAAATTTAATGAAGTTTTGACTATTGTATTTTGCTAATCTTCCTTTAACGTTTAGTAATTATTTTATTTCAATTGGCTAATAAACAAAAAGTTACAACAATTTAAATTATATGCAGTTTATGTGGGCGAAGCCGCGAACCGATCGCTAGTTATCAATACATATTTAGAGTTATATTGAAAAACAGTACAAAAAAGCTGATTTTTTCATATGAAATGCTTAAAACTTTTTAATTACGCCCGAATCTGGACAACGACTCTTGTTTCGTTATTTAAAATTAGAATTTTATCATATTAAATACTCTAATAATATAGTAAAAGATTAAAAGAGTGTATGATATTAAAAATGAATTAATTATTAACTTTTCGTAGCATCGTATAAAAAATTTTGTGAAAATCTTTTTTTATTTTTCATTTTAATTTTTATTATTAAGGCCATCGTGGCGCAGGTGAATAGCATCTGAATCTAAACGCGACGGTTGTCAATTCGGTTCCCATTTTTGCGATTTTTTTTCATTTCTTTTTAGCTTTACGCTGTATCCCGCACACAGCAGAGTAGGCAGAGGGAATCTAGAGCTAAGACACTCCGTTCCCCACTTTCCGCCGAATTCGGGGGCATTGCGTGTTAAATGGCGGAACTTAACGCCGCCCTTTGCCTCGACGCCAGAGCGAAATATTATAAATATTAAATATCACCACTCCTCGAGTGAGAATTGAACCCACAATCTGTTGTTTAAAGACACACGTTTATGCCACTGCGCCACGAGTGGCCCCTATGATTTGGGCGAATGACAGTATTCTAATTTTTATCTCCCAGCTCTGGTACATAAGGCAAAGCGCAGCGTTGAGCGCCACCACTTAGCAATCAGTGTCTCAATTTTGTACGGAAAATGGATAACAGTGTCATGACACTAGGTTCTCTCTGATTATTCTACTATACGTGAAAGAGTGTTTATAAAATTACTCCCATAATTGGGAATCGAACCCGCAATCGTCGGGCTTACCAGTCATGTGATGTCCCACTGCGACAAAAAAGCCTTGATATGATATATATAAATGCTATTTTTATTTACATTGATAAAGTTTTATGGGGCTTTTTCAGGTTTCCTTTTTTTAACGTAAAAATATATCTTTAAAGTGTGGAAATTAAATATTTCTCCAGAGCCGTGAAAACGATTTACTGTGCTTATATGGCTTAAGCTGGCTGAAGATAATATGAAATGTGAAATAAAGAATATAAAGCTTTATTTGAAAATATAAATGTATAAAATTGTATGTAAGCCGTCGTGGCGTAGTGTCCGACGTAAACTAGAGGTACCATTAGGTAGTAGGTTCGATTTTCTCTCAGGGCAATTATTAATTTTAAATTGTTTTCTTGGTATTTAGTAAGATATTAAGTATCTATTAGTAAGGTAAAAAGCGGTGTTAAGTTCCGTTTTCATTTACACTGTTGTATAAAATTGCAAACATAGCGCTAAGATAAAGAATTACACGTTAATTAAAGTGAAGTCGTCAATAAGTGTAGTCAAAGTCTTTCTACACGATTGTGCTTATAACTAAATCTATCTTTCTAATCCATACTTATATTCCCCCCCCCCCCCGCGAACCGCCGATCCGAGCGGACGTGTTTTAAAGTGCTCCATATATTAAATCGGCAAACTATAGTAAATTGTAAAAAGTTTCGTTATATTAGTGCATAAAAGACTATACTATCCCTAATAAGGAACAGTGCCAAGTTTCTAAGCAAAAAGAATCAGTTTTCATCATGTTTTTATAAGAAATATCTAAACAAACAAATTGTGTCGTTACGTGCAGTGTCAGTGTCCTTCAAAGACAATAATCAATGTCACAGTTTGTACTAAGAACTTTTCTTACGACGCTACTACTCAATTTTTTGAACTGACATTGCGAAGCCATGCACGGCCTAGTGGCGTAAGCGTTAGAATTATATCCACTCTGACGCTGGTCGACGATCGATCCCGGCCAATACTGTTCTTTTATTTTTTGGTTTTATTTTTATTTTTTATTTATTTATTTTTTTTATTATTATTATTATTTTTTTATTACTATTATTGTTTTTCTGTTAATAATAATATATAGATTATCTACTTTTATCGTTCGGATCGTATTGTTTTTGTTGTTGTTTCACATAAAATTATGCCACTAAAACGCACTCCGCCGACACCCCAGGCTCAAATGCAGCCTGATGTGCCTAAATCCTCTTCTGCTCCTGCACCTAAAACATCTGGTGCTGGTGACGACTCATCGAATGTCACACTACGTTCGAAAAGCACGCGAGCGGATTATGTTCATGGAAATTTGGCTAATTTCATGTCTGAAATGAAAGTTATGATGCAGGAATATCAGGATCAACAGAAACAAAAATATGACAAGCTCTTTGAAGCGGTGCAAGATATAAGATCGTCTATGGATTTTTTTGCACATACCTTAGACACTATCCAGACAAAGGTAAATAAATTGGAAAAGGAAAAGACAGAACACCTGAGTTATATTCACCAGCTAGAAGGAAGAGTGGAGAATTTTGAGCGGGAGGCCAGATCTACTTGTGTTGAAATCAGAAACCTTCCAACTATTCAACCAGAACAGAAGTCGTCTTTAATAGACACAGTAGTTAATTGTGGTAAAGTTCTCAAAATTCACATCCAGCCATCCGAAATAAAAGATGCTTACAAGATAAAAACCAAGGATCCTGATCGTAAAACTGCAATAATTAATTTTACCACTGTTACTGTAAAAGATAAAATAATTAGTGCAGCTAAAAAATACAATAAAGAGAACGGTAGGCTAACTACAGAAAAGTTATCACTACCTGGACCGTCTAAGCCAATATTTATTTTCGAAAACCTAACCCCAAAAATGAAAAAACTATTTTTCCAGTCAAGAGAATATGCGAAAGCTAATGATTACCGTTACTGCTGGGTGGCTAATGGAAAAATATTTCTAAGGAAGAGAGATGGCGGGTAATTAATAAGGATTAATGGTAATAACGATTTGGCTTGCCTTGCCGATAACATATGACTATTTATATCTTGTATTTTTATCTTTGTCTATATAATAATATTTTTTGCTCATGCTTACTTACAATTTCACATATTAATTTACACAAGTACCCTTCTACTATCATACACATTCACACGTCAATATGCATACACAGTCCAGTACATGTACATCTCAGGTTTACTCCTGTCCAACTTTATAACTACAATTTCTGCTCACATGTTTATTCGCCAATTGATAATGGATAGTTTAGTAAATGAGATAGAAGAAACCACAATATTTGATTGTGACACCTGTTCCCCTGAAAATATTGGACTGCATATACGTCACTTAAAAAAATCTTTTAAAATATTACACTTAAATATTCGAAGTATAAATTGTAATTTTAGCGGTTTTTTGGTATTACTTAGTAGAATTCAAGTTCATATTGACATTATTATTCTATCTGAATGCTGGCTAAGCAAATGTCCCAATTTACCTTTGCTACCAGGTTTCAATTCATTTGCTTCTAATTTTTCTTCACAAAACGATGGCCTTGTGGCGTACATTAGAAACGGACTAGATTGTGATGTAACAGTACCAACATTTGATGATGCGAATTGTCTGTTATTTAAATTTAATCATAAATTAGCAATTATAGCTTTATATCGTTCACCATCTTATAGAAATACGAATACCTTCTTTAACAGTTTGAATAACATATTAATTCGCCTGGCTTCATTTACCACGATTGTTCTGGTTGGTGACATTAATATTAACATTTCTCCAAACAACAATGATTTACACTCTGATGATTACTTAAACTTATTAGCTTCGCATGCCATGATTCCTGTCCACAGGTTACCTACTCGTCTGCATAACTGTTTGGATCATATAATATTGAAATCACAATTCTCTGCAATCTCTTTAGTCCTTGACTGTTGTATAACTGATCATGCTCCCATATTCTTCTGCACAGCCAGTAAACGTAAATCTGCCAGCTACAAACAGGCATATACAAAAATAGATATTGTTTCTATAACAGAAGATATTAGTAAGACAGATTTTTCCACTGTTTTGTCATCTACAGATCCTAATTATGCTGCATCCAGCCTAGTTAAAACGCTATCACATATTGTCAAAAAACATACTATACGAACTAATGTATCCAGCCGCAAACGTATAATTAAGCCCTGGATTACTCCTGGTCTTTTGAAGTGTATACGACATCGGGACAAACTTTATGTTAAAGTTAAAAAGGACTTGTTAAATCAAACTTTAAAAAATACATTCATTCGATACCGTAATTTTTGTAATAACTTATTAAAAAAAATTAAACGTGAGTATGAGCATAACGAATTTCGAAAGACCAGGCATGATCCACAGGCGACTTGGAAGCTCGTAAAACAGGTAGCAAATATTACGCCTAAAGCGAACTCTTCTGAAGAGCTATTACGCATATCTCAAACCCCTTCCTTGTCTGTCAATCATGTCAATAAGTTTTTTGCAAACATTGGAAAAAGTTTGGCTACTCAAGTAAGTCCTAATTACTCAATAAATTGTACAAATAGATCCACCTTTTCAGAAACGAATCTTCACCCTGTAAAATGTATGGCCTTATTCCTAACTGATAACACGGAGATAGAGGGGATTATTGTGAGTCTTAAAGACAATTGCGCCGTGGGCTGAGACGAAATTCCTACGCTAGTTATTAAGTCAGCTAGTACCACTCTCGTGCCTATACTGACTTTTGTTTTTAACAAGTGCCTGTCTTCTGGTGTATTTCCAGACGTTTTCAAAAAGGCTCTGGTACATCCTATCTATAAGAACGGGGATAAGTGCTGCGTTAATAATTTCAGGCCAATATCAGTTCTAAGCATAATATCCAAAATTTTTGAAAAAATTCTTAATAAAAGATTGCAAAATTTCCTTACAAAATTTAACATCTTATCTGACTCTCAGTATGGTTTTAGAAGCCATAAATCAACTGACGATGCCGTACTTGACCTTACTACGACAATTATTCAAAATTTAGATAAAAAACGGAAGTCAATTTGTATTTTTCTAGATCTCACTAAAGCATTTGATACCGTATCTGTACCCATTCTGCTTAATAAATTAAATAATATTGGCGTACGAGGTATAGCATTCAAAATTTTTGAAGACTACTTAACGAGACGTCGGCAAATGGTTAAGATTAAAGATTACACTAGTGGGGAGGAAGAGATAACCTTTGGCGTCCCACAAGGCAGCGTTCTCGGCCCTACCCTCTTCCTAATATACGTCAATGAGCTTTGCACTTTGGCAACACACACGTGTAAAACTATTATGTATGCTGACGATACAGCGCTCATTGTGTCTGGTAACAGCTGGTCCGACACTTTTTCTCAAGCTGAAACCGCCTTAAACATTATTAATAAATGGCTTTCAAATAACTCGCTTACTTTAAATTATTCTAAAACAAAGTATATTACTTTCTCTAAACGTGCTCATGATCTTCCATCGAATTCTTTTAGTCTCCGAATACATAGTTGCAACACAAATTATAATTATGATTTGAGTACATGTCAATGTCCTCAATTAGAACGCACCTCAAATATCAAATATCTTGGTGTGTGGCTGGATTATTCCCTTTCATGGAAGCATCATATCGAATGCACAGTTTCTAGGGTGAGGAAATTAATTTTTACATTTAAATGCTTGAGAAATGCGGCTGACTTTCAAACTCTTAAAATGGTTTACTACGCGCTCGCTCAATCAGTACTCTCATATTGTATAACATCATGGGGAGGTTCCGCTAAAACTTACATGCTAAAACTGGAAAGGGCTCAACGAGCGGTACTGAAAGTCATTACATATAAGCCTGTACTTTTTCCCACAAGAACTTTACATAAAGTGTATAAAGTACTAACTGTCAGACAACTTTTTATATTAGCGACAATATTAAGAAAACACTCTCAGGTACATTTTAATACTAACACCTTATCAAAACGTCGTAAGGATAAAATATTTCCCATCGAAATACGCAATTCCGTGTTAGCAAGCCGCCATTTCTACTATTTAAGTAGCTCTCTTTACAACAAAGTGAATAAAATTCTAAAAATTCATACGCTAACTACGCTAAAATGCAAATCAACATGCATAAAATGGCTTTTAAGTCTGTCTTATGACGAGACGGAAAGCATCTTAAGTTTTCTTGAGTAACCTGATAACACACTTTTACACATGCTCCGCACGCACACACACACACACACACACACACACAAACACGCGCACACATAAACATTCGTACATGTAAACACACCTTAAAGCCATCCATGCGCATGAGCAAATACATGAGCAATTTTATATCTAGTTTAATTATAATTTAATATAGTTATTAAATTTATCTTGCTTGTTTTTGTAATTTTTTGTTTATTTTGTATAATTTCTTTATCAACTTATTATAGAAAATTTTGTTTATATATAGTATTTATTTTAAGTTAGTATAAGATAGGTAGTTGGAGAAGTAGTTTGCCACAATTTTATTTTTTTAATTTTTTAAATATTTCGCTTTATTATATGTAAGTTCAAAATTGGTGTAACAATATATACCTTAAAGTGGGCGTTGACACTGCGCTGCAGTTGTGTAACTTTTGCAGTTGTCATCGTATAGCTGTTAATGTGTAAGAAAATTTGTTACCAATAAATATTTTTATTTTATTTTTATTTTATATTATAAATGCGAATGTCTGACTGTTTGTCTGTCACGCTTTTACGGGTAATCTACCAGTTCGATTTGGATGAAATTTAGAATAAAAGTAGTAGTCGAACCCGCACCCCTGAATACCGTCCAGGCGCTCTCACCACTGAGCCATGCGTGCGTTCCTTATTTTTGTTGTTAGCGTCTCTGTAGAGAGATTTTTATAAATTTCTGCTACCCAAAGATTATTCTACGAACAATCATTTGGCAAGAGAGAATGCTATTTATTAAATACTTTTTTTAACATTTTTAAAGTGTTATTCCACACTTAGAAAATTATATGTTTTTTAAATATCTTTTTCAATTTTCCTAAGTGTGGTATAACATTTTAAAAATGTTTAACAAAAAGTATAGGCTACTTTATTTTTCAAAAAAATACCCCCGAGGGTTGTAATATAACGAAACAGCTATGTAGTTCACGCGGCGAACCCGCGAGTGGGCCGCTAGAATATAATAAAGAGGTAAACTGCCTTCCGAGCTTGGTAGCTTTATACTCATTCGACGTCCGAAAAGTACCTTATAAAAGTCTATTTGGAAAATAAATATTTTAATTTGAATTTAAAAAAATATTCATTATTATAAGCGTATTCCTTAATATCACTATATAAAAAGTGTTTCCGGTCTGGTTAGTAGGAGTGCGCAGTAAGATTTTGCCACCTAAGTCCTAACAAGCAAAGTTTATACGTATATTGGAAAACAGAAGTACGTGTTACTTATATTCTATCGCCCATTGAGTATATTGCGGTAGATAATATGAAGTACAACAAAGTATATAAAGAAAATAAAGAATATATTAGAGTTAAATGATAATCAAGTACTCGTATAACTCTTACATTTAAGATTTTATTTTTTTATGTTTTCTTAAAATGTTTTTTTTAATATATTAGTATTTTTTTTATTTCATTAGGGGCCAGTCGCGTATTGGCACGAACGTGTGGCTGTAAAACGACTGGTTGTGAGTAGGATTCCCACTCGAGGAGTGGAAATATTTAATATTTCCATTTCCTTCGCTCTGGTGTCAGAGGCAAAGCGCGGCGTTAAGTTCCGCCACTTAGCACGCAATGCCTTCAAATTCGGCGGAAAGTGGGGAACGGAGTGTCCTAACACTAGGTTCCCTCTGGCTACTCTGCTGTGTGTGGGATACAGCGTGAAGCTAAGAAAAATAAAAAAACAATATTAATAAAAATATATATATTTCTCCGGTCTATTGAACAAGACAAAGCGCGGCGTTTAGATCCGCCACTCAACTCGTAATCGCGAATTCTTACGGAAAGCGGAGAACGGAGTGTCTTGACACTAAGTTCTACCCTATTACGTGGTAAAAGCGTATAAGAAACATTTTGAAATGTAACTATTTTTAATGGTCACAGGTAGGTAGATGGTCACAGACTATTGTAAAGTAATCGAAACATTAGGTTTTCTAAAGATATCTTCGAATACCAAAAATATACGCAATTAATTCGATTAAATTTAATACTTTTATTTAAAAAAATAGTAATTATTCTCATATTCGGCATGCCTTGATTTGATTTTGCGTTGGTACCTTTAAAAAAAGGATATATCTCTAGCCTATCTAGATTTCCTATCCCTTCTTCGTGTATTTTTTTTTTTAGCTTCACGCTGTATCCCGTACACAGCAGGGTAGGCAGAGGGAACCTAGTGTTAAGACACTCCGTTCCCCACTTTCCGCTGAATTCTGAGGCATTGTAGCACGCAATAAAAAGTGGCGAAACTTAAGGCCGCGCTTTGCCTCTGATACCAGAGCGAAGGAAATGGAAATATTAAATATTTCCACTCCTCAAGTGGGAATCGAAGCTACAACCAGTCGTTTACAGTCACACGTTCGTGCCACTGGGCCACGACTGGCCCCATTCGTGTATATATTATTGCTTATTCATGTAATATATTTTGTGGTATAAGTTTTGTGTTAGTCTAATAATATTGTTATAATTGTATATGAAATATCACACATTAGTACAATTTATTACTAAATAAGTATAAGTATATCTTTAAACCTTTTGACAGTTCAACCGAAAGGACTATTGAGGTATGAAATGGGTGTTGACAGAGCGCTAATGGAATGTCAGGTCACATGTCGTAAATAATAGCGAGTGGTTTTCTCAATTAATAATTTAATCGATTTTCCTTTAATTCAGGTTTAAATCGATATGTAAATGTGATTACGTTACGGCGATATCGATATTCGCTTGTTCTTCACTTCCCTTGTGCAGGTTCTCTTTAAAATATAGTTACTTCATTTTTTTTATACTCTTGTGTCGAATACATAATAGAATATATGATTTTTTATTACTATTTTATAGTACTATAAAGTCCTAAGAAGTTTTTAAATTCTTTAAACTTTTTGAAGTTTTAGTCACTTATTTAGAAATTTGGAAAACACATTTTAGGAAACGTATAAAATGCGTTCGAATTTCTATATTTTTATAATAACCTTTCCAGTTTTTAATCTTCTTTCTTTCTTAAAGCCTTTTTCAATTTATAATCGTATATTTTGCATTTTCTACACGTTTTGTGTAATAATAATGTTCTGTGGTTATTTTTCGACAAAATTTCTTCATTTCGGAGTTTAAAAGCATATAATAGGACCAAAACATTTCAGGCGTTTGTCTTGATTAGTAACAGAATATCTAAAACTAGTTTCAAGTTTCTTAAAACATGTTATGACTAGTTGCTATAAAATTGTTCTCTGGAGAGTATTTAGCGTTCAGTTGCATAAAAGAGGAAGGGGGGAAAAGTATTGGCGTCGGTTAATTTGATCTAAATTACTCTTGTTATAATTATTTTGTTTATAGAATGGGTATTTCGTTAATATTATATAAATTATACGCTATCCCACTGTCAGATGCTGTCCCACTGGGCCACAAAGACCTGTATAAAAATTTATACCATTTTTTTCTATTTTTCCTGTTATTCAAGAAACTTTATTATTTAAGTAAATAAGATTTACTTTTAGTAAGAAGATTTTGTGGCTAGTTGTGGCGCAGAGGCCCAAAGTGTGACTGTATAGCGACTGGTTGTGGGTTCGATTCCCGCTCGAGGGGTGGAAATATTTTTTATTTTCATTTTCTTCGCTTTGGTGTCGAGGTAAAGCGCGGCGTTAAGCTCCTCCATTTAACACGTAATGCCTCCAAATTCGGCGGAAAGTGGGCAACGCAGTGTCTTAACACTAGGTTCCCTCTGCCTACCCTGCTGTGTGCGTGAAGCTAAGATAAGAAATTTATTGTTTGCTAAAGCATTAATTTCAAAATGCAATCATTCATATGCCTTACTAACAATATTCTGGTACCAGTGTTGGGCAAAAATGAATTGAAAATAACAATTAAATATTAACAATTCATTATTTGTTTATGGGGAAATCACAACAATGAATAATCAAAACATAATCAAAACAATGAATTGATTATTGTGAATTTTTCACAAATAAATTATTGCTAATATTTAATTCTTAACTGTAATCAATATTTGCCAACTCTGACTGCCTACTTGTATATAACAAACTAGTCAATTTTTATATAGCCTAATTTGTACTATAATAAAAACACTAAAAACAGAAGGGTTGTACTCGTATATTTTATTATTTTCAGGATAGATTTTAATGATTCTTTTTTGTTGTATAGCTTTTAACATGAGTAGGACGTAAGCTATAATTGATTTCGAGCAATGGAAAACTTAATGAAATTGCGACTTAACCGAAGTTATTCAACTTGATAAGTATTTTCTTTTAATGTATAAGAATAAAAGATTTTTCTATGGATACAGTTGATAAGTAGAATTAGTATGGGGAAGGTTAAGTCCACGTCGACAAGGGGGCTGTTACAACTTTATAATAAAAAGTAGCGGTCTGTTCGCGGTTTAAACATGCTCCGTATTTTCGATAGCCTTTTCGTTTAAGTAACTAACTTATGTTAGGCCCTGCGTCATAATTTATTTTCAATCCAAATTCCATCCAAATTGGGCCGGCAGATTGACCGATTGACCATGAAAGTATATCAGACAGACAGACATTCGAATTTATAATATTAGTATGGATGTAGCAAAAGAAATAATCGTTGTATAGATAAAACAACATCAGTTTATTATCAGCTACTTACAATAGTAAGCTAAAAATAATCATAAATTTAATAAAAAAATGCAAAGCATATAAAAATAGCGCTTTAATGGAAATAATTCTACGTTATTTGAGCTTGTAGCAATTAATTCTAATTTCGCCTTACTCGCGTTTTCAACGGCTTGATTTTTTTGATAACAATTTGCTGGCTCAGATTTGGTGAAGGTTCAGGTTAATTATTTATATTTACTTGTGTTTTGTAATTTACTTAATAGTATTTTTTTTTAAGTCTTTATATTGTTTAGAGAATGTAAAGGAAAAATTGTGGCGCACGGGCACCAAGTGTACTGTCAACTTGACAGATTGTGGGTTCGATTCCTACTCGAGGAATTGAAACATTTAATATTTTATATATTATCTTCGTTTTGGTGTTGAAGCAAACATAAAAATAATATATAATCATCCCCCGAGTGGGAACCGAACCCACAACCATCGTGAAGATAGTCAGACATTGTTCAACTGCGCCACCACGCCTTGTTATATTCCACCAGTCAACACGCAATATCCGAATTCGGGCGGACAGTGAAGTGTCTTAACACTAAAATATCTACGATACGAAGGTAGCTGAATATTTATTGTTATTTAATTAAAATACTTTCAGTGGTAAGAGAGGCAGGGGGGAGATCTCGATTGACCTTCGAAAACAGACTATCGACGATACTGGAGGAAGGTCACATAGAAAGCACGAGGACCCCCCGGAGGGCGTGTATGAAGAGGTTGATGACAGTGGACGAGGTGAAAAAACTATGCAGGGACCGTAACGTTTACGCTCTGTTCTCTCTGACTACCCCGTAAGGGATACAGCGTGACGCTAAAAAAAGCAAAAAGGAAAAAAAATACTTTCATATTTTTCGAACTCTTAACAGTATAATATTTAACGTATAATATTTAACGTAACGGTTCAGATTGTTTTACGAAACTAGAAAACATCAATATTTTATATAAAAATAGTTCGAGTGGTATTTGGATTCGCCTCTATCGAGTTCATTCAGGCGAATTCAATTCAAGGTGAACTCAATTGCTGGTAACGTAAGTAAGTTTTTTATAGATTGTAATGTATAATCTATCCAATATATTCTTATACTAGCTGTGCCCGTGACTTTATCCGCGAAAATTACGAAAGCAGGTAGGTAGGTAGTAACTCTAAAATCACGGGAACCTAAGTTAGTCCGTATTACATCAGCTCTTTGCCAGTGATAATTGTAGTTTTGGTTCACAAATTTGGTTATAAAGGTTTACACATAAGATATAGGCATATCTTATACTTAGTGCAATCTATAACTTAGACCCGAAAGATTCATTAAGAACAAAATTTAAAGAAATTATTATATTGACTGTTTCTTCTCAATACATATTTGCTAATGTCATGTATATTAAGAAAAATATTAAGGATTTTAAAAATCGGCGACACGCATAATATTAATACTAGAAATAAGCATAAACTTATTACCCCTGTGACTCGATTACATCGAGTCAATAATTCATTCATGGGACAGTCTATACGTTTTTACAATAAGATCCCAGAAAACGTCCAAGATTTTTCTATGTCACAATTTAAAAAAAGTTGTGGAAAGACGTTTGTGTGTTAAAGGTTATTACCTAATTAAAGATTTTACAAATGATAACACGCCTTGGGAATGAAATGCTCGCTCCAGGCTATTTCGAAAGTATCACTGTCAGCAATAAATGTGTATATAACAATTACTTTTAAATTTAGTGAAAAATTTAGTGAACCGGTGAAAACTTCTTATTCTGAATAAAATTATTTGACTTTGACTTTAATGTGGCGGGCTTTTGTGTAGGAATATTTAAGGTAAAACATATCCATCATTACTTATAGGCATTTTGATATCGCACGTCAGGACAGCTCGCAAATAGGAGATATTTCCAGTATTTACTTCATATTTTTACAATTCACCACAATTTATTTATAAATTGCAGCCTATGTTTTAATCTGATGTATAAGCTATATTATTGAAAAGTTTCATTAAAATCCATTTTGGTAGTTTTTACGTGAAAGAATAAGAAACATCCTTACAAACTTTCGCATTTATAATATTAATAGGATAATATTTATTTACTAATTTGTTCCTTTAACTGCATACTCTTGACCACACAGCATGTTAGTCAGAGATAACCTTATGTCAAAACACTCTATTCTCCACTTTGTTCAGAACTAAATAATGTTCATTCAAGTGAAAATTAGACCCACAACAAAATTTACGTACATTAATAAAGTAAAGCATTATATTTATACAAATCACTTTGTATATATATGTGACATATTCGTTACTAAGGCAACTCGTATTTTACGCGTCGGACTTTAAAATATAATCTTGTTCTAAGATTTAAGAAATTATTTTTTTCATATACTAAACATAAATGTACCTGTTAAAGTGTTTCCTAAAAATGCCGCTAGTGCAGTAGAGAGCTATGGGGTTGACGCAACTGTTGAGGAAAGAGAAGCAAAACCCGACGATACGGAAGCCATGCCACCATGGATTGTAGTCGTCTTGTGCTGTAGGACTGAAACAAATAAAATTGAAAAAGACATTTAAAGAAAACGTACGTGGCCAGTCGTGGCCCAGTGGCACAAGCGTGTGACTGTAAACGACTGGTTGTGGGTTCGATTCCCACTCGAGGGGTGGAAATTATATTTCCATTTTCTTCGCTCTGGTGTCGAGGTAAAGCGCGGCGTTAAGTTCCGCAACTTACTAACCGGCGGAAAGTAGTGAACGGAGTATCTTAACTAGTGTTAAGGTTCCCTCTGCCTACCCTGCTGTGTGCGGGATACAGCGTGAAGCTAAAAAAAAAAAAGAAAACGTATAAAAATTTGAACGCAGCGGGATATTTACGGTTTTTACGATTTTTACTTTTTTTCTTTTAAAGTAGATTTACGCATTTTCCCGCGAAGTGGAGTAGTCAGGGAAAACCTAGTGTCAAGACATTCCGTTCTCCACTTTCCGTCCGAAATCAAGACATTGTCTGTTGAGTGGCGGAAATCAACGCCGCGCTTTGTGTTAAGTATCAAAGCAAAAAAATGAAAATTTGAACTCCGAAAAATTTTCATTTCTTTGCTTTGATACTTAATTTAACGCCGCGCTTTATCTCTGATACCAGAGCGAAGGAAATGGAAATATTAAATATTTCCACTCCTCGAGTGGGAATCGAACCCACAACACAGTCGTTTACAGTCACACGTTCGTGCCACTGCCCCAACAAAATTACAATAGAAAACTTTTCAACATAAATTAAAAAAACAAATTATAATGCCAGTTACCAATTAACGATTGTTAATTGTTGTTTCTGAGTGTGACTATAATATAAACTTAAAAGGAACTACACTTACCAATAGTAAAACCACATCATAAACACATGTGACGGCAAGAAGCAAGCTGCGAAGACCATGACAAAGGCAAGCACTGTCAAAGCTACTTTTCTTCTCGCTCGCATCTGTATAAGAAATAAGAAAACATTATTTAAAAATATATTTTTATTGTTGTTGTTATTGTAGCTTCACGCTATATCCCGCACAAAGCAGGGTAGGCAGAGGGAAGAACCTAGTGTTAAGACGCTCCGTTCTCCACTTTCCGCCGAATTCGGAGGCATTGCGTGTTAAGTGGCGGAACTTAACGCCGCGCTTTACCTACCAGGCGAAGAAAATGGAAATATTAAATATTTCCACTCCTCGAGTGGGAATCGAACCCACAACCAGTCGTTTACAGTCACACGCTTGTGCCACTGGGCCACGACTGGCCACAGTGACACACAAAAATATATGCATGTAAATAAATGTGTTAAATAATTATTAAAGTATTAAAGTATTTAATTTTAGTGAGTAAAAGTATAATTTTTAATATATATGTTATTATTTTTGCATGGGTCTATGTATTTAAAATATATATTTTAGTTTATTATTGTATTGATAACTTATGTATTTGTACTATGAATATCGTATAAATGCACTATTTCGCGCTATTTCCCACTCCTCTATATATAATTAGTCCTTTCTTCACCAATGGTTGTCTTTAAGAGATCGCTTGAAGCAATAAGACCGCCTTTGTATACGTTTTAAATATGTAAAAATCTTGTATATTTTAATTTATGTTGTGTGCAATAAAGTCTATTCTATTCTAAGTCCTTTACAGACACACGTTTGTGCCACTGCGCCACGACTGACCCTATAAAGAATTATAAACACTTTAAAGTAATATCCTGAATATTGCACACCACTGTGTGCTCAGAACACTTATTTAAAAAGTGACAACTACATTGCAAAGTATATTTTACGCATAGACACACATGCATTTATACATTTTCAACTTTTATTTTCGTCTTTTCTCGTCTTTTTAATAGGCTTTTAGTAAAAGATTCTAGTAGTCCTTCAATAAAACATATATGATAAGTCCTATCCATTAAATTCTAGTTTTCAAATCCCCGAACGCTGAAAGTTACCCTCATTATCATTTCATAAGAGACCGCAAACGAAGAGTTTCGTCTCAAATGAATAACCCTCGTCTATTTTAGAAAGACCTTAAGGTCGAATGGTAATTTTAAAAATCAAATATATATTTTTCGATTGTTATGAAATAATAGGTATATTTTTAAAGTTTTTTTTTAGATATTCTTGCTACGTATATGTTTCTTTTTTTTTAGCTTCATTCTGTATCCTGCACTCAGCAGGGTAGGCAGAGGGAACCTAGTGTTATGACACTCTATTCCCCACTTTCCGCCAAATTTCGGAGGCATTGTGTGTTAAGTGGCGAACCTAAACGCCGCGCTTTGCCTCGACACTAGAGCGAAGAAGATGGAAATAATAAATCCACTCCTCGAGTGGGAATCGAACCTACAACCGACAACAGTCACTTACAGTCACACGTTTGTGTCACTGCGCCATGACTGGCCCCCTTGAAAATTGAAACAATGAATTGGAATTATGAAACCATGTGTATAAAACAAAGAAGAATTTTATAAAATATATTTTCTACTGTGTCTCGCTTTTTCTTATACAGAAGGGTAGTCAGAGAGAACCTTCAAGACACTTCGTTCTTCACTTTCCACCCAAAAGAGATATTGCATGTTTAGTGGCGGAACTCAACGCCGTGCTTTATCTTACCAAGCGTTGAAATGAAAATATTTTAAAATTATTTATTTGGTTTAGAACAAAACCCATAACCAATCGCATATATTTACAGTCATACTACTGGGCCACGATAAGCTCAAAAAGATATACAAGTACTATAAATAAATTCAACATAAATAACACTAAATTATTAGCCAATCAACCAAAAAAAAAAGCTCAATTTTTACAAATTAGAGAAAGACATTCTCAAAACCTTATTTCGTGGAGACAGACGGACAGTAATCCCTTATTAATGAAAGCTTTCATCGAGGATCTTTAATCCTATTAAAGTTGGGAGCTAACCTCGAGCGCCCTTGCAAGAGACTAAATACCTGGCGTGCTTTAAATTCTAAGTAATGTGTTATTTAGTGAAACTTTAACTCAATGACACCTTTGGTAGACGTGTTTAGCATCGTCTGTTGCAGTTGGGCTAGCTTAATTTAATATGGAAGGAAATTTTAAATGAGCTAGTGTTTTGATCGTAATGTACTATTGGACATTAAACGTTATTCCTAACTTAAGAAAATAGTTAAAGAAATATGGACACATATAGACACATATTGGCTCTAATATTCGTATGAACTTTACTTTACCAGATTTCGTAATTTTTTAAAATATTTTTCCTTACATATTATTTATGTTAATATAAATTTAAAGCAGCTTCACGACTTTTCCTGCATACCAGGGTAGTCTGAAAAGACATAGTATTAAGACACTCTATCCTCCACTTTCTAAAATTGAGACATTGCGTGTTAAGAGGTGGGATTTGACAACGCTCCTCGTGTGTGTTGGAGGTACTGGAGCAGAGAAATGAGAATAATCTGATGAAAATCCGTTCCCACAAGTAGGAATCGAATCCACAACAAGCGCGTTTACAGTCACGCCAGTCCTCATATATGCCATATGATTTCTTTTAAGCAAATAATACATATTAAAATTAACATATAATTACCTGTCTTTGCGTGCCTTGCATTTCCCCAGGCACGTTCTGCGTGCTCAGGACGAGGTGTCTTGCCATCAACACGTAGAATAGAGCAATTACACCGAGTGGTAGCGAGTAGTATATCAGGAACCTCAATAAAACCATCGTGCGGGCGTAGGACTCACCCCATTCTTGAGGATAGGGGTAGCATACGAGGAACTGTGAAAGAAATATTTTATATTTAGAAATGTGTGAAAATTTGAATGAAGCAGGATTTGATGCTGCTTTTCCTTCTTAGATTAAGTGTGTGATTAACATTTTCTGAATACTTTTAAACATTTTAAATGTCATTTTCTGAATATATTAAAAAATATCTAACAATTAGCGTCCTAGCTCCAGAATGGTCGCTTAAAAATATTCATATTTGCTTAGCTGTAGTGTGACAAAACGCTGAGTTAAGTTCCGCTGTATAGTCAAATTATCAAATTTTGTCAAAAGGCGTGTGTGTCTTAACCCTAATATCTCTATGCCTGCCCTTCTACGACAGAAAATATGTACAAAATATAACATTTTTTTTAGCTGCACGCTGTATCTCGCTCAGAGCAGAGTAGGCAGAGGGAACCTACTGCTAAGACACTCTACTCTAGACTAGCGAAGAAAATGGAAATATTCAATATTTCCCCTCCTCGAGTGGGAATCGAGCCCACAACCAGTCGTTTACAGTACACACTAGTGCCAGTGCGCCACGACTGACCCCTAAAATATAACATAATAATAATAAAGTAAGAAAATTAAATGCCACTTGAGCCGAGTGTTTATCGGAGAAGTTCTTCAATTACAGCTTAATTTGTTTATCGAATATGAAAGGTTTAATCAACTAGAAATTAAGTTTGACTTATTGTTATTCCCTCTCTCGGATTGAACAAAGCAGCTTGTCAAATAAGATACTTTTGTAATTAATATTTTGAGATTAGTTGAGAGAAGCAACTGATTTTGGGAGACAGTAAAAGATAAAAAATCTTTATCTATATTAATTAAGATTTATTTGTGTGAATTATCAATAAAGTAAGTTGATGACACTAACTAAGCATGTAATTACTTTTAAACATCTTTAAAGTGTTATTCCACACTTAGGAAAATTGAAAAAGACATTTAAAGAAAACGTATAAAAATTTGAATCCCGCTTCGTTCAAATTTTTATACGTTTTCTTTAAATGTCTTATTTTAAGCATGTAATTGATTTTTGCTAAAAAAAAGAGTAGGTGTAACTTTCTGGATTGGATTTTTTTACTTACTAACTTCCTTTTCCGTATAGAGGGAATCTAGTATAAAAACACACTGAAGACTAGACTGGCAGAGCTTAACGCCGCACTTGCTCTTACCAAATTTTCGAAAAAAAAAAATTAATTTAATCATTTTTCCGATTGACTATAGAATCCACATCGCGTTTAAAGTCACACAATTTGTCATTGCATCATGGTGGTTTTATTAAGCTAAGAGTACTTGTCAAGCAATGTTAATACTATACATAATACATACAATAAACTTTACTCAAAATTACCTGAAACAATGACAGATAAATAAATCGATATTCCCTAGCTGGCATCTAAAACAAATATTGGTGGCAAGACAATATAATGTGTAGTTTACTAATTCAACAACAGAATAGGGTTCGCCAAGTTCTAATGTAATTATCCATGTGGCTACAATCTATTTGATCTTGTGCCTGTATCAGTCCTTGTAATGCTTCCAAATGACCAATTTAACAACCCTTTAAAATTGAGTTTGAAAGTACAGTGACTTCAAAGCCTGTTGGGTTTCTATTTGGAATATAATGTTTGTTTACAAAGCATTCAAAAGTGGGTCAGAGGTGGACGTTGTGTTGAAATTTTTGATAGTCCACCTTAAATATTTGGAATTTTTGCATGGGATGCAGTTATTTTGAACATTTGTAAAGTGTTTGTTATTCACACACTTTGATATTTTAAAATACATAATATGATTTGAAAATACATAATGAAAATATTTTTAAACGGATTATTCGCGTACAGCGAAAATATATTTTTAAAAACCCGACGTTTCGAAAACCTTACATTAGTCCGTCGTCAAAGGTAGACTGAGATGACATTCGTCTGTCAGTTGATACATTATTATATTAAACTACCGCCAACAATTTTATAGAAGAATATTTCACAATATGATCTTTTGTTTTCGCTATTACTACACATTTTGAAATGAAACTATTTTTAGCCGGATTAATCACGTATATTTTTGGTATTCGAAAATACATTTTTAGAAACCGGACATTTCGAACACTTTACTGTAGTAACCTAAAATCTTCGATTAATCCGGCTAAAAATAGATTCATTTCAAAATTTGAAAATACATTTTTAGAAAATGAATAAAAATCTGGCGTTGAATAAAGCGATTGTAAGTAGTGTGGTCGTCGTGACGCAGTTGGACAGCGTGTGACTATAAAAACGATGGTTGTGGGTTCAATTACCATTCGGGGGAAAGATTATATTCTAAGTTTCATTTCTTCGCTTTGGTGCCTAAGACAAAGCGCGGCGTTGACTTCCACTACTCAACACACTAAATATCTCGATTTCAGGCGAGGCGTAGGCAGAGGAAACCTAGTGTTAAGACACTCCGGTCCCCACTTTCCGCCGAATTCGGAGGCTTGTGTGTTAAGTGGCGGAACTTAACGCCGCGCTTTACCTCGACACCAGAGCGAAGAAAATGGAAATATAATTTCCACTCCTCGAGTGGGAATCGAACCCACAACCAGTCGTTTACAGTAACACGCTTGTGCCACTGGGCCACGACTGGCCACATTTATATTATAACCTAACGTAATCGACATTTAATGGGTCTCTTAGAAAAACCATAAGTTAGCAAGCTGGTAAAAAGTTATTCATTTAAGAATAATGAGAAAGACATATTGGGGCCAGTCGTGGAGCAGAGGCACAAAGTGTGACTGTAAAGCGTCTCGATGTGGGTACGAATCCCGCTCGTGGAGTGAAAATATTTAATATTTCCATCTTCTAGGCTCTGGTGTCGAGGCAAAGCGCGGCGTCAAGCTCCGCCGATTGGATAGAAAGTGGTGAACGGAGTGTCTTAACACTAGGTTCCCTCTGTCTACCTTGCAGTGCGGGATACATAGCGAAGCTATTAAAAAAATATATTCTAATCAAAAATCATCTTCAAAGGCTGCGTAAAAAAATCGATAGACGAAAATTAAGTTTTCATTACAAATACTAACTGTGTTAGCTACTAAAACAAATTTACTATCGACTTCAAAGCGATAGCTGATTTCCTCAGGGATTACTACAATTTTTACGCTTACTACTAAAAAGTTAGACCAAAACTTTATTCTTCAGTTCTATTCAGCGGACTTCTTTGTAACTGTGACGTTTGTCTATTGGGTAAACTACTTTGTTCAATTGGCGCTTAACGAGACTAGAAGACGGTAACTTGAGACTTTGTGGGGGAAAATCTTTTTGTTACTCTATTTGTTATACGTTTAAAGTGAAAAAAGTTACTTTTTTAAAAGTAGCTTTCGGATTTTCTTATCATACGAAGCATAGTGAGATAGTCAGAGAGCCCTAGTGTCAAGATACTTAGTACTCCACTTTCGGACGGGACGGTTCTAGGTACTAGAGCGAAGGAATGAAATTTTAAATATAATCATTCCCCCGAGTAGGAATCGAACCGACAACCATCGCTTTTACAGTCAGACCCCTGTACAACTGCGTCACGACGACCTATTACTTACGTTTTTTTATTTAACGCCAGGTTTTTATTTCAACTTATTTTTAAAAGGTCTAAAGGCTTTAGGACTTAATTGAATTTAAATAGATATTCTCAGTGGTATCGGTCTCCTAAATACATCTGAAAATGCCTTTACAACAATACATATACTTTAAAGTATGCTATGATAATCTTTACTAACAGTTTCAGTTATTTTTTTTTCTTTCACACTCCGCATATATAAGGAACCTAATGTTAAGACACTCCGTTCTCCATTTTAATTTTCAGTCATTTTCTATACAAACGTGTATTTTAGCAATTACATTCTAAATATTATACAAATTTACTAAGCAACATTTTGTAAATGAGAGCCCAATAGTAATTTTGTACTCTTTCAAATTGCACTCTTTCAAACCCATTGACCACAGACGGCTTATTTTTGAACAAATATTTCTGATCTCATTTCGTAAAATATTGAAGCAGGTGAAATCTCTGACAGATAGTATTAAACGCTTAAAGCTTTGATTGCTTTGGTTTCGCTATGATTGCTTTGGTTTCCAGGGTATTAAATTTGGTTTACTTCCTCTTACCAAAGTTGTAGCCTATTAGGGAATTAATAAAACGGTATTTTATTCACGTTATTATTTATTCCAAATCGCAAAGTATGCATAGAGAACTCAGTATCAAGACCCTCCGTTCTTCGCTTTCCGGCTGAATTTGAGATATTGCGTGTTGAGTGGTGGAATTTAACCCTGTTCTATGTTCTACTAAAGTCAGAGATTCCTTATATATTTAATACTAGCGGCCCGCTCGCGGCTTCACCGCATGAACTACAAAATTGTTTCGTTATATTGCAACCCTCGGGGGTGGATTTTTGAAAAATAAAGTAGCCTATGTTTAATCTTGGATTATCAACTATATCTATGCCAAAATTCGATACAATCATGTAAGCTTTTATGATTTTTCGTATAAACTTTCATGCCTTATTTCAACCCTTTAAAAGTGGGAATTGAACCTTGTTCTATGTTCTACTAAAGAAGAGAAATAAGAACATTTAAATAGAATTATTACCCCAAATAGGAATCTAACCCACAGCTAATCGTGTTTACTTCTAAAACCACTATGAGTCAGAGATTCCTTATACATCCATACTTATATTATAAATGGGAATGTCTGTGTGTTTGTCTGTCATGCTTTCACGGCTAATCTACTGGTCCGATTTGGATGAAATTTAGAATAAAAGTAGTAACAATAACTGGGTCTAACATAGGCTACTTATTTTTTCAAAAATCAACCTCTAAAGGGTTGAAATAGGGGATGAAAGTTTGTATGAAAAATCTACACCGCTTGACCAATTGTAATGAAATTTGGCATAAATATAGTTGATAATCCAAGGTTAAACATAGGCTACTTTATTTTTCAAAAATCCATCCCCTAGGTTTGCAATACACCGCAACAGCTATGTATGTAGTTACGCGGCAAAGCCGCGAGCGGGCCGCTAGTTTAAAATATTTTAGATATTTTTGCCAAATTATTCACAATAAGCTATCAGTTTACACTAGAATGTGAATAAGGCATGTGAATATGAAGTTCTTTCACGTCGTATATCGACGTAGCCTCAAAAGAGATACGCCGTCGTTAGCGCGTTATATGACTAACATAAATTATGCCACATAGCTATATTACTTACTTTAGCTTCTGATATTAATTTGCAGGAAGACTTGATGAACTAAGTTGGAAATAGCAAAGCGTATGTTTCTTAGAGCTATACAGTTAAATAATGTATTTTCTCTTTTTTCATTTTTATTTCTCATTTAAACACATAAAGAAACAACTTCATGCTTTTATTCTTATAATATTTATAATAGTTTTAAATATTAGTATTTATGTATGTAAAAGACATTTAAAGAACATTTAAAGAAAACGTATAAAAATTTGAACGCAGCGGGATTCGAACCCGCGCCTCCTGAATACCGTTCAGGCGCTCTCACCACTGAGCCATGCGTTCTACTAGCCGCTGCGTCGAAATTCTTATACGCTTTATTACAACTTATTTATGTTGTTAGCATCTCTGTAGAGAGATTTTTACAAATTTCTGCTACCCAAAGATTATTCTACGAACAATCATTTGGCAAGAGAGAATGCTATTTATTAAATACTTTTAAACATTTTTAAAGTGTTATTCCAGCTATGGCTTAGCGCATACACTTCGACGGTTTCAAAAAGGCACGGGATTGAATCCAGCTGTGTTCAAATTTTTATATGTTTTATTTTTTTTTTTTGAATACAGTTTTTTAGACCATTTCCTAATTGTTTTTCCAATTTTGGATGATTCTTTTGATGATGCAATATTTTTACCCGCGACGGAACGGCGACTGTATATGTGTTTGGGGTGAGAGGTTGTTTGTTTGTTTGTTTGTTTGTGTGTTTGTGCAAATTACTATGTCAATTATTTCCAAAACTATAAGTCCGATTTTGATACGGTTTTCTATGATAGGTTAAGGTTCAATTGGCGTATGTTCTTAGATATTTCTTATTGCCTTAACTCACCAGGGGGCGCTGCAGTAAGCATTTTACGTGAAAACGAATGTTTTCAATTATCTCAAAAAATAATATTCTGATTTCAATAGATTTTCAGTGATAGATTCAGGTTTAATTGGTGGATGTTCTTGGATATGTTTTATCGTGTCAAACCACCAGGGGGCGCTGCAGTAAGCATTTGTTTGTACTTTTTTTGTATTTATTTGTCTAAAACCGAAACTACTGCTCCGATTGAAAAGAGTTTTCATAAAAAGATTCATCTTTGCTTGATGTATATTTTAAGATTTTTCTTTTTTTGTTACGGGGAAAACTCACCAGGGGGCGCAGCAGTAAACATTTGTTTATGCAAATCAAAAACTACTGGTCCGATTTACATGTAACTTTCAAGGATAGGTTCAGGCTTAATTGGTGCATCTTTTTATATATGTGCTACAGTGACCACTCATCAGAGGGCGCTGCAGTAAGCATTTGTTTGTACTTTTTTGTGTAAAACCAAAATTTTTCTTGTATTTGTTTGTCTAAAACCGAAATTACTAATTCGATTAGATAGAGTTTTCAGAACTAGATTTAGCTTTGCTTTGTGCATATTTTAAGATTTTTGTTTTTTGGTTACGGTGAAAATTCACCAGGGGGCGCTGCAGTAAACATTTGTTTATGCAGAGCAAAAACTACTAGTCCGATTTAGATGAAACTTCCAACGATAGGTTCAAGTTCAATTGGTGTTTCTTTTCATATATGCGTTACGGTGACTACTCACCAGGGGGCGCTGCAGTAAGTACACTTGTTTGTGCGAAACTAAAACTACGAGTCCGATTTGAATGCAGTTTTCAATGATAGATTCAGGTTTACTTAGTGCATATTTTCATATATGTGTCATGTATGTTTACTTAGTGCATATTTTCATGTATGTGTTAACTCTCTAGGGGGCGCTGCAGTAAGTAGCTGCTTCTATTTTTTTGTGTAAAACCAAAACGACTAGTACGATTGAAAAGAGTTTTCAGTATTAGATTCCGCTTTGCTTATAGCATGTTTTTAAATTTATATTACAGTGACAAGTCACCAGGGGGCGCTGCAGTAAAATATTGTTTGTGCAAAGATAAAATGACGAATTTGGTTTGGATGCAGTGTTAATGATAAGTTCAAGCTTAATTACTGCATGTTCTTGGATATGTTTTATCGTGTTAACTCACCAGGGGGCGCTGCAGTAAACATTTGTTTGTAATATTTAATGCAAAGCTACAACTACTAGTCCGATTGCGCAGAGTTTTTAGTATTAGAGTTACCTTTACTTGGTGTAAGTTTTTAGGTATTTTTTTTACGTTATGAACACGCCAGGGGGTGCTGCATTAAACATTTAACTATGCAAAGCTAAAACTACAAGTCCAATTTGGATGCAGTTATCAAAGATAGGATCAGGCTTAATTAGTGCGTGTTCTCGTATATGTGTCATGGTGACACCTCACCAGGGGGCGCTGCAGTAAGCATTTGCTTTTATTTTTTGTGTGAAACCTATTTAGATGCAGTTTTCTGTGATAGGTTCTGGTTTAATTGCTGCGTATTTTTATATGCCATATCACGAACTACCACGGGGCGCTCCAGTATAAATTAGTTTGTTCAAAATCAAAACTACTAGTGGGTTTTGTGATTTTCACTGATTTGGTTAGACTTAAGTTTCGTAGAAATGTTACAGTGACAATCTGCCAGACGCTGCAATAATCATTTGATAACCAGAAAGCATTGGATTTATAATTTCTTTTGGATTTGCATGAAGATTAATATAAAGTATTTCGATATTATGTAATAATATATAATGTGTATCTATTCACTTTAAAAAGTTTAAAATAAAAAGCAAAATTAAAAATTTTGAAAAAACCCACGACGGTTTAATTGTAATTGAAAAAGGATAAAATAACTGTAAATCCCCCGCCTAAAAGAATATATGTAACGAGATGATGGGGACGACTTCGTCGGGGGCTGCCAGTTGCAATCCCTATTTTAAATATAGTAGCTAACAGTATGGATTTCGTTTTAAAGTTTTTAAAATACCAGTTATCAAAACTGTAAATTCATATTAATATTTTAATTTTTAAGCAAGAAAACCTATGAGAAGATTTGTGCAAACTTAAAGTAATGACAGCCCCCGACGGAGTCGTCCCCATCATCTCGTTACATATATTCTTTTAGGCGGGGGATTTACAGTTATTTTATCCTTTTTCAATTACAATTAAACCGTCGTGGGTTTTTTCAAAATTTTTAATTTTGCTTTTTTTGTATTTTTTTTAACTATATAAGTTTCCATCTTAGTATGGACATGCAGTACTTTATAAAAGATAATAAAAGTAATATATGTCCTTTCATAGCTGTTGCTAGTGCACTTCTCTATTGCCAAGTATATTAGTTTCGTGTTAAGATGTTATAGTTAAGATTAACTTTATATAACTTGAGTTAAGTAAGTTTTCCTATATTATTAACCGATATATGTGTCTGGTTATCTAAGATGAAGAGAGACGTTGAATTCCACCAATCAGAACATTCGATTTTGGCTATAAAATGGAGAACGGAGTGTTATGGCACTAGGTTTTATCACTCCTTTATTTCATAACCTAACGAACTATTTATATCATTTTTTTTAGTTTCACGCTGTGTCCCGCACACAGCAGGGTAGGCAGAGGGAACCTAGTGTTAAGACACTTCGTTTCCCACTTTCCGCCGAACTCGGAGGCTTGCGTGTTAAGTGGCGGAACTTAATGCCGCGTTTACTTCGACACCAGAGCGAAAAAAATGGAAATATAGTTTCCACTCCTCGAGTGGGAATCGATCCCACAACCAGTCGTTTACAGTCACACGCTTGTGCCACTGGGCCACGACTGGCCATATTTATATCATAACCTAACGTAATCGATATTTAATGTGTCTCTTAGAAAAACCGCAAAGCAAGCAGGTAAGAAGTTTTAAATGAATAATGAAAAAGAAATATTGAGGCCAGTCGTGGGGCAGAGGCAAAGCGTGACTGTAAAGCGACTGTGATGTGGGTTCGAATCTCGCTCGTGGAGTTGAAATATTTAATATTTCCATCTTTTACGCTTTGGTGTCGAGGCAAAGCGCGGCGTTAAGCTCCGCCGGTTGGATAGAAAGCGGTGAACGGAGTGTCTTAACACTACGTTCCCTCTGTCTACCTTACAGTGCGGGATACACAGGGTATTCATAAGAAAAAATATTCTAAACAAAAATCATCTTCAAAAGTTACGCAAAAAAATCGATAGACGAAAATTAAGTTTTCATTATGAAAACTAACTGTGTTAGCTACTAAAACAAATTTACTATCGACTTCAAAGCGATAGCTGATTTCCTCAGGGATTACTACAATTTTTACGCTTCCAACAAATAGTTAGACCAAAACTTTATTCTTCAGTTCTATTCAGCGGACTTCTTTGTAACTGTGACGTTTGTCTATTGGGTAAACTACTTTGTTCAATTGGCGCTTAACGAGACTAAAAGGCGGTGACTTGAGACTTTGTGGGGAATTTTTTTTACTCTATTTGTATTGTTTTTTTAAATTTGCAATATGTTTAAAGTGAAAAAAGTTACTTTTTTAAAAGTAGCTTTCAGATTTTTCTTATCATACGAGGCATAGTGAGATAGTCAGAGAGCCCTAGTGTCAAGATACTTAGTACTCCACTTTCGGACGGGACGGTTCTAGGTACTAGAGCGAAGGAATGAAATTTTAAATATAATCATTCCCCCGAGTAGGAATCGAACCGACAACCATCGCTTTTACAGTCAGACCCCTGTACAACTGCGTCACGACGACCTATTACTTACTTTTTTTATTTAACACTAGGTTTTTATTTCAACTTACTTTTAAATGGTCTAAAGGTTCTAGGACTTAATTGAATTTAAATAGATATTCTCAGTGGTATTGGTCTCCTAAATACATCTGAAAATGCCTTTACAACAATACATATACTTTAAAGTATGCTATGATAATCTTTACTAACAGTTTCAGTTATTGTTTTTTCTTTTACACTCCGCATATATAAGGAACCTAATGTTAAGACACTCCGTTCTCCATTTTAATTTTCGGTCATTTTCTATACAAACGTGTATTTTAGCAATTACATTCTAAATATTTTCAATTTTTTTTTTAGCTTCACGCTGTATCCCGCACACAGCAGGGTAGGCAGAAGGAACCTAGTGTTAAGACATTCCGTTTCCCACTTTCCACCGAATTCGGAGGATTTGCGTGTTAAGTGGCGGAACTTAACGCCGCGCTTTACCTCGGCACCAGAGCGAAGAAAGACTAAGTAAAATTTTGTAAATAAGAGCCCAATAGTAATTTTGTATTCTTTTGAATTAAAATCCATTGACCACAGAAGGCTTATTTTTGAACAAATATTTCTGATCTCATTTCATAAAATATTGAAGCAGGTGAAATCTCTGACAGATAGTATTAAACGCTTAAAATTTGGTTTACTTTGGTTTCGCTATGATTGCTTTGGTTTCCAGGGTATTAAATTTGGTTTACTTCCTCTTAGCAAAGTTGTAGCTAATTAAGGAATTAATAAAACGTTGTTTTAATATCCTTTTTATTTATCCTGAATCGCAGAGCATGCAAAGAGAACTTAGTATCAAGACCCTCCGTTCTTTACTTTCCGTCTGAATTAGACATATTGCATGTGGAGCGGTGGAATTTAACCCTGTTCTATGTTCTACTAAAGTCAGAGATTCCTTATATATTTAATACTAGCGGCCCGCTCGCGGCTTCACCGCATGAACTACAAAATTGTTTCGTTATATTGCAACCCTCGGGGGTGGATTTTTGAAAAATAAAGTAGCCTATGTTTAATCTTGGATTATCAACTATATCTATGCCAAAATTCGATACAATCATGTAAGCTTTTATGATTTTTCGTATAAACTTTCATGCCTTATTTCAACCCTTTAAAAGTGGGAATTGAACCTTGTTCTATGTTCTACTAAAGAAGAGAAATAAGAACAATTTAAATACAATCATTACTCTAAATAGGATTCGAACCCACAACCAATCGTTTTTACTTCTTAAACAACTATGAGTTAAAGATTCCTTATACATCCATACTTATATTATAAATGGGAATGTCTGTGTGTTTGTCTGTCATGCTTTCACGGCTAATCTACCGGTCCAATTTGGATGAAATTTAGAATGAAAGTAGTAACAATAACTGGGTCTAACATAGGCTACTTATTTTTTCAAAAATCAACCTCTAAAGGGTTGAAATAGGGGATGAAAGTTTGTATGAAAAATCTACACCGCTTGACCAATTGTAATGAAATTTGGCATAAATATAGTTAATAATCCAAGGTTAAACATAGGCTACTTTATTTTTCAAAAATCCATCCCCTAGGGTTGCAATACACCGCAACAGCTATGTATGTAATTACGCGGCAAAGCCGCGAGCGGGCCGCTAGTTTGAAATATATTAGATACTTTTGCCAAATTACTCACAATAAGCTCTCAGCTTACACTAGAATGTGAATAAGGCATGTGAATGTGAAGTTCTTTCACGTTATATATCGACGTAGCCTCAAAAGAGATACGCCGTCGTTAGCGCGCTATATGACTAACATAAATTATGCCACATAGATATATTACTTACTTTAGCTTCTGATATTAATTTGTAGGAAGACTTGATGAACTAAGTTGGAAATAGCAAAGCGTATGTTTCTTAGAGCTATACAGCTGTATAATGTTTTTTTTTTTTATTTTCGTTTCTTTTTTAAACACATAAGAAACAACTTCATGCTTTTATTCTTATAATATTTATATTAGTTATAAAAGTTTAAAATATTAGTATTTAATTATTTTATGTCTGGGATTCTGTCTTCAGGAAATTGGAGAATAAAGTATTCTCATGCTTGATGCCCATGGCAACTGCCTTTGCCAACTGTATTAAATGTTAATAATCAAAATATATAACATCGTCCCCGTAGAGCAAAAAGTTACCAAGTCGAAAAGTGAGGTATGAGTGCCACCCAAACAATATTTTTTTTTACAAAACTATTGTTTATCATCATTTTTATAACTGCTTTTGTTTTCCAAAACTTTGACTGTCATCATCTCATGACTATATTTACCAAGTTTGTAAGATTTTTTTCGCTTCAAGCTTTTTTGTATCCCGCACACAGCAGGGTATGCAGAGGGAATCTAGTGATAAGATAATCCGTTTACCACTTTCCGCCGGTTAGTAAGTTGCGGAACTTAACGCCGCGCTTTACCTCGACACCAGAGCGAAGAAAATGGAAATATTAAACTTTTCCGCCCCTCGAGTGGCAATCGAACCCACAATCAGCCGCCTTACAGTTACACTTTGTGCCTCTGCGCGCAATAAAAAGATTCTGGTAGTATTAAAAGCTCTTGGAATATATTTACCTAACAAAGAGGGAAAAGTGCTATTCTTCTTAAATAAACACTACAATAAAAAATCCAATTCTCAAC
The DNA here is from genome assembly GCA_019049465.1 of Dryas iulia moderata. NCBI lineage: Eukaryota > Metazoa > Arthropoda > Insecta > Lepidoptera > Nymphalidae > Dryas > Dryas iulia. The sequence goes on along the minus strand of CM032431.1, from coordinate 11,345,438 downwards.
ACAAGTATTTAACTGTATATTTTCTTAAGTACTTTGTAAGTTTTCTTTCGATTGAAACCACGAGCAGGGACAAGATAAATAACTCTCGGGGGAAAATGCTTGATTCGAAATTAGATCTCTATAAAAAAGTTTGAAATTGTCTTGGTTCGAAACGAAACACGCTTTTTCCAGTATAGCTGAGTTGTCGGAGAGAACCTAGTGTGCAGTTACTCCGTCCTCCACTTTCCGCCCAAAATCGAGACATTGCTCAACGCCGCGTTTTTGTCTTAAGTACCAGAGACAAGACATGAAATTTAAGTATATTCATTACTCCAAGTGGAAATCGAACCTACAGCCATCGTGTTTATAGTCACACTGCGGCCTCGACCTCTATAAGAAAGTTTAAAATTGTCTTCCTAAGGGGAAATTGAACGTTCTGATATTATTTCTATAACATGAATATGTAAATTGTTCAGGTCCTCCTTTTTATAGGGTCTCTGGTCTATAGACTTTACCTCAATTATACTTTTGCTGCCTAACCTTTTATGTTAGAGGTTCTTTTTGCCACTGTTTACTTGACTTGTTATTATTTTCAATAAGGTTACCGCTGACTTTGTACATACATAGATATGTTTTATAAACAAGCTTTTAGCGTGTTATACTGAATAATATTTTTAACAACTACTTAATAATATATTTAACAACTTTAGTAACATATTACTAAGAAACTCTTGCACCATTATTTTTGTCAACTTCTTGTCTTCCGGATTTGTTTAAAAATTTACGTAAGTATTTACATATGTATTTATTATTTATCATATCTAGATATGTACATAAATTTTTACTTACGTAATAAAATATGTTTATACAATGAATAAAACGTGTTTTTCCCGATTAAATAGTATTGTCTTTGATTAATAGATAAACAAAGCCTAGGGCTTACATGCTCTGGTTTTCATTTCAATAGTTTTTATTTTCTTTAAATAAAAAATGAGTAAGCAATTGTGGAGTCGAGAAACACTACGTTGCGTTTTGTCTACTCAGACTTAACTGAAATTTAAATATAAACCACTTCCAAGGTAGGGATCGAAATCATTTCGATGATGCTACGATGATCTTAATAAAGTTATATTTATTGTACACTAGAGATCTACTCGCGGCTACACCTCCGAATTGTTTTACACCATTTTAAAATTTTATTAATTTTAAACACAAGTGTTGCCTGTAGAAAAAAAATATGGAATTAAGTTTGACCTTGCGTCATTAACTGTTCTTGAGAAAGTTAAGTTAAGGTATAGATTTTCAATACATACTTTCTTTCACTATTGCAACACTTTTGGATACTCATTTTTTTGTATTTCTAATATTAGTATGGTTAAGAGTAATGTAATCTAATAAAAGTATCGTTTTAAGTATTTTTTTCTTTTATTAATATAGTAAATATATGCCAATTGTATATATACTTCCTTTTAATTTCCACTCACTGGATAGCAAGATGCATTGACTTAGCTCTGAGACAACATAACACATTTCCCTATTGCATTCCCCATAGTGGACAGTCGACAGTTATATATGAAGATCTAACCGCTGGCTCCTCTGTTGCATCTTATTTACATTTCGCAAAATTCAGAGTGATATTTATTATTAATAAAATTGTACGCTAGTGTTTTGCATGTCTCTGATATGACAGAGAAAACGGTGTGAGACACTCCGTTCTCTGCTTTTCACAAGCAATCCTGAGAGTTTGTGTTGAGTACATTCGAAAAAAAAATATAAAGAAATGATATGCTAGTGTGTAGGTCCAAGTAATTCTTAGTCTAGAAAGGTAACCTCGTGTTAAGAGAGGAGTGCCTTAACACTAGGTTATTTTTTAACTTTTCGCTAAAATATTGCGAATGCATTTAATTTCCAACCATCCCGTTTACAGTCAGATACTGTTTATAATAAAATAAATATTTTACTAAATAAGAAATAAAAGCATAAAAAGGGCTTTTAGAGAACTACAACAATAAAAATAAGTTGTAATAAAGCGTATAATAATTTCGACGTGGTGAGAGCGCCGGAACGGTATTCAGGAGGCGCGGGTTCGAATACTGCTGTGTTCAATTTTTTTTATACGTTTTCTAAATGCCTTTTTCAATTTTCCAAAGCGTGGAATAACATTTTAAAAATTTTTAAAGGCCAAACTATAAAACAATACAAGAATGGTGGAATGCGCAGTAGTTATAACAATTGTTGAAACATTATTTAAAGTATGGAACAAATAAGTTTGTGAATATTGTCCAATAGTATATGCATGTGGAAGCACAATTTTTCGTTCCAGTTGTTAAAAACTACTGAACTACTTCGCAAATATTCTTTCTTGGCAGTTATTTTCCTTTAGTTATACCTCAGAGATCGGATTTTTTAATAAAAAATAAGTAGCAGGGCAGTCAAGGAAAACAAGAGAGGAGACAAAAGAAAACATTTGTAACCGTTAGTATAATAAATATATTTGCAGCTCTACGCTTTCTCTCGCATAGCGAATTAGTCAGAAAGGACCTATTGTAAACATACTCAGTCCTCCCCTTTCCGCTCGACACAGAGACATTACGTATTGAGTGGCGGAATTCAACGACATGCTTTGTCTGAGGTACTAGCGCGAAGAATCGAAAATTTAAATATAATCATGCTTCGAGTGGGAATCGAACACACAAGCATCGCTTTATAGTCAGACGTTTTCCCACTGCGCCACGGCGGCCTCATTTTTCTTTCTTTCTTTCCTTTATTTTTATTTTCACGTATATTTTAATTTTTGATCCACTCAGATATAGACACACATAACTAATCTCTTGTTTCTATTATTTTCAGATAGTCGTCAACACTACTGGTAAGTGATTTGTATATTTTGTCGTATAATAAAACTTACTTTAGCTTGTTTTTTTATCCAGCGTTCGAATGTGACCATGAATTTTGTACTTTTTCGTTTTATTACTTAGAGACAATAATGAAACAATGGTATATAGCATGTACTTTAAGATGAACGTAAAACAGGAAGTAAGATTTACTTATTTAGACATATTACGAATGACAGTTGTGCAAATTATTTCTTGTCTAAATTTCATGTAATTAAAATTTCAATATGTCAGTTACTTTATGTCAGTTACTTTATCAATTATTGATAGTAATTGATAAAGTAATTGAAGTCGACTAAGATATAAATTATTCAAACAAAATTAAGACAAAAAGTATCTAAATTAGTAATTGTAAGAACAAAATTCGGTTTAAAAATTTGAATTCTAGCATCGAATATTATAAAGGAGGATTTCTTTGCATTATTTTGAAGGTCAGTCAACGGAGTCACAAAAGCACTTTCTTACCTGTTTAGTAGGATTGACGACAAAGGCTCGTAAGTAGGAGCCGATGTAAGCAGGCGTAGCTAGAACGGCCGCTAGTACCCATATTCCGATTGCAGTAGCCACCGTGAGACGTGTAGCTCGTTTACTGCCTCCTGATAACAAGAAAAAATATTATTAAAAAAACATAATAAAAATATTTTCAAAACCGTTTAAAAATTTAAAAGGATTCAAACTTGCGCTTCCTGAAAGTCGTCCAAAGAGGCGCACGTTAGAATCCTGTTGTGGTTATGACGGAAATCAAAGTCGGTCTGTCTCACCAGAAAAGAGAAAATGAAATAATTTAAATATAATCTGATTAATTCCTCTGAGTGAAAATCGAACTCATAATCATCTTGTTTACAGTCAAATATTGTCGTACTGGGCCATGAGGGTCTTGATTGACAATGAATATTTATGTTTAAAATTGTTATTTTTTTTAGTCTGGGCATTTAATTGTAAAGTTAAGTTCCACGTTTCGATTTCATTCATTCCATCCATAGTTGTTGGATGGACGGAATATGAATTATTCATAGGTATATTTTTAAAATATATAATTTTTTTATCAAATATATTTTCTAAAATGCTTAAATTACATTGTTTACAAAACAGGCACAATCGTTGTACGATTTCTCGGAAATTGCCAACTTTTCATATTAAGTTTCAAGGTGCTTTAACCGAATTAAATTTAAGTGTATACCCTTAGGACGTCTATTTAAATAAACCTTTCTAAGATAATGAAATCTTCAGGCGTGATTGATTAATCGCTTCTAAGGGAAGTATTATATCGATATTGTTTATCTTTATACTCCTTCTGAGTAAGGCTGGATAGGCAGTGAAGACCTTATATATTGTGTAAAAAAAAATATTTAAATATTTAATTTTTTTTTTTTTCTTTTTCGTTTCACGCTTTTTCCTTAGTGCGGCGGTTAAAGAAAACAGAGTGCTCCGGGGGATACTCATGACTTTCACGTATCCTTTCAGATATCTTTCTAACCGGTTTTTCATTACTCGTCCTCTCGGCGTTTTCAAAGCACCTTAGCACCTTACCACCATAATCCTTCTTCATTGTTACGATAATATTCTCATTTTACAACTAGTAATCTGTGTTTCTCTTCATGGAGGATTTGATTAGCTTCAAATTTATTAAATTATTGTATTAATATACCTTATACTTTGTAGAGAAATATTTAACGGATAAATACCGACTGTGGTTTATGCTGCACTGATTATGTGAAATATTTGTTATTTTTTCTTAGTAAATAAATAAATAAATAAAAAAAAATGCGTGGATCTAATTTGAGTTTAATTCAAGTTAGCTACCATTATAATAGTTAATAAAATTATAACTTTTATATTTGAAACAGCAAATGTTGATTTCTCGCCGGCTCTTGTCAGCAGAACTACCTTCGGAGCCGGTGGTAGGGTTATATTCATTCGACGTTTATTTAAAAATGCTTTAAAAAGCCATTTTGAATTGAGGATACTTTTAATTTGAACACATGTACATGTTAACGTATGCTTTTTTAATATTAAAGGTCTTGTTCTTTCACTATAGTTATGTAAGTTAAGAAAAGTCAAATCCAATATCGATTTTTTTGCAAAACAAACGTTTTTCTCCATTTCAAATATAGACGAAAGATTTCCGCCTAAATCTAAATAATGGTGTTTGTAGACGAGTGGAATGAGAATGTGTTACCACGTGTGTGGAATAGTAAATTTTATTTGTTTAAATGTTTAATACTAGCTGCCTATATGTTCTTTTAACTTTGCATGTTACTTTAAAAGGTAGTAGTAAGTACCTTTAATAATAGTAATAATTTAACCTTTGAGGCCGGTCGTGGCGCAGTGGCACAGACGTGTGACATCAAACGGCTGGTTGTGGGTTCAATTCCCACTCGAGGAGTGAAAATATTTAATATTTCCATTTTCTTCGCTCTGGTACCGGGGCAAAGCACGGCGTTAAGTATCACCACTTAATACATAAAAAATCGCAATACCTCCAAAATTCGGCGGAAAGTGGGGAACGGACTGTCTTAACACTAGGTTCCCTTTGCTTGCCGTGCTGTGTGCGGAATACAGTGTGAAAAGAAAAACTATGGATATGAATATGAATGGGAATAGGATATGGATGGGAATCAAATAGTATATTATAATTTTCATTTCACGCTCTGATATCTAATTTAAAGCGCGACGTTAAGTTCAGCCACGTGAAGCGCAATGTCTAGATTTCGACCGAAAAGTGGAAAACGGAGTGTCTTGACACTAGGTTCTATCTGACAACTCTGCGATACGGGGACGTGACACGTGAAGCTGAAATTCGTAATACGTTACTTGGTTACATAATAGGCATTACCTATGCCTGTATAAATGACACTACGTTTAAAATTAATGGGAGAGTTTTAATATAACAACTACTACACTAGACGCCTATATTTTGAGTGTTATGAAATATTGAAACAAATTTATTGTGAACCAAAAAAATTGAACAAACCTTTCGATATTAAACAGAAAGTTAGATATTGGTGTTATATTTTATATATTGTTTAATTTTTTTTGTTATTTGGTTTTTTGCGCATAAACCTGATATCCTTACCAGTTTTACCAGAATATCGAGAAATCCTTTTATAACTACTTTTAAAATAATTCACGAACAAAATTATATATGTACATATACTATACTTTACCTAACAATTACAGTCTATTTAAATTCAAAATCCAATATGTTTATCGCTCAGTGTCTATTGGAAGTAAATAGTCGTTAATGCAAATCAAGCGACGGCATCAGCTGGCTTAATTACGTATATGAAGCAATTATACTTAACAAATAATGTATCTCGGTGGTATATCTAAGAATAATTGAATATTGTTCAAATATTTGTACAGTGATAACATATTTTTTTTATTTAGCATACCTACTGATATTAGAGAGGTAATATCTGAATTTTAGGCGTGAAGTGGAGAACAATTTTGAGACTAACTTGTCTCTAACCTTACCTTGAAAAAATATTGCTTCCTAAATCAAAGAAAACGGTAGTAACATATAAAATCAATATAAAAGCTCATACAAGGAACCAATAACTTCAAGGATGTATATATCTTTTTTTATTTTTTTAGCTTCACGCTAGTTTTAGCTTCACGCACACCGCAGGGTAGGCAGAGGGAACCTAGTGTTAGGTCATTCCGTTCTCCAGTTTCCACCGAATTCGGAGGCATTTCGTGTTAAGTGGCGGAACTTAACGCCGCGCTTTTCCTCGACACCACAGCGAAGAAAATGAAAATATTAAATATTTTCACTCCTTGAGTGGGAATCGAACCCACAACCAGTCGTTTACAGTAACAAGTTTGCGCCACTGCGCCACGACTGGCCTCTAAACATTAAAAAAGTTACTGTACATTTAATAGGATCTTTTGTTTTCTCGATTGTTATACCGTAGGATTAATCGCGTAGGTAGACTACCTGTGTCCACGGACTACTGTAAAGTGTTCGAAACGTCGGGTTTTCTATAAATAGATTTTCGAATACCAAAAATAGACGTGATTAATCCGGTTAAAAATAGTTTCATTTCAAATACTTTATATGTTTCACTGCAGCATAGGGTCTTTCGTTGACTCTGCTGCTAAGTAGGAAAAGCACGAAACGATTTTTTTCTATTATTATATTATTTTATATTAACTTAATATACTTCACAATTTTTTTAAATATTTTTTTAGACTAAAATGTAGTATTCATTTTTTTTTAGCTTTACGCTGTATCCCGCACACAGCAGGGTAGGCAGAGGGAACCTAGTGTTAAGACCTCCGGTCCCCATTTTCCGGCGAATTCGGAGGCTTGTGTGTTAAGTGGCGGAACTTAACACGCTTTACCTCGACACCAGAGCGAAGCAAATGGAAATATAATTTCCACTCCTCGAGTGGGAATCGAACCCACAACCAGTCGTTTACAGTCACACGCTTGTGCCACTGCGCCACGACTGGCCACAATGCTTTATTTTGCTTTTTGGAATAAATAAAACTAAACTTAAACTGCTACAGAACCAAAAAAAAACTGATAATTAAGTAGCAAAAACAACATATAAAATCAATATAAAAGCTCAAACAAGGAATCAATAACTTCAAGGATCTATATATCTTTTAAACATTTTTTTAAAGTATTATTACACACTTAGGAAAATTGAAAAAGATATTTAAAGAAAACGTATAAAAATTTGAACGCAGCGGGATTCGAACCCGCGCCTCCTGAATACCGTCCAGGCGCTCTCACCACTGAGCCATGCGCTCAATATATCTAATATATATCGTATATCTAATAGGTATTTATATACAACACATATTAAGTTTCCCCGTTAAAATGATTATACTTACAATTAATTATTTCCGGCATGTTAATATTATGAGAATGCCTTTGAGATAACAAAATTGTATACGGATCTACGCTTACACGTTACTATGTGCGTAGGTGTTTTCTGAAGGTAATTTAACTTGAAATTTTAGTGGTATAAATGTCGTTTACGGTGTATCGAATACTGCGATAGTAGACTAGTGATTTAGAGTTAAATTGTGAATATATATTGAAAATTAGGTAGAAGTCGATAGTATTATGATATTCTGATTGATTTTTTTTTTTAATTTTTTTTATCTTTAGCCATTTTGTAGGCATAGAAGACTTATTTTTAGGATATACCTATTATTTTTTGTAGCGTTACGCTTTTTCTCGTATGGTTGGATGGTCCCGTGGAATTAGGGTAGCGTGGAATTAGTTTGGTCAAACAGTAGTTTCGTAGTGTCTACGATCTCTGTGAAGCTGCTGTTTCTCCATTTTCTGTCCGAAATTACGACATTGCACCTTGAGTATAAATAAAATAAATAAAAATAGCCGTTATTCTCTGACCAATTATAATAGTATCCTTAGACTACATATACAATATTTTTATTATTAATAAGAACTTAAAGAAAAAATACATTAAAAAAACTTAGGTGAAAATTTACAACTAAACAAAAAAATAACTGACTAAAATCTATTTATAAACTTACATAACTTTTTTTCTAACCTATTTATCTATAGATCAGTTTTGTTTATATAAGTTTGTCTTATTTTATATTTTTTTTAAGTTTTTGTGTGGTTGACACCTTGTAGTTGTAGTAGCGGAACTCAACGCCGGGCTTTGTTTTGGGTACCAGAGCGGAGAAATGAAAATAATTTAAATAAAATCAGTCGTAGTTTCTAGTGGGAATCAATTGCGTTTACAGTCAGGCGCTGTCCCACAGCTCTTCCATGATATCGATCTATCATTTAACATTACTAAATTCGAAAATTCGAATATTCTGCGGCTGTTAATTGAACTGGTTAACTGTCGTAGTACAGTACATATACAGTCAGAGATTTCCCAACTGTACCAAGTTATTCTTAATTTTTTTAAATCTTACATATATTTTTAAAAGAAATTACAGGGTTACGTATGTATATAGGTTTAGTCTCGGAAAACCGCAACGTTAGTTAGAGACATTACAAACAGGGGCGTAATTACATCAAAAATCTGAAACCTTTTATTCCATCTCTATACTCTTTATATCAATAAAGACTTTTTACATTTATAATAATTATTTTACAGACTTTTACGTTCAAAAAAATTGTAAAGAAGTTCTTTTTATTCTGAACGAGTAAATTTAAAGCAATTATTTCCACAAGGTGTCATTTGGCCAGTGACAACTGGTGGTAATTTTTTTAAACTAATTTAAAAAAAATCTGAAATGGCTAACAATTTAATAAACAAATGGATAATATATATATATATTTTTTTTTAGCTTCACGCTGTATCCCGCAAATAGCAGGGTAGGCAGAGGGAACCTAGTGTTAAGACACTCCGTTCCCCACTTTCCGCCGAATTCGGAGGCTTGCGTGTTAAGTGGTGGAAGTCAACTTTTTATAAATTGGTAAAATTATTGCTAATCTCAAAACTATAATGATAAAATCATTAAAGGCAGAAAATTAAAAATGGTATTCCAGAAACCCGAAGACGAATAAGCATATCGTTTTCTTAAGAAAACGTTTAAAAAAGTGTACGTAGAAGATCTAGAACCCGCACCTCTTGGAGACCATCCGCGGTCAGATTGCTAAACCATACGCTCTTTATCCGACTACGTAGATATCCTTGTACGCCTATTACTGCATATTATTTTTGTTAGCATCTCTGTAGAGTTCCGTTCGCCATCATGGCGAAGTTCGACAGCGATCTGTCTATAAACGCTACGGTTTTGGGTTCGAATCCCACTTGGGGAAATTATTATATATTAGTTGTATTTCTCCACTCTAATACCTAAGAAGTGTGGCGTTAAATTTCAGTTAACACTCAATGTCCCGTATTCAGGTGGAAAGCGGAAAATAGTTTTGCTAATTAAATTTCCCCGCTCTTGTGAACAAGACAAGCTATGGCGTAGAGTTCCGCCACTTAATAACGTCTCTAATTCGGACAGAAAATGTGAACTGAGTGTCTCAACACTAGTGTTTCTTCCTCACTACACCGCTTTATGGGAAAAAGCGTGAACCTGTCAAAGATTATTTTTAAGAAAAAAATTGTTAAAACATTATCGTACATACATATATAAGAACATATACATACTTCTTTTTTATATCATTTTTTTGACATAAACCATAACCAGTCCTGACAAGTCACACGAGACATTCAAATTCACAAACAAGCCCGTCCACTTGAAGTTTCTGAACCTCTATACAATATTTACATTTGCTGCAACATCTAAAACCGCATAGAGTGGCTTAGCTTTCCATTCACGCCTGTAATCCCTTGGCTCTGACAGTCGACTAACATTGAATGCCATAATATATTCAATATTCCCATGTCACCTTGTAATTTGATGCAAATATTGCTATGTTTGTTGTTAACTTAATGTATGCATTTATGCAATGTAGCATTTATGTATGTATATGGAGCCGACTGGTTGTGGGTTCGATTTTCACTCGAGAAATTATGGGACCGTTATGGGAACTTTTCTAAACTTTTAGCATCGGAATTGTTAAATATCTCGATTCGGAGGATTGTCACAACTTATTAAGGACGTTAATCTAACAATCTTACACTAGTAGCAAATAAAAAAAAACACACAAGTATATTTTGATCCTTAATAATTTAATTTCTAAGTAAACGACCAAAAATGTGAAGTCACATTTAATGACAGTTTTTATAAGGCTTATAAAAATTGTCTTGTCATTTTCTTTGGCAAAACATTATCAATCTTCGTTTTTTTTTATAGTTATTTAAGACATAGCAAATTAGCAAGGTAGATTCTACTATTATATACGTCTAAAACAGAGCGAGTAGAAATAAATATTTTAAAATCCGGTTAAGATTCAAACCCATGGCCATTCATTCATACATTACGTGTTTTTGCAAACACAATTGCGGCAGCGTCAAAATTTATATTTACCGTCTAAATTCGACTTAAATTACACTTATTTATAGAATATTTTTTTTTAGCTTCACGTTGTATCCCGCATACAGCAGGGTAGGCAGAGGGGACCTAGTATTAAGACACTCCGTTCTCCACTTTCCGTCGAATTCGGAGGCATTGCGTATTAAGTGGCGGAATTTAACGCCGCGCTTTGCCTCAACACCAGAGCGAAGAAAATCGTAATATTAAATAGTGTAGGAGTGGAAACACTCCTCGAGTAGGAATCGAACCCACAACCAGTTGTGCCACTGCGCCACGACTGGGCCCGCTATATAAAATATAACAGAAGAATATTTGTTATATAAATAAGCACTAGAAATGTAAACGCGACAGGCTGTGAATTCGATTTACACTCGAGGAGTGGTAATATTAAACATTTCCATTTTATCCCCTATCATGTCGAAGCAAAGCGCAGTGTTAAGTTCCACCACTTAACCCATAAAATTATTAAGCGCGCTGGTGGTTGTACACCCCTGACCTAGTGCCTTAAAGACTGTGACATATGACTGTAACTCGTAATAATAATGAATGAGTTCCGCGAATCCGAAGCTCTTATTGGTCAAATCTATCAAAATGTATCACGATACTCCTCACAGACTATTAGAAGTAAAAGCATCCAAATTGAGATATATATTCATTATAAGCTACTATATTATATAACTAACCTCTAAGGGGTAGAAATAGGGGATGAAATTTATATGAAAAATCTACACCGCTTGACCAATTGTAATTAATTTTGGCATATAGTATATTTGATTATCCTAGGTTAAACATAGGCTACTTTATTTTACAAAAATCCACCACCGATGGTTGCAATATACCGAAACAGCCACTTAGACCACGCGGCGACTAGTATGTAATAAAAGCAATATGAACTATATTAAAAATCCATTCATTGCGAGGCTTTCATGGCGCAGTGTGACGGGGGAGGGTCTCGATTTCCTCTCAATGATTATATTTATATTTATTTAAATTTCTCCGTGCTGGTGGCTAGACAAGGAGTTAAATTAAGTTCCGCTCTAACTCACACTCAGCGCCACCAATACGCAATGTAAAACACAACCTTTTTAAAACGCACGTTTTTTTTTTTAGCTCACGCTGTATACCGCACATAGCAGGGTAAGCAGAAGGAACGTAGTGTTAAGCCACTCTATTCCCCACTTTTCGCCGAATTTGGAGGCTTGCGTGTTAAGTGGCGGAACGTAACGCCGCGCTTTACCTCGACACCAGAGCGAAGAAAATGGAAATATAATTTCCACTCCTCGACTGGGAATCGAACCCACAACCAGTCGTTTACAGTCACACGCTTAAACCACTGGGCCACGACTGGCCACAACACACGCACGTTTTAGAAACGATTAAAAAAATATTTTTAACATATTTCTTCCTTTACAAAACGGAAATGAATTCGCTACTTTCCCACTGGCTATTTATTATTCAAGAAACAATTTCAACAACATAATGTTTTAAACTAATTCCATAACTCCCGCTATAATGGACCCATGTTTTACAACACGCGTGCGATCCCCAAGATTTATAAAGGTCTAATAATATAATTAAATGTGTACATTTAATCATATTAATCTCTTGTAATTACCTCATACGGTGTGAAATGTAAGCTTGCTTTACTTTATTATCAGGGAATCTATATGTATAATTTCTCCTTATCTTTATTATTGTCCATTTGTGTTCGCTTTTGAGTGTAGTGGGAAATAATTAGTGTTAAGATTCTCTGGTTTATTTCTTACACCGATATATAAAAATATATTTTTTTAGCTTCACGTTGTATCCCGCACACAGAAGGGTAGGCAGAGGGAACCTAGTGTTATGACACGCCGTTCCTCATTTTCCGCCGATTTTAGGAAGCGTTGTGTGTAAAGTAGCAGAACTTAACGCCGTGCTTTGCCTGTGGTACCAGAGCGAAGGAAATAGAAATATTGAATACTTTTACTCCTCGAGAGAGAATTGATCCCACAACCAGTCGCTTACATTCAAACGTTTCTACTACTGCACCACGACTGGCCCCAAAATAATTTAATGATGGAATAAGAGACTGTTATGTAACTATTAATTTATTCCGCATCATCTTTTTTCATTTTAGTATTGTAGGTATAGAAAGCCTAGTTAACACGTTCTGATTTCAATGCCACGCTTTGTATGAGGTGCCGGAGCGGAGAAATAAAAGTAATACACAATCATTCCAGGAAAGTCTAACCCACTACTGGGAACAGTTATATGGAATAAATGAGGCAAACGAGCAAAGGCCCACCTGGTGTTAAGTTGTTACCTTCGCCCATAGACATCCACAACAATAGAGTTATGGATGCGTTGCCAGCCTTGGGAATGTAGGATAGAAGGAGGGAGGAAGGATGGGAATGATAGGAATAGGGAGAGCTGGCTTACATGCCATCGAACCGGAACACATCATAAGATATTTGGCGGTTCGTCTTTGACATGATAGTGGTCGCGAGCCAGTCGGAGAACGAATCTCCTACCACCAAGCTACTGGGTTACCCGCCTTTTACGGGACGCTACCCAGCGGCGGGGGGGGAATTGTATTCTTAACCCGTCCCCCACGGGAACGGGAAGTTATATTTAATTTATATTCGTTTCTCCACTTTGGTGCGGCGTTAGGGTCCGCCACTCAACGCGCAAAGGTTTATAAGTTCTCACTGCCTTCCGCGCTATGGTACTTCCGGGAAAAATCAGGAAGCTGCTAAACACATTAATAAAACTGCTCATTTTTCACTGCAGAATATGCAGAGAATATAGAGTCAAGTCATTTTTATTTAGTGATGGAACAGTAAGTAAAAGTATTTAAAATATAATCATTTGTCAAACAGAGATCAAGCTAGCAATCGTTGCGTTTACTTTGTTTTGCGTGTTGTCGTGTTTAAAAAACTATTTTATTTATTTCCTTTCATAGTGAAAACTAACAACGTAGCCGGCTTTATTTAATAGAAAAACGTGACGTTTTTGCTTTGTAAAAAATGATCGGCAATACTGCACATATATGTTGGTATATTGTATTGTTACTTATTGTTATTGAAGATAAGCATGGCTAAAGGTAATAAAACCTGAACATATTTTTGAATTTGATTTGAATGAAATATTTTTAAGGAAATCTGAAAGCTGTGAGTATTAAGAGTCACTGTGAGTATTAAGATTTATGTTTATTATAAATATACATTCTTTTATAAATATACTGTCTCATGCATAAAATTACAAATCGAATTTATCTTCAATAAATTTTCATAATTTTAGTATTATACACGCTTCAGATGAAATATTTTTTATATACATATGTACAAAAAATTGAAAAGTACAGAACTCGAATAATAATAAAATAGCGGCGTTAAGTTCCGCCACTTAACACACAATGCCTCCGAATTCGGCGGAAAGTGGGGAACAGAGTGTCTTAACACTATGTTCCCTCTGCCTACCCTGCTGTGTGCGAGATACAGTGTGAAGCTAAAAAAAAGAACAATTTTGACGTAGTTAGAACGTATGGTTTAGCGGGCTTCAGGACGGTATCGCACCTATGGATTCGAATCTTGCTACGTTCAAATTTTAATACATTTTCTCAAAATGTTTTACTTTTTGTGTTTTCTAAAATAGTATTAAACCGGGAAGTGGTGAACGGAGTGTCTTGACACTAGGTTCTCTCTGGTAACTCAGCTAACCGGTAAAATTATTAAGCTGAAAAAAATACATCTATTTATCACATAAAATTATTATATTACAGTCACAAACAAAACAATCAAAGTTAAAAAGTAATGGAAATAAAAGTTAGTTAAAAAAAATAAAATTAATGAACATTATCAAAATAAACAATTTAAACAGGCATTAATAAAAATAAAGGCAACATGTAAACCGACCATAAAACGTTCTTTAATAGAACCTTGCAAATTAAATCTGCTTATCTTTATATGGTTACAAAATCTTAATTTAATTAAATGAATTTTATATAAATTATTTCACGCGGGTTTCTAAGTTATAATGTTGTAGTACGTTATTAAGGGAGTTTAACGCTTTAAATATATTAAGGGGCCAGTCGTGGCGCAATGGCACAAACGTGTGACTGCAAACGACTGGTTGTGGGTTCGATTCCCACTCGAGGAGTGGAAGTATTTAGTATTTCCATTTTCTTCGCTCTGGTGTCGAGGTAAAGCGCGGCGTTAAATTTCGCCACTTAACACGCAATGCCTCTGAATTCGGCGGAAAGTGGGGAATGGAGTGTCTCATCACTAGGCTATATTCTATTTATACCCTTTGGTATCTCTCGCGTTAAACCCCAGAGCACCCTGAAGGCGACGGTGGCCCACAGAAGGTGGGCCATCCACCGAGGCGTCGTAGTCGAACGCGCGAGCGAACCTGCGACGTCTCAAGACGGTGGAAAGGGTTTCCGCTGGATTTAAGTGGGTAGTATCGGGCTCTCCGACGAGTCTTACAGTATCATCCATACGTAAGGTAGGTCTGCCTGCTTTGCGTACGGATGGTCTGCGAAAACGCATATGCCAGCGACAAAAAAAAAATAAAAAAAATATCTCGCATGAACTACACGAATATCGCTATTTCGTTATATTGTAACCCTTTAGGGTGAGTTTCTAAAAAAAAATAGCCAACGCTTAACTCCGTGTTATCTACTATCTTTATGCTAAAATTCATCACAATCGGTCAAGTGGTTTAGATTTTTCCCCTATTTCAATCCATTACAGGTTTATTATTGGAAAAAAGTTGCTTATGTTTGACTCTGGATCTTAAACTATTTTCATTACTAGTAGATTAGCCGTGAAAGCGTAACAGGCAGACTGACAGACTTTAGCATTTACAATATTAGTATGGATGAAGCGAGTAGATATATGTTCTGTACCAGAACGTTGAAATAAGTATGGGAGTCAGAACGTTCACGTCCAATCACCATAAAAATTAAGAACTGATTTTTATATAAATATACTAAATCCAAATCTGATGTTTTCATAGAAAGTGAACGAAATATAAAAATTAAAACTATTTATAAAAATAAACGTAGGTCAAAGAACTAATATACATATAGACGTAAAGAAAATATAGAAAATAAGAATAACTTGAATATTAGGAAAATCTTAAATAACCAAACAACTTCAAAGTCACATCAAATACGTACAAGTCAAGTTGAAAACAAAAGGAAATATAACTGTTTTGAAATCAAAATGGCTGAAGCTTAGTTTCACACAGTCCTATTTATAGCTCTATTCGCCTTTGCAAAGAAATTGAAATGACGTATTTATATATTGTGGTGATCGTCAGAGTAATAATATTATGAAAATTATTATGAAATGTGGGGTCTATCGTGGCGCAGTGGCATAAACGTGTGGTTGTGGGTTCGATTCTCACTCGAGGAATGGAAACATTTATTATTTCCATTTTCTTCGCTCTGGTAACGAGGCAAAGCGCGGCGTTCAGTTCCGCTACTTCCGCCACACACAGAGAGAACCTAGTGTTAACTCCGTTCCCCACTCACCGCCCCACTCAAAGGCATTGCGTGTTAAGTGGCTGAACTTAACACTGCACTTTGCCTCAGCACCAGAGCGAATAAAATGGTAATAATAAATATTTCCATTTCTCGAGTGGGAATCGAACCCACAACAGGTCGCTTTGCAGGCACACTTTGTGTACCTGCGCCACAACTTGACCCATATATAATTTAAATATAACTATTTATTTCCCTTAGCGAAAATAGAATCCACACCCAACGCTTGAAAACGCTGTCCCACTGCGCCAAGATGACCTTATGAACGTTAATCTTATTTAATAAAAGCTTAAATGTAATATTGCCTGATTCTTGAAGCCGCTAAAGCACAGCAGGACAGTATCTAACTGAAACTCAATAGTTGTGAGTTCGATACCTCGGGGAAATAATTATATTTAAATTTCCATTTCTTCGTTCTGATACCTAAAGCAAAGCGGGCGGAGAGTGGAGGAAAATTATACCATGACATGCTATCTTAACAAGAGAACCTCTCTGACTACCTCACTATGGGAGAAAAAGCATGAAACTGTAAAAAAAAAAATCTTTTTATTTTATCGACACACAAAAAATAAATTTCCAACTAGCTTTTCTTCGTAGCTTCTAGTCTTCCCATGAGATGAATATTCTAGTTGAAATATTTATGATCAAATAAACGTAAGACTTGATTACACTAGTTGAATTTACAATGCTTTTTATGGGTGAGACATTAATTTAAATTAATTGAGATGATGGGCGTTTTACGATGGCAGTATGGACTTGTGTGTTGACGAATTATGTTTATTTATATTTTTATTTGCGGCCTGTCGTGGCGCAGTGGCACAAGCGTGTGACTAAACGACTGGTTGTGGATTCGATTCCCACTCGAGGAGTGGAAATATTAAATATTTCCATTTTCTTCGCTCTGGTGCCGAGGTAAAGCGCGGCGTCAAGTTCCACCACTTAACATGCAAAGTCTCCGAATTCGGCGTGAAAGTGGGGAACGGAGTGTCTTAACACTAGGTTCCCTCTGCCTACACAGGGATACAGCGTGAAGCTAAAAGAAAAAATATATATTTTTATATATACTACTGGAGGCCATCATAGTACAGTAAGACAACGACTGATTGTAAACGCAATTGGTCGTAGATTCGTTTCCCACTCGCAAGAATGATTATACTTAAAAAGACATTTAGAAGCGCGGGTTCGAATCCCGCTGCGTTCAAATTTTTATACGTTTTCTAAATGTCTTTTTCAATTTTCCTAAGTGTGGAATAACACTTTAAGAATGTTACAAAATTATTAGATATTTAATTATTTTTATTTCTCCGCTGTGGTAAGAATAAGTGCAGCGTTGAGTTCCGCCATTAAACAGGCAATGTCGTGATTTCAGGTGAAAACTAAAGGACGGAGTGTGACACTAAGTCCATTCTGACTACTCGGCTTTACAAGAAAAGCGTGAAGTTGAAATAAAATTTGTATTGGCCATGCCCATTGCGATGCAGTGGGAAAGCGTCTGACTGACTATAAAACGCGATTGGTCGTAGGTTCGACCTCACTTGGAGTATATCTAAAGAATTTTCATTTCTCCTGTCTAATAAAATAAAGAGCGGCGTTGAGTTACCGATTACCGTTGAATATGAGTCAAGTGAACCGATTAACGAGCTAGGTTTTATGAGCTAACAAACGCGTAATGTCTCGATATCGTCTGGAACACGAAGAACGGAGTGTCTTGACACTTGGCTGCTATTTGGCATATGGGGACATGCTTGGGATATGTAAGGCTGTAAACAATAGTGTATCGTGACATTAGTACTTTAGGGGTCATCATTATTTTTTTTGGCTTCACGTTGTATCCCGCATACAGGGTAGGCATAGGGAACCTAATGTTAAGTTCCGCCACTTAACACACAATGCCCCCCAATTCGGTGGAAAGTGGAGAACGAATTGTCTTTGCACTAGGTTCCCTCTGCCTACCCTGCAGTATGCGGGATGCAGCGTGAAGTTAAAGAAAATATATTTTCCTATAAAGTATTGCCAAGGCAACGCATATTTTAGGCTCCAACAGGGCTAGTAGGTAAATCCATATTATAAATAAGCGTGGTTTTTTGACAAGTTAAATTATTATTCATGAGCAAAAACTGTCCTAGATTTAAAATTCAACCCAACAGACTAGACGTTACAAGAACGAAAGAAAATAAAAATGCTAAAATAAATATACCTAGCTCACTTTTTACTTAATCAAATGTGAAAACTTTTGCTTATGTTTTTTGCTGATTTGATACAATCGTATCTACTCTCTATCTATCTATCTAGATATATATCTAGAAATATATTTATCTACAATATTTTTTTAAGGGGCTAGTCGTGGCACAGTGGCACGAGCATGTGACTGTAAACGACTGGTTGTAGGTACGATTCCCACTCAAGGAGTGAAATATTTAATATTTCCTCTTTCTTCGCTCTGGTGTTGAGGCAAAGCGCGGCGTTGAGTTCCGCCACTTACCAAACAATGCCTCCGAATTCTAAGACTTAACACTAAGTTTCCTCTGCTTACCCTGCTGTGTGCGGGTATAGCCTGAAGCTAAAAAAAAAGATAAATCAAGTTAATTCGAATTCGTAATCTTGATTTGGTATATAGTTTGATATTTACGTCAAGCAAGAATTCTATGGGATCAAACAGTAAGGATGAAAAATAAAGTGCTCAGGTGGTTCGTGTACGAGAGAATGAGTGATGAAAAAATAATACAAAATATTAGTGATATAAAGGTGAGCGGCAAGATAGGTAACGGAAGACCTTGGTTAACCTTCGAGAATACAGTATTGTTTGAAGTACACAGTACTCAAGAACACAGTATTCGAGTATTGATGATACTGGAGCAAGATCACGTAGAAGGCATGAGGAGCCCCCGTAGTCGAGGCGAAGGCGTGTATAAAAAGGTAGATAACAGTCGAGGCGATAGAATTATGCAGGGATCGTAGCGTTTAGCGCTCTGTATTCCCTCACAACCCCGCTATAGATAAACTATGAAAGTGTTAAAAGGAATTGAATTGAAGACCGTAATGACAAGTTGAACTTTTTATGATCCAGTTAGCTGCTATTCAGATTTGAAATCCATGAATTATTCTAGTCGTAGAGCATTACGTGAATATTTTTATGATATTCTAGACTTGGATGAAAACCGAGCTAGGTTTTATGTAAATACCCTAAGGGTATCATGTCTTATGATGAAAACATAGAAATCCTTTGGCTAAAAATAATACTACTATTAAAAAAAATAATGTTTTCTTCTGCGTCTGGTAGTAAACGCAGTGGTCGTGAATTCGATTCTCATTCGGGAGGATAATTATATTTAAATGATTTTAATTTCTCTGCTCCGATAATCGAATAAATCGCAGCGTTAAGTTCCGCCACTCAATCAAGAACACAAAGTCTCAAATTTGGGCGGAAAGTAGAGGATGTCATGTCTTGACACTAAATTTTTTCTGACTACCCTGCGTCGCGGAAAAAAATATATAAAAAAGATATGTAAGAAGATTGGTTAATACTATATAGTGAACATTCCTCTCAAGCTGACAGATTTTTAACAACACTAAGGTTATTGGGAACATGTCATCGGAAAGATATTCGCCTTAGAAGGTGCTACATTGCTCACTGAACTGAATATTGTTACTGGAATTCAACAAAAGGAATGTGTCTGTACGACTTTTTGTTAATCCTACCTTTCCTTCTTGTTATGTACCTATCTATTACAGTAAAGGTATAGGTTATATATTAATTATTGTTAATGCTGTAGAACAGAAATAAAGTCATATAAAAGTTTGAGGCGTCAGAACAGTTTTTGTCAGGAGTTTTTAATTTTAGTATTATACTGTTTTTCGATATTTTTTTTCTTCTTTAATGTTTTCTTGCATAGCAAGGTAGGTAGAGAAACCTCAGTGTTCACAAGACTCACTCTGTTCTCCACTGTCCGTTGAAGTCTGAAATATTGAATAGAGGACCTCTAAGCCATCCACTCCTCGAACCCACAACCAGTCGTTTGTGCCACTGCGCCACGATCCAATTAATCATAATTATCACAGATTAAAAACCACAAATTATACATAAAAAACACAGTCATTATTGTCTTGACATTATTTGGCAATAAACCATTTATTCTCTCTAAAGAGGTTGGAATAAAATAAGAAAGAGTTATTTGAGACCGTTGTCACTTCTTAAAATTAATGACTTCAATATTGCTGCTATATTTTTCTTTATTTCGTTTGCTCGTGACTTAGGTCTTGCTAGTGATATATTTATCTTCAACGTCACGGTGAATGGGAATCCTATATCTAAGGAATAAGTGTTAAGTGTGATTACTGCTTCGTTGATGATAAGTTCTTTGTCATCACGCTGTCTCCCACACACAGCAGGCAAAGCGCGCCGTTAAGTTCCCCCTCTTAACACGCAATGCCTCGAAATTCGGCGGAAAGTGGGGTACGGAGTGTCTTAACACTAGGGTCTTTCCCCTCCCTCTCCCTGCCTGCCTTGATGTGTGCGGGATACAGCGTGAAGCTAAAAAGTTAAGTTTCAAGCATGCAAGGTTGACAGAATTTGTCATGACACTGCGTTCGTTTGAAAGGCAGGACTCAACTTTGAATACTTTATATTCTTTGTTAAAAATTAGTTAACCTAAATTATTAATATTTTTTATCATCTTTACATTATACAAGTATAGTGACCAAACAAATCAATTGATATGTATTATGTCTCAATCACCAGTAACTGTTTCTTAAAATCATTGCCGTTCTGACGTGATTTTACTTTACATAGTGTAACACATTTAGCATAGAGCTATCAGTATGTCTTAGATCTTTGGAAGTACGTAAAGGATTTTTATTTTAGCCGCGCAGGCGAACCTATCATGATATCTTAGATGATATCAGAAGCTTAAAATAAGAGGGAAGAGTGGTCGTCTCCAGCTGTAAGCTGGGCCGAGTTACAGTGATATATTTTTTTTTGTCGGTTATTGTTTAATGAATATTTGTTACCACCATTTTGAGACAAGCACGTGCTTACAAGCAATGGCGTCATATAAATACTTAACAATAATAATAAAAAAAAAATCATACAAATTATCATCCTTTAGAGATAGAGGATGAAACAGCAACTTTGGAAATATACGAGTATATGTAGTCAATATTTTATATTGTGTCATTTTTGAGTAGTCAAAAGTAGTCTATGTTTGACATTGTATCTTCAAATAATTACATTCTAAACTCTATCCAAATCGGGCCAGTACCTTAGCCGTGAGCGTTAAAAGCGTAACAGACAGAAAGACTTTCGCATTTATAATATAAATATGGATTAAACAACCATTACGCATAATCACAGACAAACACTCAATTTTATACAAAATACAAAGGAAATACATGAATAGAAAGGAAAAATAATCTTGATAACATAGAGCCAAATCGCCTTAACTTATTCAACGTCTATACAGCATAAGCTTCCAGATTTAGACCTATCCATAGAGATAACTTATTCTCGCATCCATTCTTACTTTATGTTACCGATTGTTGATAGCTATTGTTCGACTGAACTTTTCTTTAGATGGTATGTACGTAATACTGTATGACATAAGTTTTAGATTTTGGCCATAAATCTGACCCTAAGTTATTATATTAGAGGCGGCGAACTGAAAATTATTATCTACCCAATGATGATAACCTGGTTCGGCGATAGGATATTAAATAATGTACATACGATGCGATATGGTTACTTCAGAGCATATTTAATGGAAGACTTGTTCAAGTTATTTAGCATTATTTCTATTTTAATTTTAAAGCTCTCGGCTTTCCGCTTTTCTCCACATAGCAGGAAAGCAGAGAAAATATGGAATTCGACCACATTCCTTTTCGACTTTCTGCCTTAATTCGAGACATTTTTTGTTGAGTGACGGATATCAACGATGCGTTTTGTCTTACCAGAGGGAGAACATATGTTTTTTTGAAAAAGACATTTAGAAATATCATAAGAATATATATTTAGACATATAGTATAAGATTTTAACGCAGCGGGATTCGAACCCGCGCCTCCTAAAATACCGTCCAGGCGCTCTCACCACTGAGCCATGCGTTCTACTACCAGCTGCGTCGAAGTTCTTATACGCTTTATTACAACTTATTTTTGTTGTTAGCATCTCTGTAGAGAGATTTTTACAAATTTCTGCTACCCAAAGATTATTCTACGAAATCGTTTGGCAAGAGAGAATGCTATCAAACATTTTTTAACATTTTAAAAGTGTAATTCCACACTTAGGAAAATTGAAAAAGACATTTATAAAACGTATAAAAATTTGAACGCAGCAGGTTTGAATACCGCGTTTAAAAGTATATATTTTTTCTCAATTCTACCGATGGGGGATAAACATACAACACATATAGAAAAAACAGTCCTTTTATACTGGATGTCGAAAAAGGTAAAATAATGAATCTAATAATGTTTTTTATATAAGTAACGCTTAAATTTCTAAACTGCTGATAACTTTGTCCAAACTACAACTTTTCACAATAAGCTTTATTAAAGATTACAAGTTCTTACAAGAATGTTGTACTAATTTATAATCCTTAAAAGACTAAAAAGTTTTTAGTGTCCTATTTTTTTTAAGTTGACATTCTTCTTAATTAACAGTTTTAAAGAAAGCGACAAAAAATATAATGTTTTTGTGATATTTTTATTTAAAATTAAGATATTCGGAATATATAAGAGAGAATGCTCCAGTTATTTAATTCTATTATTATAGGTGAAACTTTTTCACACATTTTTATGCTTGGTATTAATGAATGCAATACTGCTTACTTTATTTGTTGTTTATCAATTAATTTAGCAAAAACAACGGAATTATGAGGCTATAAGTTCGATTCTCACTCGGGGGAATTATTATATTTATTTTTGTTCCTTCGTTTTGGTAAGACAAATTGGGGCATTGAGCTATTTCACCCAAAACACAATATTTCGAATTTAAGCGGAAGGTAGAGAATATAGTGTCTTGTTTGTTCCGCGTTTTATCTCTTTCTCTCTCTAATTTTTTTCCACATAAAGTAGCTATGAGTGTGTCAAGGTGAAATTGTTAAAAAGAAAATAAAAGAATAGAGATGATGGTCAAAAACAGCATTGGAGATAGCTCTCACAGAATACGCTGAGTTTCACTCCTTTTATCATTTTTTATAGTATT